>CM053624.1:264851915-264872399 GCA_028646595.1 Phalanger gymnotis
AGAGAGAGAGAGAGAGAGAGAGAGAGAGAGAGAGAGAGAGAGAGAGAGGGAGAGAGAGAGAAAGAGAGACAGAGAGACAGAGAGAGAGAGACAGAGAGACAGGCAGAGAGAGACAGAGAGACAGCGAGAGATACAGAAAGATCTCAATGTGTCTTGCAGGCAAGATCTCCATACTCGGTACCATAAGACAGCCGAGTGAGGTGGAGCATCGTAAATCTTTATTAGGATCCGAGCCCTTCCCTGACCCTAGGGAGTCTGGGTCTGAGCCAGAAAACAGGTCCTTCCAAACAGATGTAGAGATTCAGCTCCAACCCTGGTCCTCCCTGAGCCCTGGATTGTGATCTTACTCAGAACAGGCCCCGGAGAAGACAAGATCTCTGTAGCTCTTGGTGCCAGACCTGGGGAAAGTAGAAGGGCAGGAGGAGAACAATTTGAGAGCCAGTTGGAAGGAGAAGAGGGAAAGAGATACTGGGACTGGAGGGAAAGGGATAGAAAAGAAAAGAGGACAAAGGAAATCATAGGACCTTCAGGACTTCTGTTCTAGAGGGAGCTGGAGGATAGCAGAAGAAGAGGGCCTAAAGAGGGGCAGGAAAGGATCCGAGGGCCAACAATGGATAAAATGAAGGAAGAGAGGCACCACACCAGACTCCATTTCTTTGACCAGATGTCTGGAGATCTCTGAGCTCAGACCTGGTTCCCTGAGTTGAGTGGCCTCATCTTCCTAGAGGACTCCAAAATGTACATAATTGACTGGGAAAGGTAGAGGTTTCTGTGGGCTGGACAGTGGGAGAGAAGGCAGGGAAAGAGCCCATGGGGCTCTGGAATGTTTTCTTCTCTCCTAGAGGCGTTATGAGCTCCACACTAAACATTGCCTTCTGATATCTGAAGGGCTGTCCCATTGAAAGGGATTAGGCTTGTTTTGCTTGGCTTCATTGGGTGGAACTAGGATTGACGGGTGGAAGTTATAGCGAGACAGCTGAGTGGCTCAGTCTAAAGAAGAATTTCCTATCAGTTAGAGCTGTCCAAAAGTGGATGGCTGCCTTTGTTGAGTAGTGAGTTCCCTGTCACTGCAGATATTCAAGAAGAGACATAATGATCACCCATCAGGAATGTTGTAGACAGATTTGGAAAACTAGATTAAATGATGTTTGATGTTCCTTCTGTTTTTTCAGATTCCATGTTATGATTCTGAGGTTTGGGAGTTGGCAGGGATTTTGGGACAGTGGCCACCAGGGGGCAGGACAAGCTTGTGGGAGATGCATAGGGCCAGGATAGGCTGAGGGTGCAGAGGGCAGGTCAGCCCCGAGAGTGAGCGTGCGATTATTCATGACTTTGTGTGCATTTATGATTGTATTACTAGATTAAATGACTCATCCAAGGTCACACATCACTGTTGCAGACACAAGCCTACAGAGTCACCCACACACATTGTCACAAGTCCAAGGCATGGTCGTCCTTTTAAGCTTAATTTTGTCCTAGGCTCTGTGAGTATGAGCAGGGGATGTTGCAAGGGGGGAGGGAAGGTGATAGGCATTTATATGGCTCCTATGCCATGCTAAGTGCTTTATGAATCTTACCTCGTTTGGTCTTCACAACAATCCTGTGAGGTAGGCTCTATAATTATCTATAATTATAATTGAATCAACTGAGGCAGACAGAGGGTAAGTGACCCGCCCAGGGTCATACAGCTGGTAAGTGTCTGAGATCTCCCTGACTCCAGACCTGGTGTGATATTGGCAGTTCATCGGCTGGTAGGGAGTGTTGCATCCACTTTTAGATGAGGTCACTATGTCACTGTTTTACTGGTTTAATTATGTTCTAAGAGACCTCCCATGGAGTGTGTGTGTGTGTGTGTGTGTGTGTGTGTGTGTGTGTGTATGGAATCATCTTGTAAACGTTTGTAATGTAAATATGAAACATGTCAATAAAACAAGAAAAAAAATCTAAAAGGCGTATTGTGTTGTTTTGTTTCAGTCACATCTGACTCTTCATGACCCACTTTGGCATTTTCTTGGCAAAGATACTGGACTGGTTTGCCATTTCCTTCTCCAGCTCATTTTACAGATGAGGAAACTGAGGCAAACAGGGTTAAATGACTTGTCCAGAGTCACACAGCTAATACGTGTCTGAGGTCAGATTTGAACTCAGGTAGATGAGTCTTCCTGACTCTAGGCCCCGGGGCTCTGTGCACTATGGCGCCACCTAGCTGCTGACCATATGACACTGACCGACCCGTCCTTGTAACCCTTTCCAAGGTTTTTAAAGCTCTTTCATTTGAATTTAACTACAAGCAGGTGAGTTACGTAGAACCAGCTGTGTTATCACTGTTTCACAAGCAAGAAAACAGATTCAGAGACCGCACAGCTCAGGAGTGATGTCGGTGTTTGAAGCCACGTTTTCTGACTTCTGGTTTGGGGTTCTTTTCATGAGACCACCTTGCCTCTGACTTGTGACAGTGTGATTCTGTGTGTGTGTGTGAATGTGTGTATGTGCGTGTGTGTGGGTGTATGTGGGTATATGTGTGTGTGTGTGAGATTGCAAATGTATGATCTTGGGCATTTAATCTCTCAAGGCCTCAGTTGGATGAGATGACTCTCAAGGTTCCTCCATCTTTAACAGTCTATGAGCCCATTCTGCTGAACTGAACAAACATCACTTAAGTGCTTGCCATGGCAGAAACCGTGTCGGGCCCTGAGGGCCTGAAGACACCAGTCCTTGACCCTTCTGGGGTTCACAGTCTAATGTAGGTTCACATACCTACATAAGGCCACATAGTCAGGGCAAAAGAGAGTTCCAAGGTGCCCAGAGAAAATTTCAGGAGGGAGAAATCATTTTCACCTAGGAGGTTTGGGGAAGGTTTTGTGGAGAAGTGTCATCTGAGCTGGGATTTGACGATAAACACTGTCAGCAGATGGAGTGTGGAGAGGGTCAATTCCAGACATGGGGATAGTTTTGGTGAAAGAGTACAGGTGGAAAGAAGGAGGGCTGAGGAACAGCCAGTAGCCTCACTCAGTAGGAATGCAGAGTGTGAAATAAATCTGGAAGGGTAGCTTGAGCCAGACACTGCAGGTCCTTAAAGGCTACAGTTATATCCAGAAGTAGTAGGGAGCCATGGAAAGTTTGGAGTATGGGAGAGACAGCTACGTGAAGGGTAGATTAGAGAGCAGGATTGGAGAGACTGGAGGCAAAGGGACCAATTAGGGGCTTATTGCAATAGTAGTTTACAAAAAGCATCCTCTGCAGTTCAGGTTTAACCAGCTTAGATCATTCTCATGCTGGCTCCAGGTGTATAGTAGCTCGCATTTCCTCCAGTTAGATTTGCTTTCACACTCATTAATTTTATTACTGATAACACTGGGGGATAAGGGCAGGAAGGGAATGACCTCTAGGATTTAAATTTCATACAAAACCTTTCTCCAAGGACAGCTATAATTGACTGGAAGGAGTAGCTGCAGGGTTCCTTTAATAAGCAAGAAACAGTGAGCTTGGTTCACTGTGGGGGTAGGGGGAGAAGGGAGACCTCCCAATCTCTGACCTCTCCGGGTCTATTGTTCCCCAGCCCTCTTTCCTCTTCAGGCACTTCCTTGCAAAAGGCAGCCAGACACACTGGCTGACAGTGGTGTTAGTCCCACGTTCATTTCCCCTGGTCTCTGCTGACCCTCTGGGTTTCTGTGGAGGCCAAAGCCCCATGAGGATTTCAGGAACAAGGTGCCATTGAGAATTGCTTTTCTGATGACTTCAGCTCCGGGATCATTCATCCTGACTTGAAGCTGACAGGTTAAAAAGATCTAGCCTCGAGACTGGCTGATCTTGGTCAGCTTCCCAAGGGCACTGGCTCTTACTTGGAACCGTTACAGGGGACCTTGCCCTTGGTTCCAGTACTTTCATCTTTTACTAATTTTAAACATTCCCGTCTCACTGAGCTTAATGGGATCCTCCTGACTTTGGTGATCTCACAGTCTGCTTGGCTCCCTGGGGTCAGAGATCTGCTGCCTCTGCTCCCTGTAGACTTTCCCCTTTCTCCCTCACCCCTACCTCCACCCCAGCCCCACCCCCCCACACCACACCCCCATCACTGTGATCAGAGGCTCTGGTCTGATATCTGCTCCTGCTTTGCCTTTCTGCCACATCTACCACAAAATCCAGACCACAAGAGTACATTTTTAAGGGTTACTTACCAGTAATTGGAACTGCATGTGAACGAAAAGTGCCTAGTTTCACAGCCTAAAAGCTTTCTGACTTAATATTAACTAAAGTTCCTGAGCCTAGTTTAGCTCTCGTGATCCCCTTTAAGCTCTGATCCCACTCTGTGGCATCCAATTCCTAGCCTGGACATCTCCAGGACAGGTGCTGTGACAGGATTCCTGTTTCAGTATGGATTGGATTAAATGATCCCTGGGGTTCCTTCCAGCACTGAGACCCCATGGTATTTTCTGCCCTAGATCACCCCCGTGTTGGTTTGGGATTCAGGGCCTGGGGCGCCATGGTTGATCTCATTTATCCATTCCATAATCCCGGGCTTGCTGTCAGCCACCTAGGAAGCCTCGGATGCATGGCAGGTTAGGAGCTATTCTTATCGTATTCCTGTCTAATCCTCCCACCAACAGAGGGAACACAAGGAGATACAAACAGGAATACTCCCAGCACTTCAAAAATAAAATATGGCAATAGTAATGATAGCTAACATTCACGTGGTACTCTAAGGCTTGCAAAGTGCTTTGCAAATATGATTTCACTTGATCCTCATAACAACCCTGGGAAGTAGGTGCTATTTATTATTATCCCCATTTTACAGATGAGGAAATCAAGGCTCAGAGAGGCTAAGTGACTTCCCCAAGGCCATACAGCTAGTAAATGTCTGAGGCAGGATTCAAACTCACTCGGGTCTTCCTGACTCCAAGGTACAATGCTTTATCCATTGGACCAATAACCGCTCCTATCATACAAAACCACTCAAAGACAAAATCCTACATCACCCTTCCCCATTTTTCTTTTTCTTCATTCATTCATTTAACATTTATTGAATATATACTACATGTAGATAATTTCTGATGTTTCTGTAGCACCTCCTAGTTGGCAGAGAGCTCTAAATATTTATTTGATCCTAACTATAAGAATTAACCAACCACCAAGCATTTCTTAAGTGACACGTTGAGACGCTTGAGGGAAATGTTAATGGGAAATGTCCAAAAGACGGTTGGTAATGTGGGACTGAACCTCAGGAGAGACAGGAGAACTCTGGGAATTGATTGCATAGAGATGATAATCCCATGGGAGCTGATTGAGATCCTCAAATGAGATGGTGTAGAAAGCAAGGGGGCCCAGGGCGGAGTCTTTTTCTTTTTGTAAATTATATTATTTATTTTAAACTTAAATACAAAACAAGAAAAGAAAAAAAAAACATTGCCATGTACACAGCAGAGCATAAGAGAGAATTCAATATAAAACAATAAATTTCCATTTCAAGAAAACCTATATAATAAATACTACATATTGTTTTCAAAGCTGCCCGGGGCAGAGTCTTGAGGGGCACCCACAGTTACTGGGTTGAAGATCTAGCAAAGGGGCCTGAGAAAGAATGGCCAGGTAGGAGAAGACCCAAGAGAGAGTAGTGTCACCAAAACCCCTGAGAGGAGAAGGTGGTCAACAGTGTAAGACGTTGCAGAGAGGGCTTATGGTTGAGGAGAGACCATTATACTTATCAGTGCTATAAAATACAGGAATTAATAACCCCGTTTGATAGATGGTAACATTGAGGCTCTGAAAGGTTAGGTTAACCTCTCCTTTAGAGAGGTTAACTTCATTTCCTTTTTTTGGGGGGGGGGTAATAGGGAAACTAGATTGGTAGAGCAGAGGAATAGGATAGTAAAGATGATAGCAACTTTGTATCACACTTTAATATTTGTAAAGGATTGTTATTCTTCATTTTTTTGAAAAGGACCAATGACATCACTTGCTTGTGAATTGGATTTAAGTGAAGGATGAAGGGGCAGAGTCTCACAGTCATCAGCCTCATTCTCTCTTCTAGAGTCATCAAAGTTCAGTGGCAAGACAAAAACCAGGATGACCGGTAATGGCCCGGAGGGATGCAGTGGATGACCTTGGCATCCTTAATATCTGACCAAGCTCTAAGCACTCCACAGTGCCTGCTTTGGCTGCCTTCATGGCCATTGGAACAAACTGTTCTCATCCACCCATTCTGCTGGGGGCAGTTTTCGTATGCCTGGGTAGACATCCCTCTAACTTACCAGCAAGTTTGTGGCCCGTCGATTACCTTCAACTCGGTTTTTAGTCCATCTGCCAAGATGGCTTTACTAGGGTGTGGCTGCTGCTATGCTACAACGTCTTGGAGCTACAGGTGAGAGTTGAGTGCCAGGCGGACACCAAAGGTGGATGGGCAGCCCTGAGAAGGGCTCGGCAAGCCACTGCGCCAGAGGTGCTAGTTCTCCTTGGACACCCATTATATACATTCCTTCGTTTGATCATCATAATGATAATGTGAGGTAAATTCTACCAGTGTTGTTGCCCTTAGCCTATGGGAGAAGAAACTGAAGCCCAGAGAGCTCATGGGCCCACAATCACATAACTAATAAACGTTAGAGGTGGGATTTGAACCCAGGCCTCTCCTGGCTGGGTTCAATTATAGAACTCTTTCCAAATGATATGAAGATAGTTTGTCTATATGTCAGCCAAGCATTTAACAGAGTCTCTAATGTTGTCTTATGAACAATGAGATATTAGTCAACTGGACCTAAAGAATGGTTATATTGACTCAATCTCAGCTGAGAAGAAAGTCTCATAATGTCATAGAGTTCTTCTATCCATGGTCCTCTGCTATTCCACATTCTTATCAATGATTTGAATGAAGCCATATAGATGGTATTCTTATTAATTGTAGATGATAAAACAGTAGATGGCAGTTGGACTACAAGAAGATCCTGGATGGCTTGAGCGATGAACAGAATCCAAAGAGATAGAATTTAGTAGAGAAAATGTGGAGTCTATGTTCAACAGTTGGCTTACCAGGTACAAGTTGGTAGAAGCATAGCTAGATACGAGTTTGTGTCAAAAAGATCTGGGGGTTTTAGTGGCCTGAAAGTCAACAGTTTGATATGGAGGCCCAAACAGCCAATGTGGGATTGAGGAGACTGCCCATTAAGAATGAGGGAAGTGAGAGGCAGCTATATTGGAGTTCAGGAGAAAGGCTAGGGCTGGATATAGAAATCTGGGAATTGTCTACATAAGAAATGATAGGGGAGGGGCAGCTAGGTGGTGTAGCCCTGAAGTCAGGAGGATCTGAGCTCAGACAGGCCTCAGACTCTTACTAGCTGTGTGACCCTGGGCAAGTCACTTAACCTTGATTGCCTCTCCCAGAACAAAAACAAACAAAAAGAATGAGTCTTTTTGCACTCTGCCCTGTGCACGTGGAGTATCGTGTCCAGTTCTGGGACCACATTCTAGGAAGAATAGTACCAGGTTAAAGGTTTCCCAGAGGATGGTTTCTGGGACTGTGAGGGGACAGGAGCCTTACAAGGATAGGTCAAAGAACCTGGAAATGTTTAACCTGGAAATGAGAAGGTTGTGGTGGGGAAGGGGAGAGAGGCTCGATAGACGTCTTTGGCGATGCAAAAGGCCGTCATGTAGAACAAAAACAGAAGGCAAAGGCCATGTGTGGAAGTTGCAGAGGCAGATTTCAACTCGACAGAAGGAAAAATTTCCTAACCATCATAGCTGTTTAAAAGGGGAATGGAGACAGAGGGGTTTCTCTTCACTCCAGGTTTTTAAGAGAAGTCTAGATGAGCGCTTGTCAGGGATGTTCCCCTTTCATTTCTTTCTTTTCTTTTCTTGAGACAATCTGGCTTAAGTGACTTGCCCAGGGTCACACAGCTAGTAAGTATTTGAGGTGGGGTTTGAACTCGGGTCCTCTTGACTCCAGGGTCAGTGCTCTATTCACTATGTCACCCAGCTGCTTCTCCCTTATTTCTACACAGATGATTCCCACATGTTTATATCCAGTCCTAGTCTCTCTCCTGCACTCCAAACCCACATTACTAACTGCCACACCAACATTTTCCACATTTTCCATTGTATGCCCCTTAGGCATCTTAAACCCAGCACATTCAGAACGGAACTCACTATCTTTCCCCACAAGCCATCCCCTCTTTCCAACTTCCCTGTTTCTGTTAGGGGTACCAGCATCCGTCCAGTCACACAGGTTTACAATCTAGGAGTTATTCTCGGCTTCTCTCTTCCCCTCTCCTTCTTCTCCCCTACTCCTCATTTAATCGTTCTTGTAAAGTCTAACTCCTCAATATCTCTCCCATATATTCCTTTCTTTCCACTCACAAAGCCACTGACCAAGTTCTTTCAGGCTGTTATCTTTTCTTACCTGGACCACTGAAATAGCCCCTTGTTTGATCTCCCAGTCTTCAGCACTCCCTTCTCCAGTCCATCTTCCAGAACCGCTAAATGGATAGTCCTAAAGCACAAATATGACTGCTACCTGCTCCAGAAACTTCGATGGCTCCCTATTATCATTGTGATAAACTTCTGGCATTTAAAGTCCTTCACAATTTGGCTCCAGCCCACCATCCCAGGCTTTTTCCATATTACCTCCTTTGTGTTCTTATACCATTCCCCATTCCTGAAATGTACTCTTCCTCACCTCTACCTGGCAGAAAAAAAAACTTCCTTTAAGGTTCTGTTCAATTGCCACCTCTTACATTAGGGCTATCCTGTTCCCTGTTCCTCTACTTTGTATATATTTTATATTTTTCTCTGTGCTCATTCTCCATAATAGAATGAATCCTCCTTGAAAGCCAAGATGGTTTTGTTCTTGTCCATATGGACAAATACCCAGCACACTGTTTAGTATGCAGTAGGTGCTTAATAAATGCTTGGTGAATATCAAATGTTGTCAAAAGGATTCTTGTTCAGGTGGAGATCACATTACCTGGCCTCTGAGAGTCCCTGATTCTCTGACTATCCCAAGGTCACACAGCTGTGAGCCATGAATCAAACTCGGGACTTTTAACTCCAAACCCAACGTACTTTTATACCAACTTGCTTGAGTTATGTGCTGTTGCTGCTGGTCCTTCATTCTTGAAGAGGACCATGACATCAGGGAGATGACGCCATGACTTGCAAGTGAATTAGATTTAAGTGAGGAAGGGCTATGCAAGGTCACTAGCCTCACTTTCTCCTCTGGAGCCATCAGGGTCCAGTGACAAGATATAGATCAGGACAATTGGAGATTACTCTGCAAGGTGTGTGCTATGGAAAAAAGAAAACACAGAATGCCTGCCCTTAGAACACTTGCAGTCTAGATGAGGTAATGCCGTTGCTCAAATAATCAATTGTGATACGAGGCAGTGGCTGATGAGAGCTATAAGGATAAACCAAGTTTTAAGAGAGTTCAGAGGAGGGAGACAGTCCATCTAGGAGAGCGTCAGTGACATCATCATGGAGGAAATGATGTTTATTCTGCACCTTGATGAATGAAGGGGATTTTCAGAGATATGGAGATGGAAGAGAAAAGCTTTCTGGGAACATCATGAGCAATGCTGCAGGGGTGGGAAAATGTATGCTATGCTCTGGAAATAGTGAGGAGGACAGATGGGCTAAGGCTTAGCATGTGAGGAGGGTTGGATAGAAGAGTTGGTTGGGGTTAGGCTGTGGAGGGCTTCGAATGCTAGGCCGAGGAGACTGGCAACGATAATAAACCACTGACATTTTTGAGTGAGGGAGTGATATGCTTAGAACTGGGCTTTGGGAACATTCTTCTGGAAGCAGTGCAGAGGAGAGATTAGAGAGGGGAGAGGGTGGAAGCAGAGAGACCAGTTAGGAGGCTATTTCAGTAATACAGCAAACGGGCCTGAGCTTGGATTATTTCAGTGGAAGACAAGATAGGGACAAGTCTTAGATATTACTGAGGTAGAATGGACAGGGTTTGATAAGTGATTGAGATAAGGAAGTGAGAGGCAGATGACAGAAAGAGACAGGTTGGGGAATCACTGAGTCTTTTAGAAAGGATGAACAATTCAGTTTGGAACACGCCAACTTTGAGGTGGTGGTGGAACATCCGGGTGATGCCCAGCAGGAAATTGGAAGTACAGGGCTAGAGCTCGGGGCATAGAGAAGATTTTGGAGTCACAAATAGACTTGAGAGTTGAAGTTGTAGGAATATCACCTAGGAGAATAGAGAGAGAGAGAGGAAAAAGAGGAGAGATGGCGACATGGAAGGATCAGGAGATAAGACACCAGTATGAAAGGCAAAAACAGAGTGGTCAGACTGGCAGGAGCATATCCATTAAATTCAATGTCACAGATCACAGTGAACGGACAGAGTTTCTACTAGAATTCAATTATAATGGTTAAATGCTTAATGGTTAAATGCAAGGTAAAGAAAGGGAGTCGATGGAAAAGAGGCTTTTGGTTGGGGGTAGGAGGAAGCCGGATTCCAAGTGGCTAAGAATGGGAAAATGGGTGGCAAGAAAGCAGAGATAGTGAGTGTGTTCTTCTTTTCCAAAAAATTTGTCAGAGAAAGTGAGTCAAGAAATAGAATGACAGCTTAAGGGTTTAGCAAGGCTGGGGAGGATTTTTTTTGAAGACAAGGAAGATTTGACTAAGGGTACAAAATGTGTCCTTCTATCTCTCTCCCCCTCTGTCTCTTTGCCCCTTTCTCTCCTTCCTGCCTCAGCACCCTACCTCACCCCCCCAATTCTGGCCTAGTTCTTTCTCTCTGTGCGCAGGGCTCTTTGTCCCTCACACAAAGCCCTTCTGTGTGGGCTCACACAACAGGTCTGATCTCATGCTCCTCGGGTTTCCCGGGCCCTGGGCAAAGCTCTCTTAGCTTTGGCCTGAGATAGTCAGGGTTGGGACTGGTTCCTAAGGCTTGGCTTGGCCCCCAGAATACTGAGCACTTGAGGCTAAGCTCTTGAGAACAATGTTAAGAGATGCCTTTATTTAAGGGGCAGGAGGAAGATGAGGCACCAGCAAAGGAAGAAAAGGAAAAATGGAGGCGGCCCATTGGAGGGCAAAGTCATATTAAGGAAATGCCCTCATTTCCAAGAAGACTTTGATCTTTAGTGTAAGTCTGTTCCAGGGGTGTGCTGGAGACAGCTTCTATCAGCTTGGGAGAGCCAATTTCCACCTCGGAAACCTGCAGAAGTGACAAATCAGGGCTTGATTTCTTGTTTTGTTGATTATCTAGATTTAAGAAAATGATGGATAAAATGTTAATAATGAAGATTAAACTTAAGTGCATTACACATCCATTTCTTTTCTCCTTGAGTATTGGAGCTTAAACAGTTACTAGCATATCTGGTCTATCCCATTGAGCCCACACTAGGCTGGGACCTCATGACCTCTTGTCTGGACTTTTGTAGTAGTCTCCTGATTGATATCCCTGTCTCTAGTCTCTCCCACTTCCAATCCATTCTGCACTCCACCATCAGCCAGATTAATCTTCTTAAAATATAGTTCTGGTCATTTCTCCTCATCTACTGAGCAGCTTTCGATAGCTCCCCAAGAGAATCACAGAATATTAGGTCTGGAAGTAGCCTTGAGGATGGTCTTGTCATTTTACTGATGAGGAGAGTACAGCTCAAGGGACTTGCTATTAAGTGGTAGAGCCAAAATAATTGTCAAGCCAATTGACTTCAAACCCAGCGAGCGTCCTTTCTGCTTACACTATCAATCCAGACTCTTCAACCTAGCGTTTAAGGCCTTTCACGATTTGACCTCAATTTACACATCCATCATTCCCCTCAAGTACCCTTGGAAGCCAACTCCAGTCGTCTGGGTGAATATCAGGCCACTGGACCTGGATGGCTCCTGAGGAGAAAGTGAGGCTAGTAACCTTGCACAGCCCTCCCTCACTCAAATCCAATTCATTTGCAAGTCATGGTCTTGATGTCACCGTCTTCTTCGAGAACAAAGGACAAAACAACAAAGAATAAACAAGTACCCTCTGCCCCAGCCAACCCTATTTCCTCATGCTTGTTTCTACCTCTGACTGCATGTCAGAATCCAGAATCATTTATCCACATTATCATGTCTCTACCCAACCACAACTCATTCAAATGAGTCCAAATCCTCCCTGTCTTCAAATTCCATTTCCCTGATCCATCCAAGAAACCTTCCTTGACCCCTAGCTTTCAATTAGCTCCCTCTTCTCTGAACTCTAGAACAGTATGGGGAACTCCCTGTGTGGAAATATCCTCTGTTGATCGCAGCTTAGCAACAATTATAATCCTAGAGAGTTGCAGGAGGCACTGAGAAATTAAGTCACTTAACTACAGGCACAGCCAGTATGTGTCAGAAGGAAAACTTGAACCCTAGCTCTTCCTCAGTCTGACTCTTGCAGTGCCCTTTGAACAGTGTTCTTGAGTCACTTAATATTTTTTTTTCACAGAATCCCAGAATCTCAGAATTGGAGTGGAACTTGGAGGCCATCTGGCATAGTCCATACACACCAACAAGAATCTTCCTTAGAACATACTCGAAGAATGATTCTCTACCCTCTACCTGAATCCCTTCAGGGAAGGGGAACTCACTACCTCTCAGAGCAGACTATTCTGCTCAGTTCTGATTGTTAGGGAGCTTTTCTTTCCCTGCCAACTCCACCTGCCATCCCAAATTTCACCCTCTGGGGCCAAAGAGAACAAGTTTAATCTATGGTCCGTATGACAGCACTGCTTTCACGGTGTCTTTGGAATGTTGGCCATGGCTAATGGAGGAATGAAAAGAAGGAACCCACCTGACTTGTCTATTTCTTCTAGTGTACTAGGGGGATGATCTGTCTTGGGAAGTAGTGAGTTCCGTTCAGTTGAAAGTCTGATTACACATTGACCATTCCCTATTACCCCACCCCCAACATAACCCAGCCAAACTGGCCAACTTCAGATTTCCTGTACATGATATTCCCTCTCCTATCTCATAGCCTTTGTACAAGCTGCCCCCAGGCCCTGAATGGTCTCCCATCTTACATCTACCTCTTGTAACTCTTACCCAGTTTCTTTCTTTCTTTTTTGTGGGGGAGGCAATTAAGGTTAGGTGACCTGCCCAGGGTCACACAGCTAGTAAGCGTCTGAGGCTGGATTTGAATTCAAGTGTTCCTGATTCCAGCACTCTATCTACTGTACCACCTAGCTGCCCCTCTTACCTGGCTCTCAAGGTTCATCACCTCCTTTAAAGGGCCTTTCCTAATTCCCCCAGTTGTGGATATTCACCTCTGCCATTACTGTGTGTTCGTCTATACCCTATACAAACATATATTCTGTATGTGTTTTGTTTATCTGTGAACACGTAATAATATGTAAATTCCTTGAGAGCATGTGATGTTTACTTTTTTGTGTTTATATCCTCAGTGCCTAGCACAATGTCTTCTGCAGAATAAATACATGTTTAATAAATGCTTCTTGGTTATCACCTTCCCTGTTCTGTACACTCCAGCTCTCTAAGATGATGTCAGCTGTTTCGATGGCTAGGTCACCCTGTTGATTTCTAACTCACTTTCATTTTGAAGAATCCCTGGTTTCCTTTACCACAGAGGGGATACCACCTTCTGTTGGAGGACTTTCTCAATCTTTCCTCAAGTATTAGCACTTCATGTCCTTGAAATTACTTTTTTTAAATTTAATTTTTATTTTCAGTTCTGAATTTTCCCCTCTCTCCCTCCTTGAGAAATGAAGAAAAATAAAATCCATTGCATACATAGTCTGGAAAAAGAAATTTCCACATCAGCCATGTGAAAAAAAGGGCTTTAATCTGCACCTCGAATCCATCAACTTTCTGCCTGGAAGTAGGTAGATGCTTCATTATGAGTCCTCTGGAATTGTGGTTGAATCTTGTGTTGATCAGAGTTCCTAAGTCCCTCAAATGACTTTATTTCCTTACACACACACACACACACACACACACACACACTCACAATACATATATGTTGTACTTCCATGCTCCCCCCAGTAAAACAGAAGCTCCTTGAAATCAAGATGGTCTCATTTTTGTCTTTGTAGCTTTGTAGCACTTAGCACTGGAATGCAGTAGGTGTTTAATAAATGCTTGTTGAATTTAATTTAATTTAATAGATTTTTATTAACCTGGTCTTCCCCTAAATCCCTAGACTGTTTTCACATAAACTGGTGTTTAGCCAGGTCTCTCCCATCCTGTACTTACCTAGTTGGTTTTTTTTTAAGCTTAAATATAGGACTTTACATTTATTTCAATTAAATTTTACCTCACTACATTTGACCAATCATTTCTGTCTGTCAAGCTATTTTTAATCTATTCTTTGTCATTGAAAATGTTAACTATTCTCTCCAGGTGCCATCTCTGCCTCAGTTCAAATCTTAGCTGAGATGCTGAGTGTCTCCTGGTCAAATCCAAGAACAGCTGCCTGGAGCTCTTCATCAGAGATCTCTCCTCAAGTTGATCCATTAATCACTTCCTTGAGTCTTCAAGCATTCAACCAGCCCTGAATCTATCTATCATCACCTAGCTCATCTCTATCTTCTCCACAAGTGTACCATGAAAGATTTTTATTAAACACCTTGTTGAGACCTACATGCATTATTTTATGGCATTGCCTAATCTACCACTTCTAAGAAGGAAATGAAGTTGGTCTGATATGACTTATTCTTGATATTTTCTTGATACAACCTTGCTGGTTCTAATACTCACTGGCCCCACTTTAAAGAATTTAGAAATCATTCCCTTAATAATAAGCACTAGAAATTGAATAAAGCACAGGAATTGAAGTCTAGCTCATTGGCTTGTATATCACATAATCTATTTTTTTGAAAAAAAAATAGAATATTTTTCTATCTTTAGTACTATCGTATTTCTATTCTCCATGATTTCTCAAAGATTACAAAGAGTACATTAGCAGTCGCATCAGCTACTAATTTCATTCCCCATGAGGATTTTGCTCCTTAAACTCAGTGAGTGGAATGATATACTCTCTTATCTTGGGTTTCAGTTCCTAACATTTTGTTCTGTCTTTCCCTAGCTAAGGGCCAGATTCCTTGCTAGAGAACAAAGAAGTAAAGTAAGAGTTGAGTAGTATTGTTTTCTCATCATGGTCTGTTATTATTTTCCCATCCAGGTTTCAAGAAAAAGGGCACAGTAATGTATTATTGGGGAAGCTGTGAATTTGTCCAGCTGTTCTGAAAAGTAGTTTGCAATTATGTCCCAAAAGTCACTGAATTGTGACCCAGCAATACCACTACTAGACCTGTATCCCAAAGAGATTAAGTAAAAGAGAAAAGGAACCATATGTTCAAAAATATTTATGGCAACTCTTTTAGTAGTAGCAAAGAATCAGAAACTAAAAGGGGTGCTCACCAATTGGAAAATGGCCCAACAGATTATGGTATATGTATATATGTACATATATGTGAGTTGAATGGTTTTACACCATAAGAAATGATAAAAAGATGGTTTTAGAAGACTTGTATGAACTGATACAGAGTATAGTGACCAGAACCAGGGAACAATTTATATAATAATAACAACACTGTTAAGAAAAATAACTTTGAACAATTTAAGAACTCTTAGCAATGCGATCATCAACCACAATTCCACGGGACCAGCGATGAAGCATGTTACCTACCTCTAGACCAAAAAAAAAAAAAAGGATGGCCTTGAGATGCTGAATAAGACATATGTTTTTGAACACAGCCAATGTGGGAATTTGCTTTCCTTGACTATGCATATCTGTCACAAGGTTTTGTTTTCATTTTTCTCTTTTTATGTTAGAGAGGTGCAAAAAAGGGGAGGGTAAGCCTTTGAAAGAACATAAAAAGGTTCAATGAAGCATTTTTTTAATGATTAGAACAGAAAGCCAGAAAAAATCAGTCAAGAACAGCTTTGAAAGTTATGTTTTGAATTTAGCATGTTGTATATAATATTCTCAACTTCATATACAATCCTTTTTTCTATTCTACTATGTGTATGGAAATACCCATTTTATTTGTTGTTAGATTCACAATGCAAAAAAAAAAACAACAAAAAAGTAGACAGAAAATGTTCTAAAAAGCAAAACAAAACAGCCTCTCTATTCCTTCTTTGATCCTCTTATTGCCCCTTTCCAGTAACTATAAATTAATCCCTTTTTTGTCGCCTTAATATTCCTTGAGAGATAGTATATAGTCTGACAAAATGAACAGACTAGAATAGAAAGCTAGCCTCATAGCTAGGAAGACCTGGGTTCAAGCCCTGCCTTTGGCCTGGGATGGTTTTGTGACTCTATGCAAATCACTTATCTTCTCAGTATTTTAGGCAATTTTCTAAGAGTTTAGGTTGCTGCCTTATTGGTAGAGGGAGCTTCCTCCCAAAGGAACTTCCTTATAATGAAATAACAGGTCCAGTTTCTGTCTTTTATATTCCTTGACAACATCAGCTTGGGCTTTTTAGTATTCCTGATTCTCAGGACCGTGTGACTTGTCTGCATTCATCCTCAATTATGTGGCCCTGCTTCCATCTTCTGTAAAATTGATTGTCAAATTTGAGTTGGTCACTGAATTCCCTTGGAAGTTATATGAATCTCATTAGACAATTCCCCCCCCCCCTTTTTTATTCATTGGAATCACTTATTTATGCCCTGGTTCTGTTCCTGAAAACTTCCCATTTTCCTTAGGCCATTTCTCCGGCAGAATCTGAAGTCGCTAGATCTTTGCTCACCCTTTCTTTGAAGTCCACTTTTAAAGTCCACTTCCTAGATTTAGAGTATAGGTCAGATTATATTCTTTAGCTATCATGAACTTTAAGATGACATGGTAACTTATTCCCAAGGTGTTTGCCTTTTCTTTTTTGACAATTGCTTCTTCCCTGTTAAGCCGAATTGAATTGAAATAGAACTTCCATAGCCTCGGGTACACACACACACTACACATTCTAGCTCCTGATTGTATTTCTCCTGACTCTGTGTCGCTGAGAGGCATCCCCCAAAAGACTGAACCCCTTGCCCTCAAGGGCGGCATCTCCTCTCTCCTCCCAAGGGGAGTCAGTGCATGCTTGTTTCATGGAGTTGATTTCTCCCCACCGTGGGCGGGTGAGTGGGGGATGAGACAGTCTTTGGACCCCAGTAGGAAGAGGTCTGGAGGGAAACGACAGAGTCTTTGGCAATCCCTGGTACCCTGTGCCCAGCTCTGAAAGAGCAGGGAGGTGTCCAATCCATCCCCCAGAGCCCAGATGGGTGGGTGTGGGCCTCTCCCAGCCCCCGGACCCCTTATATTGGAAGCAGCCCCGGGAACAAGCTCCCCGTAGGGGAAGGTGCATCTGACTCTGCCCCGCCTGACTGTGCTCCATCATGCATCCCTCCCCCGCCCTCCGGAGCCTGGTCCCCATCGCAGCGCTCCGGGAGCCCAGCCGAGGGGGCGGGGCTCAGGTGGGGAGGGCGGGAGGCGGGGCTTCGGGGGCGGCCTCCCGCCCCAGGACTCGGCCAATGGCGACGGCCCCCCGTGCGGCTCGGCCAATGGCGAGGCGGCGGCGGCAGCGGCGACGCGCGCGCGCGCGTGGGGGGCCGCTACCCGGCTCCAGTGCCCGGGCCGGGCCGGGCCAGGCGACTGGGGGCGGGGCTCGTTGCTGTTTTGCAGCCGCCGGAGCCGCAGCCGTGGCCGGAGCCGGAGGTCGAGCGCCAGCAGCCCGGCTCGCCGGCACCGGGCTCCGGGCTCCGGGAGGCGCAGCGTGACGGAGGCTCGGCCGGAGGGAGCCCGGGCCGGAGCAGCCCCCCGCACGAGGCGAGGCCCCGGAGCGTGCCGCGCCCGGACCCGCAGCCGGAGGAGGACGAGCCGCCGCCCGGCGGGCCCCCGCAGCGGCGGCGGCCCCGGAGCAGCGCATCCCTGGAGCCCCGGCCCCAGCCTCGGGGCCGCCGCGCTCGGGACCCAGGTACCGGCCCCGCCCGCACGCTCCCCACGCTGACCCCTGCAAAGTTTCCTAGCGTGGGTCTGCGTGCGCCCCCCGTGGGCCGCCCCCCCGGCCGTCACCCCGCCCCCACGCCCGCCTCCTCCTGCCGGCCTGGGCAAAAGCTTAAGTCGGGGGCCCGGACCCCGAGGGAGGATGCAGAGGTAGGACACGTCTGATGGGCATCAGGGTGGGGGGAGGGCGATTGATCCCCTAGCTGTGTCACTGGGCCCGCGCCCCCCACCCCCATCCCCACCCGCGTCAGGTCAAGGGCCCCTCCGGCTGGGGCTGGGGGCGGGGGGAAGGGCATAGATCGGGGGGAGGGTACTTGTGAGCAGACCCCTGCAGGGCAGATCCCTTGGGAGAAGCAGCTGCCCCTTCCTGCCCTCCTTTCGGGGTCTCCGGGGCCCCCAAGCCGCGGGTCGTATAGCCCATGGCCACGCTTTCCTTTCCGAGGTCATTGCATTTCCCTCCCTCCTCAAGCCCCTTAAGGTTCTTTGGCCTCTGCTTGTCTCCCTATTTCACCCAGCCTCCCCCGCCCCCCCAGGCTTAGAGATGGATATGTACCCATACATAACCGTGCACAGGCATCGCGAATCCACTCTTTGGGAAAGACTTGATTCCTTTGCTTCCTTTTCCTACCTGTTCCCCCTCCCAACCCCCAATACCGAATTGAAGTAGGAGTATTGGGAACTCTGAAGGAGAGGGCCCTGAAAGGGGGGGTGGAAATCTCTGACTCTTGTTCTCCCCCATAAACACATAGTTCCTAGATGTCCATGCCAGATGATGTCCTTACTTTCACCCCAGTCTTCTTTGATTGATAGTCTGGGGAAGGAGACCCATCTCCTGGGAGTAGCTTGGCAGGAACACACCCCTCCCCCCAATTCAGTAGCCTGGATTACTAAGGCTGGGGGAGGAGGAAGAAGGCAAAACTGGTGGTGGCCCAGTGAGGCAGGGAGGGCCTCAGGATGGGAAAATTGAATGTTGTCCTTTACCCCAGAAATAGAATCACTCCTTCCTACCATCTGTTGCCTGGTTCTAGGGCCTACCTGTGGTCTCCGTACCATGACTGGGCCAAGACATAGGACAGAGATAGGGGCCTGAACTCTGGGTCTAGACTCCGTGGCCTGACCCTGGTTTGAGACAAGCTTTCTGCTCTCAGAGAACCCCTGGTCTAGGTGAGAACTGGGTTCCCTATAGTCCTGGAGATTGATGCTGGGTGCCTGACAAGTAGTGGTCAGGGTCAAATAACTCCTGTGTGTCCATACTCAATTATGAGGACAGACCCAGGAACTTGTAATTTTGCTTTTCCACCAACTTTTATGATAGGATTTTAAGATTTATAGCTAGAAAGACCATAGAGATCATCTGGTCCAATCTCATTTGATAAAGGCTGGAATTGGTCCACAGAGGGGAAATGACTTTTCCCAAGATCACATAGTAACAGAGCTAGGGTTTGAACCCAATTCAAACCTAGTACCCTGAGAACCCCGGGCCCTCTCTGTGGCAAAAATGTATCTTCCCACATTGCTGTGCTTCGAGGGCAAATATACTTCCCCCACTATGGCAGAAAGAGATAGCCAGTGCTAGAAGTTAGTGATAGGCAAGGGGACCTCAGAGTCCTACTGGTGAAACATTCCCCATCCCAAGCCCAGTCCAGGGGTCCCCTTGGCTAATGAGATTTCTATTCTGCCTCCAGCCTCGGCCAAGGTGAAAGCTTCTCAGCAGGGCAGGAGCAGTGAGTGGGACATCCATCGAGGGACAGCACTTCTCTCCTCCCTGGATACCTGGGTTCCGGCTGCCTTGGGCCTTCTTCCCAGTGCCTCCGTCTTTCCTGCCAAGTCCCCCAGGGATGGGCTGGGGCCCAGGGGTTGAGCTGCCCATGGTGGCATGTGGGGGGTGAAGGGAAGCCCCTGTCCTGCGATGGGGGCGGGACTGTCTACTGGGGCCATCATCGCCATCTCCTTCAATGGTGTTGCTGCCCTCTTGCTTCTGCTGCTCTGTACCATTGTGTGCCGGGCCTGCCGGGTGCACCCAGTGTGTACTGGTGCTGAGAAGGCGCCCACGTCCCAGCAGTCTCAGCAATCCCAGGAACCCCAGCAACCCCAGGAACCCCAGCAATCCCAGCAGCCCCAGCAACTTCAGCAATCACAGCCTAGGCACGAGGGCAGCCATCTACTGCAGCCCTGACATCTGACATCCTGGGATCACCTAGCCTGCCCAGACTGCTGAGTGCCCATGGAAGGAGGATTCCATGGATCTAGAAGGACAAGGGGAGAGGAGGGACCTCCCTGCTCACTCTATCTGTCTCCCATGAGCCATGGACTGGCCCCTGGGAGGTCAAGGACATCCTCTACTTCCCTCTTCCCATGTCTCCTCCCCTCATGGGGCTGATGCCTCCTGTGTTGGGGCCTGAGTAAGCCTGTGTTTTGGGCTAGAGGCAAAAGGTGGGAGAAATGGAGGGCACTGGGGTAAGGCTGTCTACCGTCTGGGGCAGGGAGGACAGGAGCTGGCCAGACCAGACAGAGCTGGCCCCTGGGAATGGGTGGGACAGAAGCCAAGTTATTCCCTATTGGGGAG
>CM053624.1:264872899-264932550 GCA_028646595.1 Phalanger gymnotis
AGGACAGGAGCTGGCCAGACCAGACAGAGCTGGCCCCTGGGAATGGGTGGGACAGAAGCCAAGTTATTCCCTATTGGGGAGAGTGGGAGCTCTTGAGAATTGCTTCTGGGTCCTGAAGCTGGTGGGATCAGGGAGCCCCTGCATTAGAGTTCATGGGGCAGGCAGGGAGTTGTGCCATCCCACCCCAGACCTGATCATATGTGTGTTTGGTGGGTGGGCAGACCAGCCTGGGCAAAGCCATTGCAATAACCCAGGAGGGTACATCTGTGCCCTTTCCCAGGGTTCCACTGCTGTTTTTACAGAACAATAAACTGCATTGTGGTTCAGTTGTCTCTTACGGTTTCTGTGTCTGGGCAGGGCAAAGAACCCTGGAACTAGGTAGGTGAACTCTGAGACCTGTTTATTTGTCTAGGAGGGTGTTGAGGGTTGCTGGGCCAGTGGCTTGTGACGTTTTGTATATCCATAAGGGAGGGGGTAATTAATAGCCTCCATAGGCACATCTGCAGGGATCTCTTTCTTGTTCCCTCAGTTCAGGATAATGAGACCACTGGCATTGTTCAGGGATATGGTTACAGGGTTGGGGGTTGGGGTGGCCTGGAGCTGGGTTGGAGGAAGGAGTTATCCAGGGCTGGTGCCTGGTCTGAGGCATAGAGTTCACTGGGTCAGGTCAGGAGGCCCTACAGTTGGGACAGCTTAGATCAGCTCTTCACTTCCCTCACAAGGTTCAACAGTTTGTCCAGTTTGGCGATCTCCACTGCTGGGCCTCTCTTCACCTCCTGCCCTTTCTTCTCCTGTAATAAATCACACAGGGGTGAAGAGGTGAGGGGGTGGGGAAGAGAGGAGAAGGGACAAGAAGCTTTGGATCTGAGACATCTGGTTGTCTGTTTACTTTCTATTGCTTCTCCATCTAAACTGAGCCTCCCGCGCTGAGGCCACTAGGATGGCCTGAGACCAAGCGTTCTTTCACTCACTTCTACATGTACTGGGTTAGACTACATGGCCGAGGTGGGGCAGGAGATGACAGCCTTCGGGGGCTTTCTGGCTTACCTGACTATAGCCCCTGCTAAGTGACTTAGAGATAGTTTTAAGAATGGAGGATTAGTATTTGGGGGCTTTAGTGGAGGCTGGGTACACAGCCACTCTTGCTCTTAGAGACAAGACAAGACAAGAGCAGCCCAGACAGGACAGAGGAGGGAAGTCTGAGTTACTCCTCCACCCAGTAGCTTCCTTAGTCTGTTTCCTGGGAGGAGAAATTCAGCACTTTTCTCATACCACCCCTGTATAGTGGGTAGTACGGTGTTACCCCCATTCTGCAGATGAGTAAACTGAGGGTCAGGAATTGTGATTTGCTCTGCTTTTCACGGTTTGTGTCAGAACCGGGATTTGAGCCCAGTTCTTTTGACTCATAAGACCAAGAAGCGGGAACGATGGGAAGGTTTTAACAGAATGGCTGCTAAACAAGGCCTACAAGAAAGCACACAAGGGATTTTGACTTAGGCCATTTAGATCCAACATGAGGATGACCATATGACTTCCAAGTTACATTATTAAACCGCTGGGGTTCATGGAGAAATGTGTTAATGGCTAAGGAGGATGCCTGGCACCTTCACCAGAAACTTAATGGTCAGGGTCTGGGAACAAGTACCTCCAATGGGAACCCAGATGTGTCATGGGGAAGAGGAGGGTACTTGTTTGAGGGACAGCCTGGGGAAAAGATCTCGTCCCTGGACTGTGCGTAGACTGGAACTAAAGAGAATCCAATCACTGGGGGACAGGAAGAGGAGAGTTGGGTAGAAGAATGCTGGTCTCAGACTGACAAAGGCCTCCAGACCAAAGGGATCCCCTCAACTCACTGTAGCCGAATACGCTGCAGAGGGTCTCATGGATCAGGGCTGGACTAGACTAGATGGCCTCTCACTTTTCTTCCTACTTGGAGATGCTGTGATTTTCTCTCTTCCTGAGGGACCCCTCCCCTCTCCAGGGATGGGTGGGGTCTGGATCACATCCCTTGTCCTATGAAGAAGGAACTCCTGTTGCCTGCCTGAAATAGGGTGGCTATAAGTACTTTACCAAAAAGAGGAGAAGGTAGGACAAGGAGCCCCTGGGTGGGACAGGGCCTGTGGGGCAGTGGAGCTAGGCCAGCCTTCCATGCCATGGAGGCAGAGAGGTCAGAATGAATGGTATGATGGAAAATAACACTGGACTTGGAAGCAGATGTGTATGAGTCTTAGCTCTGTGATTTATTATCATCTTGACCTTGGGCTGATACACATTCCTCTCCGTAGCTCATGGTGGCGGGGGTGGGGGGAGTTGAAGAAGAAAACTAGGCACTGTTGAGGGGAGGCAGGTGAAAGATGTGCTTGTTTATAGAGGACTATAGATGCTTACTATGGATGGAGGGCCCAATGGGATCACTTAATTATTCCTTTTTATGATAGTATCAACAAACAATTTTTAAGTATAAGTTATCATGGTAGTACTGGGGAGATGGAGATACACCTGTCTACAAATAAATAGGGCTGTCCCAGGAGATGTATGGGAGAGGCACTCAAATATGAACAACATGGGGAGTGCTAATAGTTCAGCTCAGTTGTAGCTCGATCACGTCTAGCTCCTTGTGACCCCATTTGGAATTTTCTTGGGCAAAGATACCAGGGTGATTTGCTGTTTCCTTCTTCAGCTCATATTAAGATGAGGAAACTGAGGCAAATAAGGTTAAGTGACTTGCCCAGGGTGGCAGAGCTAGTAAGTATCTGAGGCCTTCCTCCTACTGGTCTATAATTCTACCCTTAGAGGTTGAGGCTGTTGGGTTGAGACCCTTATCTAAGTGTAAGAAAATGTTCTCATCCTAGCTCCAGGGTGGAGGTCAAGAGAGTCCCTACCTTTCTCTGCTTCACATATCTATGAAGTAGTGTGAGATGTTTAGTCTGTAGAATATTAGAGAATGTGAGAGCTTCATGTACTCGAAGGGTTGTCATATAAAAGGGCAAAAGTCGAATTGGCAGATGGAGGTCACAGGGAGGCAGATTTGGGCTCGGTGTAAGGAAGAACCATTTGATAATTAAAGCAATTTCCAGTGGAAAGTGGTACCTCATGAAGAACCTCCAGGGAGGAGCCCATCACTGGTCATTTTAAGCAGAAGTCTGATGACTGTCAAGGATTTTGGACCAATAATTTCCTAAGAAAATCATGTCTTTTGTTGTTTTTTCTCTGGAAAACTGTACACATTTTCCTATTTGTGGGAAAAGTCTTGAAATATTTACTTGTATGAGAGCTTACACTGACATACCCTTTATAAATACAAAGTCTTTCTGGAACAGTGGTTCATTTGATTCTTACAAAAAAAAGCTTGTGAAGTTAGTAGAGTCATTGGCTTGGAGAGTGAAAATTTTATTATCCCTCTCTTACTGTGGCTCAGGAAGTTAAGTGAGTTATCCAAGTAAGTAGCGGAGCTGGGACTAGCTTGCTCAGCATCATAGGACTTCAGAATTGTAAGAGACCTTAGAGATCGATCATTCTAGGCCCACCCCTCATTCTGCAGATGTCTTTGCATTCCAGTGTGCCTTTCTCTCTACTCCACTGGTTTTCATGAGAGGGATTCTTGGGTTGGGCGGGGGGGACGACAGGCAGAGATTAGGTTACATACTAAGGTCTTCTCCTAACTCTAAAATAATGTGATTTTTGTGATTCAATATGGATGTTACACTCCTTGGAAGAAGCTGTGTAATGAATTGTTCATCAGTTGTGTCTGACTCTTTGTGACCCCATGGACCATACTGTTCATGGGGTTTTCCTGGCAAAGATACTGGAGTAGTTTGCCATTTCCTTCTTTAGTGGATTAAGGCAAACAGAGGTTAAATAACGTGCCCAGGGTCACACAGCTAGTGAGTATCTAAGGCTGGATTTGAATTCAGGTCTCCCTGACTCTAGGCCCAGCTACCCTAGCCACCCTAGCTAGCTGCCTCTTAGGCAAACAGGTTAAATGACTTGCCCAAGGTCATACAACTAATAAATGTCTGAGGCTGGATTTGAATTTAGGCCTTCTTGACTTCTAGCCCATCACTCTATCCACCGCACCACCCAGACAGAGCAGTGGACCTGGAGTCCTGAGTTCAAATCCAGCCTCAGACACTCATTAGCTGTGTGGCTTTGGGCAAGTCTCTTAACCTCAGTTTGCCTTAGTTTCCTCAAGTGTAAAATAAGGATAGCACTGTTGTGAAGATAAATCAGATAGTATTTGAGAAGTGCTTAGCAGAGCGCCTGGCACATAGTAGGTACTTATTAAATGTAAATTAAAATTAAATTAAAAGTAAATGCTTATTCTCTCCCCTTCCTTAGTTTAGACATTTCTAGGGGTGTCCCACATATGAGGCATATACCTTGTTAGGCCTACTGCTCTGTGGCTGTTCTCAACAATTCTTCAAGAGTTACATTTGGGAGCTCCTTTTAAAAGGCTTGGGAGACCCGGTCATTGTGTCTCTGGTTTTCTAGTGGAGAACAAAGTACTTTGATAACTGTCAACAAAGTGTCAAGTGGAGGAACTTAGAGGCTGACTTGACTTGGCAGCTCTGAGCTGTAGCTCAGAATACATTGAGGAGGTAGGAGAGGGCACAGGGGAGAAACGTTGGGTTGCTTTACTTAAAAATGCTGACATATTTGTTTTTGTATCACCCCTATTTTTCCCAGTATGCCCCTCCTCCCTCTCCTGGAGAGCTATCCCTTATTAAAAGAATGAAAGAGTCAGGGGAGGGGGAAACTGGCTAGGCAAAACAAACCAATACATCAGCCAAGTCCGACATTAAATGTAGTGTCCCCCACCCTTGCAAAGAAGAAAGGGAGGAACATTCTCATAGCTCTTTTCTGAGGGCCAAGATTAGTCATTATAACTCCACAGCATTCACTTTTATCTGTTCTGCTGCCCTTTTTCATTGTTGAAGTCATTGTGTATATTGTTTTCCTGCTTCTAATTACTTTACTTTTCATCAGTTCATGTAAATCTTCTCATGATTCTCTGTATTTGGCATAGTCATTCTTTCTTATATCATAGTAATACTCCATTACCTTTATGTGCTGCACCTTTTTTAACTGTTCCCCAGTTGATGGGCATCTAGTTTGTTTCCAGTTCTTTGCTATTATAATACATGCTCTTATAAATATTTTGATATACATGGGACCTTTCTTTTTTTAAAATTTAAATTATTGGCCTTCTTGGGATATGTGCCCAGCATTGAGATCTTGGGGTCAAAGGGTATGGAGATTTTGGTCAATTTCTTAGCAAAATTCCAAATTGCTCTTCAGAATGGTCAGACCAACTCACAACTGCACCAAAAATGTATGAGTGTGCCTGTCTTTCCCCTAACCCTTCCAATATTGACTCTTCCCATCTTTCATCATCTTTGACAATTTGCTGGATGTGAGGTGAAACCTCATACTTGTTTTAATTTTTCATTTCTCATTATTAGTGATTCAGCGTATTCTTTCATATGATTGTTAATAGTTTGGAATTAATCTTTTTGAGAATTATATGTTCATATCCTTTGACCACTCAAAAGGCTTTTAGAGTTTTACATGAGTCAGTTCCCTATATGTCTTGACTGTCAGACCGTTGTCAGAGATCATAGTTGGTCACAGATCTAGAGTTGAAAGGGATCTCAATGGCCACCTAGTCCAACCCTCTTGTCTTTTTGCAAATGAGGAAACTAAGGTAGCGGTAGTAGTAGTGGTGAAGTGACTGGTCCAGGGTCACAAAGATAGTAGTATTTGAACCTCTGCTTCTGGAGCAAGGGTACCACCTTTTCCCTCATCTGTTTGCTTTGCTTCTTACCCTAATTATGTTCATTTTATACACAAGCTCTTCAAGTAATAATACGTATTTAATAAATGCTTATTGATTATCAATACATTTCGGTGAGAGAAAGCTTCTTCGCCCATCCCAACAGTCATCGCTACCACCGCCAACTCTAATACAAGACAACAACAAGCATTTACTGAGCTCCGGTTGGTAGAAGACTCCTGTGTGCTTTTACTAGACACAGAGAAATATTTTGGGAGAAGAAAACATACATTCAGCTTCCGTGGAGAGCTTTTTTAAAAGAAGCCTCAGGAGTCATCGGGCATGGAAGGGTAAAGTAGTGAGCAATGAAAAACACTTTTTAATGCATACATTTTTAATCCCAAGAAATACTATTGCTTCTGGCACTGTATCAAGCTTCAGTGTGATTAAGTATTTAGTATTATTAAGCTTCGGCAGAAAGAACACTGGATTTGGAATCAAGTGCAATGTTGGCATGTTGGACCTAGACGCAGAGGACCTTAATTCAAGTACTACCTCTTACTACTCGTGTGACCTTAATTAAGTCTCTTAACCTCACTGGGCCTCAGTTTCCTCACCTTTAAAATGAAGGGGTTGCTCTAGATGACCACAACCTTTGTGATTGCCTTCAGTACAATAACAGAGTTGGACCAAATGATCTCTGAGATTCTTCGAGCTCTAACAAAATAACCACATTTCTAAATTGGAAGGGCCCTCAGTGCATGTCTAGTCTAGTTCATACCTGAAAAAAAATCTCCTCTACTATAACCCAAGTTGTCAGCCATGAGGGGTAATTCATCACCTGTCAGGGCAACCCATTCTATAGTACCTTGGAACAGTAGCTCTAATTATTAGGAGGCTTTTTCCTTCTATCAGACCTAAATCCCCTTCTTTGCAACTTTTGTCCATTGTTAGTAATTCTGCCTCTGGGGTCAAATAGAACAGACCTAATTGCTCTTTCATCCAGCCCTTCAAATACTGACAACAGGTCTTATATCCCTCCCAGTTTTCTCTTCTCCAAGTGAAATATACTCAGTTTTTCTCACTGATCCTTATATGAGATTATCCTGAGACCCTTCAGCATCCTGGTTGCCCTCCAGTGATGTCTCAATTTCCATTGGACTCAAAATCCTGTGATACTATGAAGGATCATAACTGTGGATTTGCAGGGGTTCAAGGAACCTCAGAGATTATCCAGGGCTAGGCTAAGCCTTAGGCAAATCAAATAAATTGTCACAGGGAAAGCTCAAAGGCCTTTCATGCTGGCTGCACAATTTTCCTATCTTTCTTCCAGTTTGTAAATGCCTTATCAGTGAACCTCTGTTCACTGGTCCAAGTCCTACTTTCTTGAACACACATAGCACGAGTCTAATCCTTCTTCCTCACAACAGCAAACTGGGACCACAGGATTTTGATCCCATGGGACCTTGGAGATCATCGGATCAAATGCCCTCATTTTTATAGACGAGGAAATTCTGGCCCAGAGGCCACACACTGGGGAGCAGAGCTGGGATTTGAACCCAGATATCCCGACTACAAATACAACATTCTTTTCAATGATTTTCCTCTATCTGAAGATGTATGTCACATACCACTAGGTCTCTTCTCCACACTAAACATCCTCAGTTCCTTCAGCTGTTCTTCATGTGATAGGATTTACAGACCCCTCAGCACCCCAGCCTCCTTCTTTTTAAATTTCAGCTAAAGAGCCAAATTCTAAACTTGGTAAACATTCCTCATACAGATTGTTCCCTCACACAGTAAATGTAGTTTCTATATTGAATAGAGCCCAAGGGCCACCCCCGCCCCATATTCACAGGTGGTCATGGTGATTCTGATAAAGGGAACCCAAGAGGTGCCAAGAGCTGAGCTGGCCATGGGGTTCATGGAGTTGGACGCTTATCAACCTCTGCACTCACCTCTAGATTCCTCTCTTATTACTGCTAACATTTCATATTTACATGATATTTTTTCTCTTCTCTTTTTTTAAACAAAGCATGTTCCTCACAGACTTGCAAGACAGGTAGCACAAGCATTATTAAGCATGATTGTTAATTATTAAATTTAGTTTACCAATGTGGAAACTGATGCCCAGAGAGGTGACTTACAGTTAATAAGTTTTAGAGTTTCAACTGGAAATCAGGCCTCTTGGACTGGGGCCACCTGAATACAATATTCCCTTCCCATTATGCCACAGAATGCCAACCACCTGGCAAGAGTTTGTCATTCTTTCATTCAGCAAATGTCTATCAAGCATCTACTGTGTGCAGAACATTTTGGGTGAACTACACAAAGTTTAGATAAGACCCCAATCCTTTCTCTTGTGGAATTCACACTCTAGAATCTATGGAATTTAGATCTAGTTCTGCAGGTCTAGAACCCAGACCCCTGAAATCTATAGCTGAGGAAGAGGTGACACCAACATGGATAATTATAATCCACAATATTGCATGGTAAATTCGTTAAAGAAGTATAGGATAAAGTACTTTGTGAGGGCCGAGGTAGAAGACTGATGTCTCTTGGAATAGACACGGGAAGGCTCTCTGGAGGAGGTGGTATTTGTATTAAGATTTCAAGAATTCAGAGTAGGAAGGAGGGCATCCAAGGCATGAGGAAAAGGATGGGCAAGGGGTGGAGGTAAGAAAGTTCAGAGCACAATTAGGGGAGTAAGAGGCAGAGAAGCTGGGACTAGGGAGGTGACACCCCTGATCTGACCACTCGTGGAGTCTTAGATCCAGCTCTGGTGCTATATTTTAGGAAGGACATCGATAAGCTGCAGAGTGCCCAGGGGAAGGTAACCAGGAGAGTGAAGGCCCTTGAGATCCTGCCGTGAGCAGATTGGTTGAAGAAACTGGGAATGTTCAGCCTGGAGAGAAGATTTAGGGAAGATAGGTATTTAATTATTTAAAGGGCTGTTTGAGAGGACGCAGACTTGTTCTATGTGATGCTGAAAGGCAGATCATGGAGCAGTGGCTAGAAGTGGCAAAGAAGTAGATTAGGCTTCGTATAAGCAAAACTTCCTAGCGATTTGAGCTGCCCCCAAATCGAATGGGTCGCCTTGGGGGTGAGGATTGTCCATGTCACTCGAGGTGATCAAGCGAAGGTTGGCTGTCCATTTGTGGGATATGTTAGGGTGGGGGGAGGGAGAGGTGATTCTCATTCAGCTGGAGTTGGAGAAGATGCTCCCTCATGTCTCTTCCAACTCTGAAATTACGTGGATCTGGATAGAGGGCTTGTCCCACACGAATGGAGCACAGAATTTGCTGAGGAGAAGAAAACAAGCCCCACCATTAGGGCTTCAGACCTCAATGTAAATATGTATATTTGGAGAGAAGAGGGAGATTGGCGTAGTCACTGAGTCTTTTACCTTCATGGGAGGCCCTTGTGGCTGCGAGAAAGGAACAGTTGTACTTTCTGCCCTCAAGGAGCTTACTCTCTTTGGCAGGAGACTTGATTCAGACATATGAGATAATTAGAGAACAGGACAGATTGGAGAACCCATCCTGGCGTCTCCATAGTGGGGCACCTAGTCCCCTTGGCCTCACTCTCACCGGGCATAGTGAGAGGACAGGAGGCTGTATGTGGCTGTTCTGGCTCAAGCTGCCTTCCCACCTCCCCTTCCTGGCAACTGAAGACCAACTTCCCTTTTCTTCCCTTTCTGCCTTGTAAAGCAACATGGTATAGTAGAAAATGTGCTAGATTTGGAGGTGAGGAACCTGAGTGTGAATCCTGATGCTGTCACCACAATACTTAATGTCTCTGGGTCTCCTGCTCTTTCACATCAGTAAATGAGGTGGTTAGATTAGATAGTTTTCAAAGTCCCTTTTAGCTCTAAATCTGTGGGTACCCCTTCCACAACAATATGCCCTGGTCACTGGACAATTGTGGGGGAAAGGAAGAAGGTGGAGACAGGCTGGGGAGGAGAATGATGGAGGCAGAGAGGGCCTCTGAGTAGTGGCTTTCAGCAGCTCCAATGTGATTTACTTTGGAGCTCTCTTCACCTCTAGGCCAGGTCTGTCAGACCAGCTTTGAGTCTGCATGACCAGCTGTTTCTTTTCTCACCTAGGGAATCATTCGGTGTCTATTCATTTGTCTGTCTGTCCTTATAAAGCAGAGACCTTGTTATCTGTGTCCAAACCTGTCAAGCAGACCTCAGGCCCCACTCAGAGTCTATGGGAATGTTGGCCTAGCTCAGCCACCCCCACATCTATGTGCCACCTGTACCCGCTGATTGCCCTGGCACATGCCCTGGCCCTGCATGCCACTGGCTTAGTTCCTTGCCCCGTGCTGGGGGTAACTGGCACCTCTTCAGCCTTACTGCTGTTACTTCCTTTCCCCAGATGCCACCTGGGGTGGCTGGGCCCTCTGCCCCACCTCCTGGCACAGCCTGTACTGACAGCCACCTCCACCCTGACATAAACCTCCCCCTACCCTGGCATCAATCCTTCCTATACCCATGTCTGTCCTGGCATTAGTCCCTCACCATCTGGGCCTGGTACTATGGGGAGGTCTAGTGAGTCCATGGGAGACCAGTGAGGGGCAGAGATTGTTAACTCACCTTTTAGCTGAATGTGACCCAGAGCCAAATGCAACTGGGTTGTGGGCAGGAAGAGATGGGTCCCTGGGGGCAAAAGTGCATGTAACTAACTGCAAACCTCAGTTTCCCTCTGCGTTCCATTTTATTGCCTAGGAAATCCTGTTGCAGAATGCTGATTCTGAGTTGAGATGTACTTATATTATACTTTTTGAACCAGAAATGGAAGTACATGGTCTGATAAGGGATCTTACTTTTACAAGGCCTCATTAACAGCACAGTTTTCCTGACAGAAGTGTTGGAGTGCTTTGCCTTTCCTTCTTATTTTACAGGTGAATAAACTGAGACAAACAGGATGAAGTGACTTGCCCAGGGTCACACAGCCAGTAAGCGTCTGAGGCCTGATGTGAACTCAGGAAGATGAGTCTTCTTGACTCTAGGGCTGGTGCTTTCTACTGCACCACCTAGCTGCCCTTGACTTGGTGTCAGAGGACCTTTATTTGAATCCAGGTTCTGCCACTTGATCCTAGTTCAAGGTCTTGTAGTGTACACAAATTCACGAAATACTTTCATCACAACACCCTTGTGAGGTAAGGAGTGTGACTATTACCATCTCTGTCTTACAGACGAGGCAATGGGCTTAGGGACTCGGTTCTGGGTCCCATGGCTAGTAAGTGCCAGATCCAGTTTTTGAAACCATGTCTCTCCCACTCCAGATCTAGCACTGCAGGGCTTGGACTAGATGATTTCAAAGATCCTATCCCGCTCTAAATCTTAGGATCCTACAAAATGTGCAAAAAGCTAGGAAAGAGACAAGGTGCAGGTGGCAGGGAACCTGACCCAGAAGGGGGGGCCCAGGATATTTATCTGACAATGAGCTGAGAGTTAGAAGAAGCCAGTGACCAGGGAAAGGAACCCAAACCAGAGGGTCGAGAAGAACTTGCTATTTGTGGATGCGAAAGGAGGTCAGTCTTGGGAAGGAAAGGATGCCCTGTAGCAGGGCCAAGAGCTAGGATGAGAGGTGAGGAAGAGACGAGCTATTGCTTATAAACTCGATAGCGAGGATGCCAGGGAGGCAGAGGCTGGCATCAGAGCAAAAAGCATTGATTCTGCATCTACTGAGGCACTAGTACCTAGCTGAAGATTGGATTAGTTGGCATAGCCTAAAGACAGACTGAACAGGGAGAGAAACCAGGCGTTGGTATCAGGAGCTGCCTGGCTCTCTGCCTCTTTGTTCTCCCCAAGCCAGCCAGGCATTTCCACTTGTCTTAACCTTTGAAATGAGCCAAATCTATCCTGTGCCAAGGATATGGGCCAGCCAGAGCACCTCTGTCCAAACTTGTTTACATTTGCAACAAGCTCTGGCTTTGGGCAAGAAGCCTATATGGTGGGCCCTTGGTTTGGGAGGTCTTGAACTCAGAATCGAGCACTATTCTTACCACTGATTCTCTGTGCCTGTTACTCATAGATCTCCTTTCCACATTCTGACCTCCCCTTCCCCAGATTCTCTGGCTTGAGTCCTTGAGATTTTGCTCCTAGGCCTTCTAGCTTGGGTTTGTGATGGATTTCAGAGTTGAAAGAGGACTTGGAGATCATTTAGGCCAATACTACTATTTTACTTGATGCCTGACTTCCTAAACTCTGGGCCCTGCCTGGACCTTCAGGAATTTTGGATTCTTCCTTCCCTTAGTCCAGATCAACTCTCTGTCCTTTTGACTCCTCTCCACTCTGATCCTAAAATGACTACTCCTCTAGGTCTAGCTGAAATCGTAGCCCTGCCCCCTTGCCATTCAGGGCCTGGCATTGTACTCAGAATGGAAGGAGCCAAACATATTCAGAGCCAAGCTTCTGGGTCAGCCAGAACATCCCTGGTCAGATTTCATTAGGGCCCAGAGAAACCTGAAACTTGTACTCTGTGGAAACTTCCTTTTTGTACTTTTGGGGTATTTTTTGGGGGTGGGGATTGTCTCTAGTGAATACTTTTTTTTAAGTCAAGTGCCTTTTTAAAGTTCAGTAGGTAGTCTCTGTGGAAACTTGGGTTCTTGACCTGGGACAAGGAAAGAAATTAGAGAAGGAAGGAAGGAAGGAAGGAAGGAAGGAAGGAAGGAAGGAAGGAAGGAAGGAAGGAAGGAAGGAAGGAAGGAAAGAAAGAAGCCCTTACTAAGCACCTACCATGACATGTCAGGCATTGTGCTAAACTCTCTATAAATATTTGCTCGTTTGGTGGGGTGGGGAGTGGAGACCATGGGAAATGGTTTTCTGCCCTGTCAGAAAAAGAGAGAATGGGCCTTTACTGCCTACTCATCAAGGGTGTAGGTGGTGGCACAAATAGAGGCAGCAAACCTAAATCTTAGAAACTAGAACATCAAGGTAGAGTCTGAGCCCACATCCAGACATAGGACTGTGAACCCAAGTACCGTCCTCTGGGCGGAACTGAAACCAGGCTGGAAAACAAGGGCTCTGTGTCAGTACTGGAAATTTAGGGGATGCTGAAAACACCATCCCAAGCCCAAATGCCCTTCTCTTCTTGCATGCCTCACTCCCATGGGGGCACTTCCACACCAACCCCTAGCCCCCCACTTATCCCAGCAGCCCCAAGGTAATTTCCTTTTCTCAGGGGAGCTGACCCCATGCCCCTCGTCCTGCCACCACTTGCCCAAGGTGCAGAACTTGCTAGTTACTGATCTGCATCCCCAGGTGCAGCTGGCACTGGCCAGTTGCCTGGCCCTGCTAAGGAGAGACAGCACTGTTGGCTTTTGACCACTACAGTATGGCCTGTTTACTCAGAATGCACCATATCAGCATAGTGCCACAGCCTGAGCCATGGGGTTCTTCTCAGAGATTGAAGGCTACCTCCAATTCCTGGCCAGGCCCTGACCCTGCAGTGAGATGGGGCAGAATGGCTGGAACCCTAACCAAGGCCATGGCATCTCAGTGGGTGGTTTTAGTTGAGTTCCCTCCTCCCCATCAGGCAGCTTTCTGGGCAGCTCTTTCTGGTTCTATCACCAAATCATCTCTGGAGATACAGAGAACAAAGAATTCTTATTCCCCTTTCTCCCTTACTGGGGCTGTAGAGATAAGCTCAGGTTTCCCTAGCTCTCCTCCTCCTTCCCACCTAGGCCTTGCATGGTGCTTTCTCCTTTACATTCCTTTTAAACCTAACGCTGATCTGTCCTGGTCCTTGCCCCAGTGTAGAAGGTAGAAAACGGGATCTTTGTTCTTATTAAATTTTTTTTAGAGAGGGAAGGTCCATCCCCAAGCCCATCTGAGATCCTGTTCCTTCCCCCATCCCAGGAGGTAGGAGTGATAAGGAAGAAGACCAATGGCTAGTGTTTTAAATGAATATGTGATAAAGGAAGCATTTATATATTCAGACACCTAGCTCCCAGACACTCAGCTTCCTAGCTTCCCACCTACTTAGACACTCAAACATCCAACTCGCTGCACTCTTAGGTACTTAAAGGCTCCCCTCTTTAGGGAGACAGAAAAGGAGCCAGGCTGGATCCATGTCAGGATTGGCCTGGGATAAGATCTCTGATTCCTCCCTGCCTATAGTCAGACATAACTTGCCTTCTGCTTTCATTCCCAGAAACCAATGTAAATGGCCAAAGAGGGAGGAGGGCTACTTGCAAATAACAGGAATCTTGGATATCACCTCTCTGATTTTTGTCCTTCCTTTTCCTCAGCCTGTGCTAGAGATCAAATTCAGGGTCTTGAACATAGTACATGCTCAGTAAATATTTGTTGAATATGAATGGATATTATCAGTAGCTTTTGGAGTATGTAGTCTCACTGCTCTCTCCTTCATGTACAATGCCATCAGGAGACACATAGGTCATCTTAGAGAGGAATCCTTCAGAAAATGGCCCTCCAGTAGCCTCACTAGGACATATGCCCCAGGGCAGCATGGTCTGGGCTTGGGTTATAGAGCTGGGAGAAGAATGTTTCTGGATGGAATTCTGTCTGAGACTCAGTGTCTTTGGTCAAGGTTTTGATATCCCAGGCTTCTGGCTTTCACTGGCCTAGAGAATTCAACATCTTCCCTGAATGTTGCACTTGCAATGAGAGGATGTGGATCTGAATTCTGATCCAGACATTTACTACTACTATGACTGTGGACCAAGTCACTTAAGTTTTCTGGGCTCCACTTTAAAATGAGGGGGTTGGATTCAAAATTCCTAAGGTCTTTTCCAGGGCTGTCCTCTCCTTCAGGCCTGGTGTACTGATGCAATGGAACCTTCTCCTCTTTTTCATATTATGCCCTTTATAATGAGTCACTCTAGTTCACTCCATTTGCAGAGATCTCAGCCGTGTACAGAGACAATGCGGGGTGTGGGGAGCATGGAGGCTCACACACAGCTTCGATGCCTGGCCTTGGACGTGTTGACTTACCTCAGCCTCTGTCTCCTCATTGTGAAATGATGCTGATCATACTGGCACTGCCCATCTCACTGGGCCGTTGTGGGGGAAATGCTTTGGGAACCTTACGATGCTTTAGAACCAAGAACGATTTTTTTTTGGTAGTAAGCAATGGGGAAAAATAAAGTAGGTGCCCATTGATTGGAGAAGGATTAAACAAATTGTGGTACATGAATATAACGGCATAGTATGCTGTGATGAAGGATATGAAAAATTCAGAAAAGCAGGGAGGAGTAATGAACTGATGAGTTGTGATCTAAGAAAACAATATACACAGTAATGATATAAATGAAAGAACAAAAACCAATCTGAATGCTTTGTTAATTATAATAAACAAAGCTTAGCCCTGGAGAAAGGTTGAGAAAACATATTTTCCTTCCTTCTTTACGGAAGTGGAGGGTTCTGAGTGTGGAAATTTTCATATACTCTCAGATACTGTCAATATATTGGTTGGTTTGCTTAACTGCTTTTTTTCCCCCTCTTCTTTTCTATTCTTTGTTACAAGGGATGCCTCAGTGGGTAGGGGAGGGAAGAGGGATATATTTGGAAATGAAAGAGATATAAAAATAAAAGTTATCTATAAAAAATTTTTAAAAAGGAAATGTGAGCCATTCTTAATCACCCTACAGCAGCTTAATGGTTAGATTTACCACAGCAGACCTGCCTAGCTATTAGACAGCCATGCCCCCTGCTCTTGGTTGGGAAGAAAAAGGGGTTATCCAATGAACTTTGGGGTTAAACTTGGGTGTTGGGCTGAATTATCCTCTTTTTTCTAGGTAGTGGGAATGACTCTAATAAAACCTTTTGAATTATTTTCTACTTCTCTTGGGGCGTAGGAAGGGAATTAGCTAATGATTAAGAAGCGTGGAGGTGAGACATCAAAATCCCAGCCATAATCGTGAAATTTCCTGATTGTCTGAAAGTGAGTCTGCGATTGTAAACCACTGAGCCAGTCTGGTCCAAGGTACCCAGCTATGGAAATCTCAAATCTTCAGATCTGGTGGGAGTGATTCTGAGTCCAGGATAATGGGCTCTAGTCATAGGGAATCATGGGGGTCAAGCAAGGCCCAGAGAACTTTAACTATAGAAGAGTTTTGTAAGTCTGGGTACTGTCCAATCTGCACTGAAGAGAGCTTCTCTTCCCCTTCCACCCCATTTTCAAATATAGTCTCAACTGCCTGAAATTTTATTTTTGATATTTATGTATGCTATTCTTTCTCCCTCTTTTCAAAAACACTTTTTGGCCTGGAGCGTGTGGTGTCAGGAATAAGAAGAAAAAAAAAAGCGTGGGTGCTAGGACCAGGTGCTAAGTTACAGTGGCAATGGTGGAAGAAGGGGGAGGCATATGTAGTCAACGATTGGAATTCATAGGACTCAAGCCAGAGAGCCAAGTCAGTTCTGAATGATAAAAAGGAAGCTGGCATCCTGAGCCAAGGGATAAAATTCAGCAAAGGCTGGAAGATGGAAAATCCATAGGTCAAGGACAAGGATCCTTTCTGAGAAGGGGCTGACTCCAGAAACTTGTTGTGGTCAGCGAAGTTTGTGGCCTTAGGCTAGGGCATAAGCCTTCTTAACTGTTCAGAAGGTAACTCTTTCAGGGAGATAAGGACAGTTTCAGATATGGCAGCATATTCTAGGAGCTGGACCAATTGTGTTTCATAAAGCCAACTTTCACTTCCTGAGGGGTCAGGGTGACCCCTAAAGACCACCTCTGACCACAAGGGTCCTGTGATCTCTGACAAAGGCAGGCCTGAGAGCTCAGAATTTCTGGTCGAGGTATTGTCAATGGCACAATCATTATTGCCCAGCTCTTTGGTGTAGGATGGTACCTTCAGCACAGCCTCATGCACAATTTCTTGGAGATGGACACAATACTTGGGAAAAGCAGGAATTAGCTTCCCTGGTGCCATAATATCCTGATGTGTGGGGCTTTCTTGCTCTCCTTCCTTCCAACGTAATTCTCTATAAAACTAAACTATGAGCCCCAGTTTAGAAACACCCCTGAGAGGCCTGGGCTATGTCTCCTTATATAAGCTGCCCACAGGTGACCTCAGAGAGAAAGAAAGGCTGATGCCATCATTGGGCTGCAATAGCAGCTGCTGCCTCCCTGCTTTCACAACCAACTGCCTTGCTTTCCTGAATCTGGTAATATAGGCCAGTGCTTCTGGCATGGACCTTTGGGACCCACTAATCAACATCCCATCATTTCCTTGCTTTGGGGATATTTGTAGGTCCATTTTGGGTGAAGGCATGCTGTTCTTCTGGATCTGCCATTTTGCAATCCCCTCCTGGCTCAGCCAGACCCTTTCAAGCCTCTGGGGCAATAACTGTTCTCTGTTCACTTGATAGGAAGCTATTATGCTGGGCCTACCTGGGCTACCTGAGGCCTCTGGTCTAGCTGATGGCTATACCCCCTAGCCAGGGCTCCCCTCCTTTAGCAAGACCAAATGCTTTCCTCTTTGCATCCCCAGGAGAGTTAGCCCAGCTACCAGGAACACGCACTCATTAAGCAACAACGGAAACAGAATTTCTCAGGCAGACACATTTTCATAGCCTCCTAAAACTCAGTGCAAATTAATTAAGAACATATTTTATCAGCTACAAGATTTATCTCCAAGTACAACTAACTCCTGAAACAAGGCCCAGAGCTCAAAGCTGGGCTGTATACACTGCTCCTGCTTACTATGGCACGTTCAGCCAATTAAAACCCCGCTCCTTCATGCCTCCTTTATTCTGTGGTATTTATAGCCAGCCCAACGATGGCATTAGCAATAATTACAGGCCAGGCTCTGATTCTCCATCTTGGGCCCATTGTCTCTACTCTGGCCATTACTACTAAATTGGCAAGAACAGCCATCCATGGAAACATGCACCCCGTATTAATAAACTTGAGTACCTCAGGCAGCTGGGGCATTGAGGGGGTGGGGTGAGGGGTGTGAGACGGAGGGAACGAGCACGGTAGGAGACCGTCTTGCTTCTGTTTATTAATACTGTAATCTCTATTCCTGACTAGATAGGAACAATCCACTTCCACCCAGGCCTTGTCCTGGCCCCAGTCACGGCCCTAGCCCTACTGTTTCTGCTCTCAGGAAGTTAATTCAAATGATAAGCTATACTCAGGGTCCTATCACTGTGGTAGTAGAAAGAGCGATGGATTTGGAGTCTGAAGACCTGGGTTGGAGTCCAGGCCTTGCCACTAACTGGCTATGTGATCTTGGCCTGGTGATTTTTACCAAATAATCTCTAAGGTCCTTTCAGCTATATTGTTCTATGATTCTGAACCCCTTTGACCTCAGGAAGCCTAGCTGCATGGCAACCCGGCCAGGCTGTTGTATTTTGGGCAGTACACATATATAGGCTCCCTATTTTTAATCCCAGGGCTCTGGAATTGCCTGTGAAGCTGGCTTGGAAGAGAAAGACCTTGGCCTCAGCTGAGGCCTTAGTAGCCCTGGACATTGCTTTGTGGGAGCGCTGAATCAGCCAATCCTTTGTCTTACCTGCAGCTCGGCCAGGCCCACCCAGCCCATAGCTCAGCTCAAGCTCACCTGGGAGCTTACCTTGGAAAGGGTGTGACCCTTTGGGCTGGGTTTGCCTGGCCTGGGGTGGACTCTGGATTCTGGGAAAGTCCTAAGTGTATCATAGCGGTGGTGACCTGATAGAAGGAGATGACTTAGCAGAGCAGAAGAGGCATGTGGTGAGTGACAGTGAGGGAAAGCCATTGTTCTCATGGCTGATTTCCCTCATCTTTCCTTATCCAGCATCCTGCTGTTGAGGAAAGCCCTATCCCACTTTGCCTCTGACCTCAGCTTCCCAAATCACACCTACGGGCCAGCAAAGGATAATGAACCAACCCTTTCTCCCCTGGAAATCTTATCTATTCCCCTGTCTTTATGTGCATACACCCAAATTTCCTCCAGCTTTCGTCTCTACCTAGCATCACAAATTGGAATATCTACTGGGCATCTCCTACTAGATGTCCTGTCAATAGTCCAAAACCAACACGTCACAAATCGAGTTCACTATCTTGCTCTCAAACCTACTACTTTCTCCTGATTTAGCCAAGGGCAGTTCAGTGCTCTTCATCACCCTGGCCACAGAGCCCTTGGGTGATCCTGCTTCTCAAAATGTCTATGGCCAAGTGGTGAGAAGCTGGGGGTCTCCTCGGGTAAGCCTGTGTGGCCCAACGGGCAGCCATTAGTCCAAGGGCAGGGTCACAAGCACCCTTTGGTGGCTACTCAAAAAAGCTGTTCTTCCCACTACCAGTCTCCTGTGCTTCCTCTCCACAGTGGAGCAAAATCTGGCTGTGCACCTCTTGGTCATCATGAACTCCCTTGTTTAATTCCAATGATCCTCTCCCTGCCTTCCAAATTGTGCTAACTATGGGTGTTTTCCTGACAGTCCCTCAAAACTTCCCCTGGCTCCCAAACACAGCATGCTCCTCTGTCTCCTAAGCAATGTTTTTCCTTTAGTTCTCAAAGTTATTTCTTCCTCTGGCCCCCAGACAGATAGAGCAAACTTTCTCCCTAACTTACAAAAAGGATGCACTCAGATGACCCTGGCCACCAGGGTATACTTCCCTCTACCTTTTTGAACTTTCTTCCAGCCCCTTTTGTAAACTGAACTAAACCAGCTTCATTCTTCTGCCACCTCCAACCCATATGAGCACCCCGTCCTCCTAAATAAAGCTGACCCTAGATGAGTATCCCAACCTCACTGAGTTCTGAGCAACCCCCGCCCTGCCTTCAAAAGTCTCTTTTTAAATAGTGGGCCTCAAAAAGAAAGAAAGAAGGAAAAAAAGAAAGAGAGAGAGACAGAGAGAGATAGAGAGAGACAGAAAGAGAGAGAGAGAGAGAGAGAGAGAGAGAGAGAGAGAGAGAGAGAGAGAGAGACAGGGCAGGGGAAGGAAGGAAGGAAGGAAGAGAAAGAAAGAAAGAGAGAAAGAAAGAAAAAGAAAGAAAGAAGGAAAGAAGCAAAGGAAAGAAAGAGAGAAAGAGAGAAAGAGAGAAAGAGAGAAAGAGAGAAAGAGAGAAAGAGAGAAAGAGAGAAAGAAAGAAAGAAAGAAAGAAAGAAAGAAAGAAAGAAAGAAAGAAAAAAAGATGCTATGTATATATGAACCATTCCTGGGAATGCTATGTATATATGAAAGGAGATGCTATGTATATATGAACCATTCCTGGGAATGCAATATGTATACTGCATAGTGGGCCTCCTCACCCTCTCCCTAGAGAACTGCACCCAGTACTCCATGGGAAGCTCTGTCTAGTTCCATTTGCCTAGGATGGGCTATAACTAGCTGAAGTAAATATCCAGAGGCTGCTGAGACCAAGCCAGCTCTCTCAGAATTTTCTCCAGAAACCCTAGCCTGTTCTCCAGATGCCTGGCATTTCCTGGAGCCGAGCTGGCTTCTCTCCTGGTGAAGGAGTTTACAGTCCAGTCAAGCTGCCTACCTTGGGCATCTTGCGCAGATTGGGTGACAGTTTGAGGCAGGTAACCTGGCCACGATCGTCCCCGACAATAATGACAGGGTAAACAGCGTTGAACTGCACGTGGGTAGTCTTATTTTTCTTCTTGGCCACTATTGGCTGCTTGCAGATAGCCTCATATCTGTTGACGGCTAGGTCAAACACATGGGCCTAGAAGGAGGAAACATTGAGAACTGTGTTTTTGACAATAAAAAAAAAAAACAACAACAACAAACCAGCTCAGCCATCAGAGTCATGAGGTAATAGTAACTGGTATGTAAATACAGGTGTGGCCCAGGCAAAGGGGCGCTTTGGGCAACAGGGCCATGAACAGCAAGGATTTGTATCATAGAACATTGTCAGGGACCTTGGAGTTCATTTAGTCCAAGCCCCCCTTTTTCTTAACAAGGAAACTGAGGCCTGGATAAAATGATTAGTGCCCTAGGCAAGATTGGAATTTGGCTCTTCTGACCTCTAAACCAATTTGCTTTTTAACCCAGAGTAATTCATTTGGACAAAGCCCTGATAGAGGGACAGGTATTCCCATCAGAGGCTGCTGCTGCTATGTAGCAAACTCAAAGGACCGGAATCCCTTAGAGCAGGGGTAATAATTAGCCTCAAGTCCACGGACCTCCAAGAGGTCTCTGGATGGATTTCAGAGAGTCTGTGAACTTAGATGAGAAAAAAAACCCAGCAAACACCCTATGACATCTTTATATGGTACAGTGGGAGGAGCGCTTGCTCTGGAGTTAGAGGACCCGGCCTCTGTCTCCCCTCTGATGTTTGTTCCTTGTGAGATCTTAGGCAAGTCACAACCTCTTGGGGCCCCAGTTTCCTTATCTTTAAAATGGGGGGTGGGTGGAACAGATGACTTCCCAGTTCTGGTTCCTTCTGTGAGAAGCTCTTCCTTCTTCAGAAACATCCTTCTAATCAGTATGTCCTGGTACCTAAAATCTTACCATGAGAGCTACATTTCTTTGGGTTAAGGACTTGCTGTCTTCAGACAAGTCTCTCTGGCAGAGGGTTGAGTTGGGTTAGTGAGTTCAGTCCAATGTGAAATAACTTCTTAAATACTTTGCTATCTAGGAGATCACTGGGTACCTGAGGGGGGAGTGGGAAGTCCACCAGAGACAAATTTTGACTTAAGAATGTCGCCATAGGCCGCTCCCTTGCTCACTTCAGGCCTGGGAATGACTGAGGTGCCAACCACCAGTTACTTGATGCTCAGCTTCTCAAGAGGCAGGGTGGTGTAGAAGGGCCCGGGTCAGACTCCGGGATCTGCTTTGTCTATCTCCTTGTAAATCCCTCTTGTCCTGGCTGCAGCCTCCTCTCCTGTGAGCTATGAGGTGACACCCTAAGGGGATCCCCAGAGACCTGCCCTGCCAAGGGAGGGAGGCTTCAGGCATCAGAGCAGGGTCTGGGCAGGTGTGGAGCCAAGAGGAGGAAGAGCAAGAGGAGGAGCTGAGTGTGATCAAATGCATACTCTGTGGTCATTCAGGGCCCCTCGGCACGGGCTGTCTGGTGCTACCTCTCTGCCTTGACCTCCCTCCTTCCAATACACACACACAGACACACACAGATACAGACACATACAGAGAGACACACACAGACACATGCACACATATAGACACACACACACAGACACAGATACACATAAACATAGACACAGACACACAAAGACACAAACACACACACACACACACACACACCACCAAGCTCATTACAGCCACCACATCTTGGCTTATGGTATTCTTGGAATATTTCCCTTTCTCTCCCTCCATCCCCTCCCTCAAATTTGGCTGGGGGGATCTCCAAACATGCTTAACCTTCCTTTACACCTAGAACTTAGGGACCATAGCGGCTACTTTGATAGGTCTCTCTGCCCTCTTCTCAGCTGGAGTCTGGAGACCCCTAAGCCTGGATATGGATTTTCACCAATCAGAGCTAATGGGGTGGGGGATGGGGCCTGGCTCTCCTGAGAATGCTCAGGCTGAGTCTTCTGCTTGGCCGGCCCTCAGTCGGCGAGTCAGTCTTCAAGCACTCGTTATGTGCCCAGCAGTGTACTAAGTGCTGGGGATTCAAGGAAAGGCAAATCTGTCCCTGCCCTCAAGAAGCTTACATTCTAACAGGAGAGCCCACATGCACATAACTGGGCACATAGAGGGTATATATTCCGCATCAATGGGAGGTACCCTCAGAAGCCGAGTCAGGGCCCTGCCAAATCCTTCCTGACCCTACCATAGGTTGCTACGACTGACGCTCCGGGCTCCGCTGCCTGATCTCCAGCGGGTTGGGGAGTCATACCTGGACCGAGGCTGGCAAATGTGAACTTGGGGGATGGGGGTTGGTGACAGGGCTCTTACCTTCCCATCAGTGGTGACTGCAGCAAAGACGGTAGAGGAGTATGGGGCCCAAGCTATATCTCCCACAGCAGAATTCAAGTCATAGATGAACAGGGGTCTCCTGGAACCATGGGGAGATGAGCAGAGGGCGAGATGAGTCAGAAAATGGCTATTGGGTGCCTCTTCTGGTGGGGCTGAGGGGATGCTCCCTCCCCTTCCCCCCAGGCTCATTAGATATTTGGTTCCTAGGTCATTCCCTCCCCCTTTCTCCCCACTTCCCTCACTTGATAATACAGTCCCAGGATTCCTTTTTCCTCACTTGATGGTGTGGTCCCAGATTTTCACTGTCCAGTCAGAGCTACAGGACATGAAGACTTTCGAATGGTATGGGTTCCAGGTCACTGCATCCACTGCCATGTTGTGGGCTTCAAACGTGTCAAGGAATTGTCTGGAGTAGGTTTTGGAGCACTATGACAGGATCAAAGGTCAGCAGTCACTGCTATCCTTAAGACAGAGGCAGCAAGGTACTAGGCTAGGTACTAGGAAGACCTGAGTTCAAATTCTGCCCTAGACATGTACTAGCTGTGTGATCATGGACAAGCCATTTAGCTTCTCTGTGCCTCAGTTTCCTCATTTGTAAAATGAGGGTATTGGACTTGATGGCCTCTAGGTAGACTGATGATTCTATGCCTGTGAAGGAATTGGAACCTCATCTGATCTGTCTTGTCATTTGCTAGGACAGAGACTGACTCGGAATGTGACCCAGGGCATTCTCCTCTCAAGCTAATCTCCCTTTCACAGCTTCCCTGTGTCCGTAAAAGCAAGAGATGCTTCCTGACCAACAAACAAAACAAATGAATAAATGAACAAGTGAGTGAATGAATAAATGAATGAATAAAAAAAGAAAAAAACCTTTTGCTGTAGAAAACAGAGCAGACAGAGAACAAGAACATTTCTGGAAATCAGGCCAGAAAAGCAGTTGAAGTCACTTGTTCCCCATGTCACCCTAAGACAGGCAGGGAGGTGGCTCTCTCAGGGTGGAGGCTCCTCAAGATCCCAGCTGACAGGTAGAAGTAGAGATAGACCATATGGCAAAGGAGGAACAAAAGAGTGTCACTCTGTAGGGAGATCTAGTAGTGTGCCCTAGGGATGATCCGTCCTTGACCCTGTGCTATCCAATACTATTACCCATCATTTAGATGAAAGCAGAGAGGGTGGGCTTAGTGTATCTGACAACAGCACAAAGCTGGGCAGGAGAACTAACACTTCCGAAAGAGTCAGAATCCAAAATGATCCTGAGAGGCTACAATGATGGGCCGGATCTAGTAAAATGAAATTTAATAGGGATCAACGTAAAGTCCTTTACTCTGTTTAAAAAAAATTAACAAGTTATCTGTATGAGCGTGAGATAGAGGAGGCATGGCCAAGCTGTAATTTATGTGGAAAAGATCTGGAGGCTTAAGTGGATAATAGGAATCATTAGTAGACACTGCCCAGTACATAGTAGGTGCTTAATAAATGCTACTTGACTGAGTTGATTAGCACATTAGCCAACCAAGTGAATGTGATCTTTTCTTAAAATTAAATTTTATTTTATTTTCAGATCTATATTTTCTCTCTCTCCTCGAGGGTAGGGATTATCTTTTTTTTTTTAGATTTGTATTTGTATCCCCAGGACTTAGCACAGTGCCTGGCACATAGTAATCACTTAATAAATGCCTGTTAACCTACCATTCAGAAGAGGATGACCAGAATGGTGAGAGGATTGGAGACCAAAGATCATTTGAAGAAACTGAGGTGCATAGAACACCAGCCCTGGAGTTGGGAGGACCTGAATTCAAATTTGGCCTCAGACATATACTAGCTGTGTGACCCTGGGCAAGTCACTTAACCCTGATGGCCTCTCAAAAAAAAAAACCCAACCTAAACAAAACAACAACAACAACAAAAAAAAGAAACTGAGAATGTCTAGTTTGCACAAGAGAAGATTATTTGGGGAGGGGTGTGTGATAATTGTTTTGTGGTATTTGATAGATTATAAGAAAGAAAAGGTGGACCTTTTTGTCTTGCCTTGGAGGATAGAACTGGGAGAAAATGGTAGAAGTTATAGAGGCGAATTTCCACTCTATATAAGGAGAAACTTCCTCATAATCTGAACTCTCCAAGGTTCATCACCGGAGTTTTTCTAACAGGGGCTGAATTACTACTTGTCATCGATGTTGAAGACAGGCTTCCTTTTCGGGCAAAGGTTGGACTGGATGGTGGCTGAGGTTCCCTTCAGTTCTTGAGATTTTTGTGATCTCGTCACTCGTTGGTGCTAAGGAGACAGGGCCTAGCGTCTAGCTTAAAATAACAGGGAAGAAGAAGCCTGGCCTCTCCCGGGAAGCAGAAGATTTAAAGAAGAAGGTTAAGACAGATGAGAATGAGAGAAAATCTTCCGACCCAGGAGAGAGCAAGGCCTACACTCCAGTCAGGGAGAAAACAAACAGAGAAAGCAATAGGTTTTCCTGAGGCCAGGAAAGATAGATACTCTAGTAGTGGCCAAGGGAGGCATCCACAAGGTTAGGACAGGGGCTGTGAAGTGAGAATACTGGCTTTGGAGCCCAGACATGGGGCCAGGGGCCAGGATCAAAGCTAAGAGACCTCTGAGGGCCAGGGCCAGGGTCTAAAGCCAAAGAGCAAACCCCGGGGGCCTAAGAAAGACAAGTGCTTGTTTTAGACCCCAATGAGCATGACTGCTACTACTACTACTATCTAACATTTTCGTAGCATTTACTATGTGCCAGACACTGTGCTAATAACATGTACTTTACAATTACAATCTCGTTTGAGCCTCACAATAACTCTGGCAGGTAGGTGTTGTTATTGTCCCCATTTCACAGATGAGGAAACTGAGGCTACCAGAAGTTAAGTGACTTGTCCAGGGTCACACAGCTAGTAAGTGTCTGAGTCCAAATTTGAACTCTTGACTCCAGGCCCAGTGCCACCTAGATATCCATGGCCACAAGACGTCATTGTGCCCCTCTAAGACAAACACGCGTCTTAGCTTTGGAGGCATGGGAAGGAGGAGGGAAGGGAACATTTCCCTGTGTAGACACAGGACCTACCAATGGATTGTCCATATTCAGGTAGACCCACAACCCAATTTCCCATGGAACCAGAGGAAGATGTGCTTGGGTGCTTTAGATAGGCAGCTGTCCAGATCATTTCATTTTCCCTTTGCCCCGGATCTCCTTGACAAAGGCCCCGCTGCTGGTCTCAGTGGCAGAGGGTCACAGTCAGGCCAGGGGAGGGTAAATGAGAGAGCCAGGATGACCAGCTGTGGGGAAAAGGGGCAGCCACATGGTCCACATGTGAAGAGTTAACCAAGGGCTCTCAGCCTGGGTCTCGGGGATATTAGTGTCCCTCACCCCACTCCAGTTCTTTGAAAAGAGAAAAGGGAAAATGGTGTTTGGAAACAGAAGGAAAAGGGTTGATGGCTGAGGACTCTAAAGAATCCGAGACCTGCCAAGGCTGGAGGCTAGGACTTAGGCTGAAGACAGTGCTGGAGGGAGGAAATGGGATAAGGTGAAGAGTTCACTTGCTCCTTTGGTCCATAAGGACAGGGAAAGGAATGGGGTGCATCATCCATTGTGCCGGGGGTGAGAAAGCACGGAAAAGAAAGTGGCCAGCCTTCCCCCTAGAGAACTTGACTTGGGTTTGAATCCAGCTCTGTCCCTTAATACTCGAATATGCTGGGGTAATTGACTTAACCACTTTGGGCCTCAGTTTCCTCATCTGTAAAATGAGGAGACTGAATTAGAGCTACTATTATTGGTCTATCTATGATGCTGTTTTCTGTTCATTCACACTAGAGCGTTAGTGACTAATATTCTGGGTCCAAGAAGTTTTATATTCTCATATATGCTCTTTGAGGTCTTGGCCATAACCCGAAGGATTAAATCTCGAATGCTGAGGTCTGAAGCACAGTAACAGGTTGGAGTGGGTGGGTGGATGGGGGTAACCTTCCTATGCACCCTCTCCAGCAGCCTTAAGGCTACTTGGTCCTCAGGGGTGGGGTCCTGGCGCCCCTGGCCAGGGCCATCTCATTCTGTTCCTCCTTCAGGGACCTCCCCTCTCCCTGCCACTACACTGAAACCTCCTAGCATACCAAGCAGATCCCTGCTCCCTGGCAAAGGGGTGGCCTAAGCTTGCTGCTTCATAAGAATGCAGAGAGCCCTGCGGGTAATTAAGATAATGATTTACTTGGCTTCAGAAATGCTAATAGCAGAGCACTCTTCTGTTTTCCAAAATTATTCTGGGCTAAAAATTAGCGAGTTACCATGTTGCTGAGGGGTGGGGGTGGGGGGTGGGGTGGCTAGCTGGGTGAGGAGGGGAGGAAGATGGTTGTTAATCTTCCATACAAATAAAACGTTTTCAGAAACATACTGAATTGGTGGAAAGCTGTAGAGGCCCTATGAGGCCCAGCTCCACTTCTTCTATGAAGTTGGGGTTTTTTTGGAACTCAGCGAGTCCCCCACCGAGCTCCCCTCTCTCTGAACTCTTCCTGCACTTAGAATCAATGCCACAATGGGCCCTTGATGGCTCACTCTGTCTCAGGCTTGTGAATCTCGTCTCCCTAGCCTGACTAAGAACTCCTTAGGGGATGAACTGCATCTGATTCTCCTCTATTTCCCCTCTATTCCCCCCCTTTCTCCCCTTAGCATAGGGCTGGGCACCCAGTAGTTGTTAATAAAGGCTCATTGTTGGACTGAGATCAGCTCCCGGAAGTTCTTTAGTTAGACTGAATTCCTAATGGAAAATTGCCTCCTTTCCATTTAAGCAGGTCCCTTCAGGAAGCCTTCCTGAGCCAATGGGCTCCAAGGCAGGGAATTTTCCCCAGGTCCTCCCCGCAAGGCTCCGGATGGTCCCTCCCACCCACTCCTCAGGAAACCTGCGACGAACTGGATTTCATTAATGAAGGCATCTGTTTTATGTCAGCCCTTGGATCCCCCTATTTTATATCTGTCTTGTCTGTCTCTCTAGGGCCTTTGGCTTCCTGAGGGTGGGCCTGGGGCTGTTTAACTTTGGCTAGAGGCTTAAAGAGGAGGGATCATAGGATTTTAGAGTTGGAAGAGACCTCAGAGCTCAGTCCAATCCCTGAATTTTACAGATGGGGAAAATGGGGACCTAAAGACCTAAAGTGACTTGTTCAAGGCCATATGGCTAGTAAAGAGCACAGCTGGGATTTGAACCTAAGACTTCTGATTCCAAATACAGTACTCTTCTAGAATAGGAAGAGATAGATGGAAGGCGGGACTTGGGGGGAGCACAGAAGGATAGGTACAGATAAGACTGGTTTGACACAGGACATTAGCTTCATCCCTCCTTTACCCCTTTCATCCAGAGTGCCCGAGATAGGGAGGCTTTGGGCTGGGAAAACAAGGTCTCTTGAGGCTTCCCTCCTCACTGGTAGTTAGGGGTTGTGATGGGCATAGTTGTCTTACTTTGTAGATTTTACCCTCCTCGGTGCCCACAAGAAACAAGTAGTCGATCTGTTTGTGGAAATCGAAGGCCGTCCCACAGCCTAGAAGGGAAATGAGAGTGACATCACCCTGGGCCCCCATCAGGTTTCCCATTCAAGTCTGTTGCCAGACTGAGCAGAGAACTAATAAAGAACAGTCCTCTGCCCTCATCCCCAACACTTTTGGCTTTCCATTGGTCTCTCTTTAGAGATGCTATACAAGAGTGTTCAAGGTAAGTATGAAGAGGAGATGGGTAAAAGACAAGCAAGGAAGAGGATGGGGGACAAGGGACAGGACACTGGGGGGGTTCACAGGCTGTCTGTGATGGCTCTGCAGAGATGGCCTCTCTAAGCAATGCCCGTCTCTGCCAGGACAGGTAGGCATTATAGGCAATGACAGCTTCGACAGTATTAGGTTCTACCGGGAGCACTGTGTTCTGCAAATACGACAGGGTTCTATGAACAATGCTATAAGCATAAAACTAAGGACGGTTATTTCATGGGAGATGGGCAACACAAGTTCCATTAGTCCATGTAATCACACACATTATATGCCTGCATGTCATCTTCTCAGGCCAAGGAGAGCAGGTATGGTAATTACCCACTAACCAGCTTCCCATTTCAAGGCTCCTACTTGAGAGCTGGGTGCAACTCCCTCTTATCTATTGGGATAAACCCAACCTCTTCAGCCTGACTTTCTTTTTTTCCTTTTTTAAAATTTATTTTTTCTTAATAGTATTTTTTCCAATTACATGTAAAGATAATTTTCAACATTCATTTTTGTAAAATTTTGAGTTCCAATTTTTTCTCCCTCCCCCTTCCTAAGATAGCAAGCAATCTGATATAGGTTATATATGTACGATCATGTTAAACATATTTCCACATTAATCATGTTGTGAAAAGAGAATCAGAAGAAGAGAGAAAAACCACAAGAAAGAAAAAACAAAAAAAGGGGAAAATAATCTGCTTCGATCTGCATTCAGATTCCACAGTTCTTTCTCTGGATGTGCTAAGCATTTTCCATCATGAGTCTTGGAACTGCTTTGGATCCTTGTATTGCTGAGAAGAGCTAAATAAGTCCCAGTTAATCATTGCACATTGTTGCTGTCTGTTTCTGTGTACAATATTCTGGTTCTGCTCACTTCACTCAGCATCAGTTCATGTAAGTCTTTCTAGGTTTTTCTGAAAACCGCCTGCTCATCACTTCTTTTTTTAAAAAAATAAGTTAATTTGTTTTTAGTTTTCAACATTCACTTCTGTAACTTTTAAATTTTCTCCCCCTTCCTTCCCTCCCTCTCCCCAAGACAGCATGCAATCCAATATAGGCTCTCCATACACATTCCTCTTAAACATATTTTCACTTTAGTCATGTTGTATAAAAGAATTAGAATGAATGGGAGTAACCATGAGAAAGAAAAACGAAACAAAAAAGAAAATAGTCTGCTGCAGTCTGCATTCAGACTCCATATTTCCTTTTCTGGTTGAGGATGGCATTTTCCATCACAAGCCCTTTGGAATTGTTTTAGGTCCTTGCATCGCTGAGAAGAGCTAAGTCTATCAAAGTCAGTCATCGCACACTGTGGCTGTTACTGTGTACAATGTTCTCCTGGTTCTGCTCACTTCACTCAGCATCGGTTCATGTAAGTCTTTCCAGGTTTTTCTGAAGTCCAAAGTTCATCATTTTTTATAGCACAATAGCATTCTGTTACAATCATACACTGAAACTTTTTTTAGCATCCCCTCAATATGGGCAATGATGGGCATCCCCTCAATTTCCAATTCTTTGCCACCACAAAAAGAGTTCAGCCTGACTTTCAAGGCCACTTACAATCTGGCCACACCCTATGTCAAAACAATCTTAACTCTACATTCTTTCCCATTCTGAACCTTCTCTCCAACTCAGACAAAGTCTCCTTGATTATGCACGTACCCCTTCTTGCCTCCTAGAATCTCAGAACTGGCAGGGACCTTAGAGATTAGGAAGCCCAAACTTATTTTACAGATAAGGAAACTGAGCCTCACAGAGGCTCACTCAAGTTCACATAAGTGACTAGTGGCAGAGGACCTGGTTAATGGAAGAACTGAGATGAAGTAGAGTCCAGATCCCCTCCCTTCCAGTGTGGTGCTCCTTCCACTATACTAGACTTTGTCTTTGCTTCTCTCCTCTTCTTTGCTTATTTGGCGTTGACTTATATGTGCCCGTGCTCTTTTCCCTGACAGAATGTAAGCTCCTTGAGGGGAGTGACTTTCATTTTTGTCTTTGATTCCTTAGAGCCTGGAACATATATTTAATAAATGCATGATGACTGATTTTTTTCCCAAATATTTCCCATTTTTTTAAGACCCAGCTTGAGTGTCGCCTTCTCCACAAAGTCATCCCTGAACACACTGGTCTCTTCTTTCTCTGACCCAAATTAAAGGAACCCCTGTCCTCAACTATGTCCATTTCTATCTCTTCTGAGGGTTCCCACCCTCTGCCTGTCTCAGGTCCAGGAGCTCACTGCACTCCGAATTTCATGCTTGGGCCATTGCTTTGCATGGGTTGAATGCTCCCCGAAGGAAGACATACGCCATCATGCTAAATGCATCCACTAGGAATTTACATTCTCCAATCTCAATTAGGACCTTACTGCTGCTGACTGACTCTCCATCCCACTCCCCTAAGTGGCTGTTCTTTCTTTCTCCTTTCTTTAAGCCCCCAATGTCTCTTCGGCCTTCTTCACATCTCCAACCTATCATAGTTTACTGAAAAAAAATCAAGATTATTTTACCTGTTCTACACCTCAAACCCCCATTACCTTTTTACTCATCCTCCACCCTTTTACTCTTGTCTCAGAGGAAGAGTTGGCCTTTCTCCTTGCCCATCTCCCTCTACATGTGCCCTTGACCTCTGCTAGGAGCTTGTTCCATTTCATCTCATACATTTTCTTTCTTAAATATATATATATATATACACATATATGTATGTGTATACATATATGTACATATCCAACGAACATTTATGTGTTAGGTGGGGCAATGCACAGAGTGTTATACCTGAAGTCAGGAAGACCTGAGTTTGAATCTAGCCTCAGCAACCTAGTAGATGTTGTATCCTGGGCAAATCGCTTAGCCTCTGTCTATCTCAGTTTCTTCATTTATAAAAAGGAAGCCAGTAATAGGAGCTACCTCTCAGGGATGTTGTGAGTGTAAAACGAGATGACATTTGTAAAATGCTTTGCAAACCTTAAAGTACTACGTAGAAGCTGTTATTACTAAAGTATTGTAGAGGATAATGAGATAAAGAAAACATGGGCCTGTCCTTTAGGAGTTTATAATCCAGTTATGAAGATGACATTCCCATAAGAAGCAGTTAAGAAATAATGCAAGATACACATTGGGCCAGTTAGATGGCCCAGTGGATACAGCAAATGGGGCAGTTGGGTGGCCCAGTGGATAGAACACTGGCCCTGGAGTTGGGAGGCCCCGAGTTCAAATCCTATCTCAGATACTTGTCACCTACTAGCTGTGTGACCCTGGAAAAGTCACCTAACTCTGATTGCCTTGCCCCCGCCCAGAAGAAATAATGCAAGATGGTTTATATGTAAGACATGTAGGGGAGAGCCCCAGCCCCTCTAGTATATGTTTGGGGAGTAGCCCCCTTGTAATAGGATTGCTCAGTAGAATGTGAGCTCCCCATCTGAGGCTGTTCCTACCTGGGCTTATGAATGTCTCATGGGCTTGTTTATGACAACGAATTATGGTATCTGTCTAATATTCTCTGTAGCTTGTGGGAAGTATATTTGCTTAGGGATATGTGCGATTGTGGGATGTATTTTTTGCTTCTGAGACATTTAAACAGGATGGGTATCTACTTTTCCCACCACGCCTCACCTTGCCCTGAAGCACAAAGGTCCCTTATTCCAGGAACCCTCAAAGTCTCTTCCCGAATCTCAGATAAGAATTTAGTGGCTGCCTGATTTTTTGTTGTTGCTGTTTGTCTGCAGCCAGGCACAGGATGGACTTGATAACATGGGGAGGGGAGTTCAGAAGGTGAACATTTTAAGCACTTAGAAGGGGTCCAGCCTCTGTTACTCCTATTTCTCTTCTAACTTAGCATGTGCAGTGGCCATACTCCAGCAAAACCATCTCAGCAGGTGGGCCAAACTAGGCTGAGAGTAACCGACAGGCCTCAAACCCATTGTTGAGTGAGGGGAGGTCTACCCCAAGCGTGTGAAGACAGCAGAACGGGTGGATGAGAACCATTTGTTCCAATGGCCATGAAGATGGCGAAAGGATGCACTGTGGAACACTTGGGGCTTGGTCAGCCATGGAAGACGCCAGGGTCATCCACTGTATTCCAGGCCATTGCTAGTCATCTTGACAATGGCCCTGCCATCGACCTTCCATGACTCTGGAAGAGAAAGTGAGGCTGACGACTTTGTACAACTCTGCCTCACTTAGATCTTCACAAATAAGTCAAGACATCACCAGTGATGTCACTGGTCCTCTTCAAAAATGAAGGACAAACAGCAACAACAACTAAGCCAAAAGTAAAATGTCTCTCATTCATTTTCAATCTCTCCCTAACTTTTGGCTTATTTCTTGCTGCCTGCAGATATGTTCAGGTCTATCCCATCCTTAAAAAACCTTCAATGGAGCTGCCATCCCCTCAGATCCTCATCCTGGGTCTCTCCTCCCTTTCACTGACAAACTATGAGAAACAACATTTGAAATTACTTTACCATCCACTCTCTTTCCTAGTCCTTATAATTTGGTTTCCAACCATATTACATGAAATGACTTTTAAATTTAAATGGTATTTAAACTGCTAAATTGGGTGACCTGTTCTTAATTCTCACCTTTCTTGACCTCTCTTCAACTTCTGCCACTATTTACTACCCCCTCCTCCTGAACAGTCTCTCTTCCTCGGGCTTCGGGGATCACTGCCCTCTCCCAGTTCATCATCCATCTGGCTGTTCTTCTTTGGTTTCTTTTGTACATTATACATCACCTGCCCCACTATGGGACTCTGTCCTAAGCCTTTTTCTCTCTCTGTAGTGATCTCATTTGCTCCCATGGGTTCAAGTCTTAACTCTATGTAGATGACTCCCAAATCTAGATATCAAATCCTAATACCCTCATCCCACATCATCAGCTGCCTGATTGGATGTTCTATTGGCATCTCAAACTCAATACAGTCATCCCTTCCATATCATGACTTTCTCTATTGAGGATCTGAGGGTTAGCATAAGAAATTAAATGAGAATTTTGGGGGAGTTTTACAGAAGTCCAGAGGACACATGAAGGCCAGCAGATGACACAGAAGATAGTTTAGAAGCTCAGAAATGCATAAATATACATATAGTATTGCATAATTTCAACATATTTTATCTCTTAATACTTTAAACACCCCATAAAAGAAAACAAAAAAATTCAGATTTCTTCTCTGGTACGAAGGGAAGGCCAAAAAAACTTTTAGGTGGATTTTCTAGATCTCAGGGGCGCCATACCCCTAGGTCCCTCAATGTGAAAGGGATAGCTATGTAGCAAATATGGATCTCACTGCCTTCGCTCCTAAAACTTGGACTTCAAACTCACTTATTCCTACTGAGGCACCACAGTTCTTCTGGTCTTTCAGTTTCATAACCTTGGAGTCGCTCTTGACTCCTATCCCTCCTTCGCTCACTATCCAATCCAATCCAATCTGGCAAACCTTGTGCTTTCTTCCCCCATAGCGTCATTCACATCTGTCGCCTTCTCTCCACTCTCTCAGCTGTCACCCTCATTGGCTCTTGCCTGGGCTACCATAATAAACTCTTCTAATTGTGCTCCCTGATTCCAGTCACCACACTCTCCAATCCATCCTCCACCCACCTGCCAGAATAATCTTCCTGAGGCACAGGCTTGACCATGTCATTCCTTCCCTTAAAGACCCTGAGTGGCTCCCCATTGGCTCTAGGATAAAGCACAAACTCTTCAACCTGGCACTTAAAGATTGCCACCATCTGGCTCCCAATTACCTTTCCAAATCTTATTTCATGCAACTCCCCTTCGCGGGCTGTATGTTCCAGTCAAACCTGATGACTGGCTCTTCATGAACTCCATCTTTCATAGCCAGGCAGTTGCACAAATCATCTCTTGTGGCTGGAAGGTGCTGTCTCCTTGTCTCTGTCTCTCAGAATTCCCATCTTCCTTCCAGACTTAGTTTGGGTACTATCCCCTCTAGGAAGCCTCTCCTAAACCTGCCAATTGTTAGTTCTTCCTCCCACCTCAATTTACCTTGTGCCACACTTATTTAGGTATGAGTCCATATCCTCCCAGTAGAATAAAGATTCCTTAAAGGCAAGAGACTGTCTTGTATCCTCAGCGCCTTAGTACAGGCATGTCTATATAGGGGATAGGGATTACATCTATGACGATATTAGTATTGTTGCTGTCCAGGCATTTTTGGTCATGTGTGACTCTCTGTGACCCCGCTTGGGGTTTTCTTGGCAAACAGACTGGACTGGTATTGCCATTTCCTTCTCCAGCTCATTTTAGAGATGAGAAAACTGAGGCAAACAGGGTGAATCGACTTGCCCAGGGTCACACAGCTAATAAGTGTCTGAGGCTGGATTTGAACTGAGGTAGAGGAGTCTTCCTGACTCCAGGCCCAGCACTCTAACCACTGTACCACCTAGCTGCCCTCTACATTAATATACGGAACATAGAACTCTCATTGAGGCAACTTCTACCATTGCACGTCAACAACTTGTTTGTCTATAGCTTGTAGTTTTAGAGAATTGCTTAGAGTACTGAGAAGTTAAGTGACTTGTCCAGGGTCACACAGTCAGTATGTGACAGAGGCAAGACTGAAGCCAGGTCTTCTTGGCTTTGTGATCAGCTCTCTATATACACTATGCCACATTGCCTCTCATGATGTGTACATAGTAGGTGCTTAATGTGGAATTAAATTGAATGTGGTGGCAGTGGTGAGTAGCTCCAAAGCCCAGAGATTCCTGGGACCCAGAGAATATGGGGACCCCAGTGAGGGATGGATGGGAAGGAGAGGGAAAGATAGCTATGAACTTTAGAATTGAAGGGTCTCAGTGTCGGAAGGGATCTCAAAGGCTATTTAATCCAATCCAGGCCTGAAGAGGCATCCATCATACTACATCCCTGTCAAGTGGACCTGCAGCCTTTTCTTGAAGACATCCTCTGATGGAGAGTCTCAAGGCATCTCATTCCACTCTGGGACAGCTCCCAAAGTCAAGAAATGTTTCCTTATATGTGCAATTCAAAATCTGCCCCTCTTCAATTTCCACCAACAGTTCCTTATTCTGCTCTCTGGAGCCAAGCAAAATAAGTCAAATTCTTCTTTGACTATTAGAGTCCTTCAAATACTTGAAGATACTATTATGTTCCCCCTAAGTCTTCTTTCTTCTCACTCCAAAGTGCTTTATTTTTGTCTCATTTTACCTCATGCAAGCAACACAACCATCCTATGAAGTATCCTGCTTTGGGGTATTACCTTCATTTTACAGATAAGAAAACAGACTCAGAGTGGTTAGGTGACTTGCCCATTGTCACATACCTACTAAGTGTCTCAGGGTCAGCATTTGAACTCAGATCTCACTGGCTCCAAGTCCATTGTGCTAGCCACTATGGCACGATGCCTTTCCCAATTCTTGTATGGTATTGCATTGAATCTTCTCATTGTCCTTGTTATGCTCCCAATCAAACCACTACTACACTGGGAAAGGATTTACTTTCTGAAATCTGCTTCTGAACATTCTCAATTTTCAGGATATTTCTACATCAGTAGTTGTCATATTTCTTGATAGTTGCTTCATATAATGGTGAAAGGGAGAAAGAATAGTTTTCTCTACCCTATCAACAATGTGTCACTTTTCCAACACAGCATTACCTAAGTCAATGTAATAATATTTAAATTGCATTTTTGATATCTGAATCATTTCTTTGAGAAAACTTCACAAACTTCTCTGCCTGGGCAATTTCCTCATACAGATAGTGAATGTGGTCACCCATGATCACACACAGTCCTATAACTATTCTGTTTCATACCTCTGAGTACTGTCTTTCCAACCTGTGAGCTCCAAGCGGATAGGGACTGGGATCTTTCTTTCTTTCTTTCTTTCTTTCTTTCTTTCTTTCTTTCTTTCTTTCTTTCTCTTTCTTTCTTCCTTCTTTTCTTTCTCTTTCTTTCTTCTTTCCTTTCGTCTTTCTTTCTTTCTCTTTCTTCTTTCCTTTCTTCTTTCTTTCTTTCTTTCTTTTTCTTTCTTTCCTTCCTTCCTTCCTTCCTTCCTTCCTTCCTTCCTTCCTTCCTTCCTTCCTTCCTTTCCTTCCTTCCTTCCTTCCTTCCTTCCTTCCTTCCTTCCTTCCTTCCTTCCTTCCTTCCTTCCTTCCTTCCTTCCTTCCTTCCTTCCTTCCTTCTTTTCTTCTCTCCTCACAGTGCCAGGCGCTCAGGGAGTGAGCTCAGTCATTACATGTGTTCTGTTCCCCCAGGGTGAATTTTAATCTGAAGCCCTGCTCGAGGCAGACAGTTCTCCAAGCTGTAGGTATAGGTAATGTCTCAGTGAAAGGCTAGAAGCTAAAGGTGGGGCATTCAGGCAAGGAGTTTCATCATTAGAGAAACTAACAAGCGAGCAGGAGTCAGAGACAAGAAGGAAGGAATGCCTAAGATCTAGGAGCACACATCACAATGGGGTGGTGTCAGGATCTGAGGGTTGAAAACAAACAAATGCATTGTAAAGTTTGGCAAGAGCTCTGGAAACCAGGAGTCCAAACAGGTTTGAGCTTATATGAAGAGATTTGTATCCGATTCTAATTTGCTCAATGCGAGCGAGGATAGGGCTGTCCTCCTTTTGAACTCTGGTGATTGGGGCTAATCTCTTGTTTTTCTGAATGAGCTTCGGCTATGGGCAGCTCTTGGCCACTTCTGGGGAAGCCATCGAGTTTATGCAGGGGCGTTGGACAATGTGCAGACTTGACAATCTTATGTTCAGCAGGATCTTTGCTGTCTAGCCCTGAAGATAAGATTACAAGCCTCGCCCTCGGGAGCTCACTACAGGTCATTGGCCCTCTTCAAAAACAAAGGATGAACAACAACAAAATGGAGAGAACCTATGTGGAGTTAGTACAGCAAGCTCTAGACCCTGGACTGGAAATCAGCCTGAGCTTAGGGACCACTAATGGCTGGAGCTCCTCAGTGTATGAAGCAGGGAAGGTGGTAGTGTACCTCTTAACAGCCAGAGTGAATTTTAATCTGAACGGTCTGACTTTACCTCACAGTCAGTAATCCCGTGAAGCCCTTTAAGGCCATGGGACTGCACCAAGAGAGGTTGCTTCAAAATCCAAACACAAGGCTAGACAATCCTGATTCAAGCATTGCTACAAACTTAACCCTTGCCTTTTAGGAGGATTTTGTGGCTTCAGTCTCCAAAGAGACACATCCCCAAGTGCCTGGGACTGTACAGCTTATTTCCTATTAGGGAGATTTCAAATCACATTCCAAGAGCCGCGCTACGGTCACTGACATTGCCGGTTGGTCTAGACTCCTGGAAAGAACCTGAAATTGGAAGCTAGAAGACTGGAATTCCAATATTGTCCCTGGAGCTTTATGACCTTACGCTGGTCTCTTTGTGAAGAGAGACTCAGGAATTCTGAGAACACCCACTGAAAGTGATAAGGTAGAACGCCAAGCCATTTGCTTCCTGGAACACTCAATTCCTTGTGGCCTCGAGAAGGTTAGAGCTCCAGAAAAAATTGAAACCCCTGATATTCACACTGGGGAGAAAAAAAAAAACCCTTAGATTTCTGTCCTTCTCAGCTTAGGGAATGTCCCTTTTTATCCTCAACTTTGATTATCAGGACTTCTTTGAGACTTCTCAAGCCTTCAAAATTCATCAGACTCATCTCAGAGAGGAGCTAGGCTGCAGAAGTCCAACCTTCATCTTTCGGAGTTCCTGCAAATGCTCCTTGACTCATAAAAGGAGATTCTATACCATGCAGGAGCACTTGGGATGAGCCATATGTTTCTCTGTACCTCCCCTCAAGTTATTAGCCTTATCCCAGCTGAAGCAAATAATACCACCTAAGGGATGCAATTCAGAAAGGCATGGGACCAATACACACCTGCTGCAGAAACCATGGATCCTACCTGGAACTGAAACCTCATAGGTTTGGGGCTGCTTTGCTCTGTTTACTTTCGCCTAGGGTATACTCTCCTGCCAGCTAAGGCATCCATCCAGTTTTACCTGTTCCTCTAATTTATGTCACATGAAGCCACTACTTTTCTGGGTATAAACTATTTTCCTCTATTACCACTACCCTAATACTTATTCCATCTTATTAATATATCTTCCCAATGCCTATTTCTTTCTTTTCATCTCTCTCATTGTGTCTTCTGGAATACCCATTCCACTGTCAACAAATTCTACTTCTTCCTCTGTCTCATTATTTCATACATACATTATTTCCTATTCACACAAAATGAAATCTCATTTTCCCCTGAGCTCATCATGGCTCTCAATACCACTCATATCCATATTTGGTGTCCAGCAGGTCACCCAGCTCTCACCTGTGGCTCCAAGAAGCTGTAGCTTATGCAGCAGCCACACCTGGGTAAAACATCTCAGTAGACAGGCTAAACCAGGTCAAGGGTAACCGACAGGCCTCCAGCCCATTGGTGTGTTATGTGGATGTCTACCCCAAGCATGTGAAGATTTCCCTTGGCAGAACAGGCATATGAGAACAATTTGTTTCGTCAGCCATGAGAATGGCTGAAAGCAGAAACTGGGACCTCATAGAGTTAGGTCAGACATCAAAGAGGCCAAGATATTCCACTGCATCCTGGGCCATCACCAGTGGTCCTGACTTTTGTCTTGACGCTGGACTTCAAATGACTCTGGGTGAGAGAGTGAAGTTGATAACGGTACAACTTCACCTCACTTAAATCCAATTCACATGCAAGTCATTAGTTCATGATGTCATTGGTCTTCTTTGAAAATGAAGGACAAACCACAACAACCTGGTATAAATATCCCTTCTCTACTCTGGGAAGTAGGATCAAAGGATTTGTAATTCTTATTATCTTTCTGTTAGCTCTGAGCTCCCAGACAGAGACAGTACTTCTGGCAAAACACTTCAGTGTCAGATCTCATCTTTACTTAGGGATGCTTCTCCCTCAGTTACTTCTTCCAACTGTATTCCCTATAGCTGTTGTCCACTAGCAAGTGCCAGTGGTCACTGCTATTTATAAAAAGTACACATTTAAAACAAAGACAGGTAAATAATTTCATAGCCTCACACAATAAAGGCTTCAGACTCCCATGAAGGAACTCAATTGGAAAGGAGGTGCGGGATTATTGACTTGAGGCACGTAGTCTGAGGGGTTTCAGTGGCACATCATCTCTCCTGGTACCTCACGCTCAATCAGCCCAAGCAGTTTCATCCCACAGTCTTGGCTCCCCCTATTTTGTAGTGGCTGCCTCTGCATGTAGTTCCTCAGATCTTCATGGCTTTCCATAGCTTCTGTTTCTCCAATATCATGCTTCTTCTGTTCAGCCCATTGGGAGCTGAGTATCTCTGCCTCTTCAACTCCGTGAACTCACTTCTCTGGGTCATTGAATCAAGACCTATCATTCATCATCCTATCCCACTGTTTCCTTTATGATTCATCTGAGAGCTAATTTGTACCTCACTGTCAGATCATGGCATCATCATGCTTCTGTCAGGTCCTGAACTTTCACAGAGCATATCTTTACAATTATATTGTTATCATGTGATCTATTTTTCTGGGTTTTTTTGCCTTGCATTGTTTCATAAACATTCCTCTAGATTTTTTTTTGTATTTCTCATACTTATTCATCTCAATTGCATTATAATATTCTATTACATGAATGTAGCACAATTTATTTAACCACTTCCCTGTTCTGGAACATGTAGGCTGCTTCCTTTTATAAATTAACTATTATTAAAGAATACTGCTTTGAACATTTGGAAGACTTTTCCTTCTTCTATTCTCTCATCTACTGGTTTCTACGATATTATTCTCCTTAATTTTCTTTCCATCTCCGACTACTTCTTCTTGACTTATTTGCTGATTTCTCTTCTTCCTATCCTTGAAGATTGGTCTCAGTCACTTTCTCTTTTACACCCACTGTCTTGATAATCCTATCTACTATCATGACTTCAATTACCCCCTCCACCTCAAGTTTATATTTCTAGCTCCAGTGTTTTAAACTTCCTACTGTCTATCTTCACTCCACTGATACCCCAAACTCAACATGGTCAAAAACAGACTCATCCTCTTGCTTCCCAAATTTGCCTTTTCTGCAGACTTCCATATTTCTATTGAAATTATCCCAGTTACATGGGCTCAGAAACTCAGACAGGTTTAATGCCTTCCTTCCCTGATCCTCCTGATTCCATCAAATGCCAGGTTCCCTTTTGTCCCTCTGAGATATCTCTACTATGTATCTGCTCCTTTCTGTTTACACTGCTGCCACCCTAAGTTCAGTTCATCATTAGCTTCCCCTTGGACTATTATTATAATGGGCTTTGCACTGGTCTCTGGTCTCTTGTCTCCCCCCTCTCTTCCCCATCCTCTATACCAGTGGTATCAAATAGAAGAGGGGGCCACTAAAACCATACATAAGGGTCCCTGTGGCCCATATTGACTTAGAAAGCCACATATTAATATTATTTATGTTCTATTGTATTTTATTTATTTTGTCAAATATTCCTCAATTACATTTTAATCTGGTTCAGTCCCTACTGGGGAGTGTTGCTGATCACAATATGGCCAGTTGCCATGTTTGATACCTCTGCTCTACCCCACTTCCAAAGTCATCTTCCTAATGCATATGACATCACTGCTGTGCTAAAAAAACAAAACAAAAAAAAACAACAACACCTTCATGGGCTCCCCACCGGCCACTTAATAAAATACAGACTCATAAGCTTGACATTTAAAGCCCTCTGCCATCTGGTTCCAGCTCCCTTCTACAGCCACATCTTAGGGACTCTCTTTGTGTATTTTATGCTCTGGCCAAACTGGATTATTCACCGTTCTGTGATCTTATCCTGCCCTCTCCTGCCTAGAGTGGATTCCTTTAAACTCCTCCTACTGACAAGTTTCTCTTCCTTCAGGACCCAAATGTAGTATCACCTCCTCTACTCAAAGAATTTCCTAATTCCCTCAGCTGGAAATTATTCGTCCCTCCTTGAATCACTCAGGCCGTCCAAGTGAATCATTTTCTAATTCGTATTATAGTTATTCGTGTATAGGCCTCACCCCATCCCCCACTAGGCTGTGAACTTCTTGAGGGTAGGGACTATATAATTTTTCATATTTGTATCTTTGACACCTAATTCAATACCTTGCCCTAAGTAGATACTTAATGTTTGTTGAAAGTAATTGGAAGGTCATTCCACCCCTCAACAATATGACAGTTGGCTCTGGAAGCTCTTCGAATGGCCTCCCTAGAGCCAGATGCTATTAGGACAATATGCTTACCTGGTACCTGCCTATCTATTGCTTAGATCAGCGGTCTTTAGCCTGAGGAGAAGGTCTACAAATTTGTTTTTTAAAATGTTGATACCTTCATTTCAATATAATTGGTTGCTTTTAATCCTATATTATTTTACTTATATATATTATATAATATATATTTATTTTATGCATCTAAGAACATTATTCTGAGAAGGGGTCCCTAGGCTTCACCAGACTTCCAAAGGGATGGAGGGCACAAAAAGGCTTAGGGCTTGGTCTGGCTCCACTTTTCTCCATCTGCACTGTCCTTCCTTGGACCCCTCCCTGGTCTCAGAATTCACCCTGTCCACCATGCCAGAACCACCTCCTTATGCCTATGCCTCTAGCTCTGCTCATGTTAGTGCCCGGCTGGTCTTGCCTTGAACATTCCAGGCAAACCCCTGCTCTGCTTACTGGTTCAGCCTCTTGCCTGCCATTCTAGGCATCCTTCCACCTTCTGGCTCTTGGAGTGGTACAGGACACATCATTATACCCTATATCCAGTCTCTCCAACCTGGCTGCAAGGAACCTAACTCAATCCCCTGTCATAGCCCTCAGGCTGCTCCTGCATTGTTCTCTGTCCTCCCACCTCACTCCTCCTGACAGCTTCTGGGATCGAGTGTTCACTCCACCTTTCCTATAAATGGTGCTGTTAAGTGACCTGGGCCCTGGGCCAGAATTTCAGTTCAGGAGCCCCAGATTCTAATCCCAGTTCTGCCACAGACTTGCTGTGTGACCTTTGGGGATGTTCTTGTCTTCTCTGTGTCTCATGTTGCTTCCTTTATACTGGGGAAAATATCCTTCTTACTTACTGCCAAGGTTAGTGTGAGGATCAAATAAAAAAAATGGCCATGAAAGTGCTTGGTATGTTGATGGGTTTTTCTTTGAAAAAAGGTAAATAGTGTGAAATGAAAATTCATGGTTTTATAATGAATCCTCTTTTTACGTTGTGCTGTGTGCATGTAAATGTTCTTTTTGTGCGTGTTTTTTTATGGCATACAAATATAAGTTCTTATTATTACTAGTCAAGGGAAACTAAGAACCACGATACCAGTGGTTTAACAGCAAAGAATCACATCTTTCTGGCTGCTGCCTTGTAGTTGTCTTACCCTGGTTCTTGTAACTGGGCTCCTGCCTTGCTCTTCATCAGCCAAGTTCCTGCCTTACACACTTGCACACTGGTTACAGTAACTGGGTCTCTATCTTGTGCCCCCTCCAGTCTCTTCCCCCCAGTTCCTGCCTTGGTTCCCTAACAAGGACACCCACTCTTCTCAAACTGGTGGCTCATTTTGTCCCCTTCCCCTGATTGTCTCAAGGACTGGACAGAGGTTCCTTTGACAATCAATACCAGTTCTATTGGCTATCAACCAACCAATAGGCACTTATTGCATACCAGACCCTGTGAAGGAAATAGTCCCTGGCCCTCGAGGAGCTTACGTTGAATTGGGAGAGAGAATATATACTTCTAAGGTAATTTGGTGGGGAGGGCCATAGAAGCTGGGAGAAGGGGTGGATCAGGGAAAGCTTTGTATACATGGTAGTGCCTGAATTGAATCTCAAAGGCAGTGAAGGATTCTACAAGGCAGAGATGAGAAGGGAGGGCCTGAAAGGCATCAGGGAGAGCCAGTGCAAATGCCTCCTCATGTGAGAACAGCAAGAAAGTCAGTTTGATGAGATGGTGGTTCAAAAAGTAATATATAATGAGGCCGGAAAGGTGGGTCAGGACCAGGTTGTAAAAGGGCTTTCTGTTTGACCCACTCATTCTTTAGGATTAGATTATTTAGTTTCCAATTAGTTTTTAGTCTATCTTTCCATGGACCATTATTACAAATAATTTTTATTGCATCATGGTCTGAAAAGGATGTATTGACTATTTTAGGCTTTTCTACACTGGATTGTGAGGTTTTTATGCCCTAGTATATGGTCAATTTTTGTGTGCCATGTACCACTGAGAAAAAGGTATATTCCTTTCTATCCCCATTCAGTTTTCTCCAGAGGTCTATCACATCTACCTTTTCTAAAATTATATTCACCTTCTTAACTTCTTTCTTGTTTATTCTGAGGTTAGATTTATCAAGTTCAGAGAGGGGGAGGTTGAGAATCTGGATGCTGTGCCACTTGGTGCATACATGTTAAGTAATGATATTACATCTTTGTCTACGGTGCCTTTTAGCAGGATATAGTTTCCTTCCTTATCTCTTTTAATTAGCTCTATCTTTGCTTTTGCTTTGTCTGAGATTAGGATTGCTACTCCTGCTTTTTTAAAAATTTTAGCTGAAGCATAATATATCTACTCCAGCCTTTTACCTTTACCCTGTATGTATCTCCCTGTTTCAAATGTGTTTCTTGTAAATGACATATTGTAGGATTATGGTTTTTAATCCATTCTGCTATCCATCTCTATTTTATGGAAGAGTTCATCCCATTCACATTCACAGTTATGATTACTATCTGCGTCTTTTTCTCCATCCTATTCCTCCCCATTCCCCCATTTATGCTTTTATTTCTCCCTTCTCCCTTCCCCTCCTCAAAAGAGTTTTGCTTTTGATCACCGCCTCCCTCAATTTTCCCTCCATATCAACCCCCTCCCTTATCTTTCCTGTTACTACTTCTTCCCTCTCTTCTAACCACCCCCTTTTCTTTCCCCTTTCTCCTCCTACTGCCTGTAGGACAAGTTTCATTTCTATACTTATCAGAGTATGTTATTCTCTCCTTGAACCAAATCTGATGAGAGTAAAACTCAAACACTGCTCTTCTCCCTCTCTTTTTTCCCTCTACTATGTTTTTGTGCCTCTTCATGTGATGTAATTTACCCTTTTCTACCTCCTCCTTACCTCTTCTCCCAGAATAATCCTTTTGTACCCCTTAATTATTTTTTATTATCACATCAGTTAATTTATACTCACACCCTCTATGTATATCCTTTTTAATTGTCATAATAGCTATACCATTCTCGAGATTAACACACACACACATACACACACACACACACACACATATATAACATATATAAAACAATATAATCCTATGTGAGGATGTAAACAATTAGCCTGTATTGAATGACAAGGTTTTTTCCCCTGTTTACCTTTTTATGTCTCTCTTGAATTTTGTATTTGAAGATCAAATTTTCCATTGAGCTCTGGACTTTTCATCAGGAATGTCTGGAATTCCCTTATCCCATTGAATGTTCATCTGCTTGCCTGAAAAATTATGCTCAGTTTTGTTGGGTAGTTGATCCTTGGTTGTAGTCCAAGCTCCTTTTTGCCTTTTGAAATATCATATTCCAATCCCTCTGATCTTTTAATGTAGAAACTGCAAGGTCCTGAGTGATCCTAATTGTAGGCCTGAGATATTTGAATTGTTTCTTTCTGGCTGCTTGCAGTATTTTCTCCTTGACCTGATAATTCTGGAATTTGGCTATGATGTTCCTTGGAGTTTTCAATTTGGGATCTTTCAGGGGGTGATCAGTGGATTCTTTCGATAACTATTTTACCCTCTGGTTCCAGGATCTCAGGGTAGTTTTCCGTAATTATTTCTTGGAAGATACTGTCCAGGCTCTTTTTTCATCATGGCTTTCTGGTAGACCAATAATTCTTAAGATTCTCTCTCCTGGATGTATTTTCCAGGTCAGTTGTTTTTCCAATGAGATATTTTATGCTTTCTTCTATTTTTTCATTCTTTAGATTTTGTTTGACAGATTCTTGATGACTCATAGAGTCATTAGCTTCTACTTGCCCAATTCTAATTTTTAATGAATTGTTTTCTTCATTTAGCTTCTGTATCTCCTTTTCCATTTGGCTAATTTATTTTTCAAGGAGTCATTTTCTCCAATTAGGTTCTGTACTTCCTTAATCATTTCACCAATTTTACTTTTTAAAGATTTGTTCTTATCAGTGAATTTTTTTCCTTTTTTTCTTTTACCTCACTAATTTGGCTTTTAAACTCTTCCTTGAGCTCTTCCAGGAATGCTTTTTGGACTTGAGACCAGTTCATATTCCCTTTTGACATTTCATATGTGGGTATAGTGTCAATGCTGTCCTCTTCTAAATTGGCATTTTGATCTTCCTTGTCTCCGTAGTAAGAATCCATGGTCCTTGTTTTTCTGGATTGCTTCTTCATGGTGGTTGCCTTTTTCCTGGCTTTTTAAGTGGATCTCTGCTTCTGGGGCCCAGGGGCCTCTGTCCCAAACTTCTTGTGTTGGGAGCTAGGGGCCTAGTTACTGGCTTTGTGTACTGTGGCCTCTGGTTTTATCAGCTAGAAGCTATACAGTGCTGCAGCTCACCTGATGCTCAGCTGAAGCTGGTTGGTATGTGCCAACGAGCGAGGCCCAGTGAAGTCTTTCTGAGTTTCCCCTGGGGGGGGGTCACAGTATGAGATGTGGGGAAGGGGTGGTCTGGCTGCTGGAAGTCTCCTCTTCCCCTAGGGCTGTTCTATATACCACAGGTGGTCTCAGCTGTAGGTCTGCACTGGTGTCTGCCAATTCCCCTGACTATGCAAAGGTGCTTGCTGGCTCCACCCCCCTAGGACTCAGGAATTCCTGCTGGTTTGCTAAGGTGGGGCTTGCTGGGATGCTTCCCTTCCTGCACTGGTCTCCTTCTGTTACTGCAAGAGGGACCCATCTCCCCCAGCCTCTTAAGCTAAAATAATGTTGAACTCCCACTTCTGGCTCCTTAGTCCAGAGTTTCTCCTAGGGCAGTATTCTCTGGGTTTATTCAAGGGAGGGACTAGAGCTCTTAAAGTTTACTGAGTCATCATGGCTCCCAGAAGTTCAAGAAGGTACATTTCAAACCTTTATGCTGTGGGCTGATAGCTCCAGGGGTAGTTGTTGCCGAGACCAGGCTCTGGCTCCTGTCTAACTTAGCTCTGACAGACTCCTGTCCTGCGCTGAGAGGCCTGGGGATCGCCTCCACAGCTGGCAATTCAGCCCCAGGCCTGCTCCTGCTCTGGTACAGTTTAATTCTGAGCACCCAGGGCTCTCCCAGCCTGGTCCGCTGGCTGGGTTCTGCTGCTGCTCCAGCTCTGATGTGGTCAGGTGCAGTTCCGCACACCCAGTGCTCTCCCAGCTTGCAGATCCATCCTGTCAACCCCCATAAAAGAGCTTTCTGAAAGCCCGGCTAGGCCTCTGCTACCTGCAACTGAACCTCTGTGACACACATTGTCTTCTGTGAGGATCTATACCTGTTGACTGTCATTGGCTTCGTGCCAACTGCCCATCTGACCACACTTCTTCTTATGGTTTGCTTCTGGGCCCTTTCCTCATTATCTGCCCTATTCCTGATTAAGGGGCAGTGTCTAAGGAGTTTCTAGGTCCTGGCTTTCTGGGAGTCTGACTTGTCTCACCATTAGACTAAGCCAGGGGTGGGGAACCTGTGGCCTTGAGGCCACATGTGCGTCCTTTTGACTGAGTCCCGGTTTTACAGAACAAATCCTTTCATTAAGAGGATTTGTTCTGTGAAGTTTGGATTCGGTCAAAGGGCCGTGCTTGAGGACCTAGAGGGCCACGTGTGGCCTTGAGGCCACAGGTTCCCCACCTCTGGACTAAGCCATGGTTCATTTAATCATTTAATGAACATTGAGTGCTTTAATATGTTCAGGGCACTGAGGATACAAAAGACAACAATGAAATGGAACCTGTCCCCAAGGAGTTTGCACTCTAGGGGACTCCTCCCCACAGTGAGCTGTCCCAGCAGCCACATGCTCCTGCTCGAACAATAGTCTTCTGGTCATTAATTCCTACTCTACCCCAGGCTGCATGTTTCTGTGGAGGCACAAACTTAATGAATCAGTCACAGGCACAGGGTCCATCTCGGTCTGGCCTTAGAGCCAGACCATCTTCACTGGCTTCATTCAGCCTGGCTGTCTTGCTACATGACATTATTACTGGGCATGAGCAGAGGTTGCCCTGGTTTTTTTTAACCAGTTTCAACACTGCATTAAAAAAAAGTCCATTTTTATCCACTTTTTCCAGTTAAAGGAAACTCCAGTTTTCTGTCCTGCCTGCTTCCCCTGGCACTCAGGGCAGTGCCTAGCACACAGTAGGCACTTAATAAATCCTTGTTGACTTGACTTACTTTGGCTAAGATCCTCAACTCCTCCTGTCTCCCAATCCTAGAGTTATTCAGTCCCCCAACCCACCTCCCAAGGGAGACAAACAACTAATGTCTGCCAACTTCCCTCTGCATTAGGGGACCAGGTGCCCAGGGATATAGCATGGTTGGCATTGTAGGAAGAACGAAGTGCCACAGAGAGATAATGAAGGTTCAGGATAAAGAGAGAGGGGCTCCTTTGAGATTCCTCTGCTGCCTCATGGCCTCAGGTTGTCTGGACAAGGATAAGGCTGGGGCAGGGCCCTGAAGCTGGGGATGAGGCAGGCTTGCTAGGCCAGTGGTAGGGCTGGCTCATACCGGTTGTGTGCACATTGAATTCCCCCGGACCTTCAGTTGTAGTGCCGTCCACGTTTAGCCTGATGATGTCTGTGTGCACCAGCTCATTCTGTGGGCAGAAAAGATGGTGGTGTCATTGCCCATCCTGGGCTCCACTGGGTAGTATTCCCACGTGTTGTGATGGTGGTAGGCAGAAGGATCAGAGAAGGTGGCCCTGGGGAACCTTGCTGCTAAAGAAGTTGGGGGAGCTTGGCTATTCTAATGAAATTAGCACAGTGATTCTCAAACTTTATTTTTTAGCAAGGCACTTGGAGTGAAGTGACTTGTCGAGGGTTACACAGCTAGGAAGTGCCAAGTGTCTGAAGCTGAATTTGAACTCAGTTCCTCCTGACTCCAGGGCTGGTACTCTGTCCACTGCACCACCTAGCTGCCCCTTCTCAAATGTTTTATTCTTAGGACTCCTTTACACTTTAAAAAATTATTAAAGACCCCTTCCCCACCTGAGCTTTTGCTTATATGGATTATGTCTACTGATATTTACCATATTAGAAATTTAAAGTGTCTTAGTATTATTATGAAAATAGTTTTGACCTTGGAGACTCCCTGTGAAAGGTCCTTAGGGACACCTGGAATCCTGAGGACCTTGGAACATACTTTGAGAACCATTGGCTTTAAGAGGGGAGCCTCATGATCCAACTGGATTTTTATGTGGGATCAAGGCTTGAGTGGTGGGAGCCTGGGCTCTAGAACATATATGGTACAGTCTAGAACACTGGGTAACTAGAGCAAAGAAGAGCTCCCTTGCCCCTCTTCTCCATTCCTTTCTTTCTGACTCTCCCCTTTCTATAAACCTAGGGTTATTCCTGGACTTCTCCTACATCAATGGACCAGTAGCAGTGAGCCAAGGACTCCATTTGACTGAGGTGTGAAACCACTTCTCAAACCCCAAAGTGGTCAGCAGGTTTAACTGGGAAATTTTAGTAGGAAATTAATGTTAATTTGAGTGTCAGAGTGAACAGGGGCATAGGTCAGAGTAATGTTCTGAACTGACCTGGATGCTCCATGGACATTCAGCTTCCGCCCATATCTGGCAGCATCCTCAGCCACCTAAGAAGTTATGTCCTGGTCCCATCTAGGGGGAGTGCCCCCTTCTGCCCCCAGGCCATCTCTTGTGGTCTGGCTCTAGGCCAGGCTGTACCTCTCTTCTTCAGTATCCCCCCCATTTGAGGGAGACCCCAGGTTTCAGGCTGATTCCCTTACAGGCCCTTTTACCACTCCATGATGCTGGCCCCAACCTCTTTTTAAGCCTGTCCTGTTCCACTGGTCTGGTAGTGCTTACCAGCTCGTTGCAAAGGCCTGTTTTACCCTTTGGTGGAATTTCGCTTATTTATCTGTTATTCAGAGATGACTAACATACCCTGAGCTCAGTGCCTGAGTGAAAATCATAACGGCTGACTCCTATTTCTCACTTTAAGGTTTACCAAGTACTTTACATAATGTCATTTAAGATATAGTTATGTCTTATTACCCTATAAGGCAGGCACTACAGGCCTCCCTTTACCAGGGACAGAAACAGACTTGGAGAGGTTACATAATTTGTCCAAAGTCATGCAGCTAATATCAGAGGCAAGATTCAAACCTAGGTCTTCCTCACCCCAGAGAAGTGACCATCTTGAATCCAGTGTCCTAGCTTTACAATACTCTTTAGTAATACCTTAGAAATGCATTAAAAGTAACTGACTTTAATTCTCAGCAAGGGAAGAGTCTGTCACCTACTAAACATGTGACCTTGGCCAACTAAGCTCTTTGGGTCTTAGTTCAATTATAAAATGAAAAGGTTGGTTTGGATTTGCGATGGGAAAAGATTTCAGGGGCTCTAAAAACGAATGGGTAAAAAAGTTCCATCTTGATTCTTACTAAACTTAACTGAAATTTAGAATTTCCTTCAATGATACCATTCTTCTGAGCAAGGAGGGGTCCATAGCCTTCATTAGACTTCCAAAGGGGCCCAGGACACAAAAAAGGTTAACTACCCCTGGTGTAGATAATTTCAAAGGCTTCCTTCAGCTTTAACTTTAGCTTGAGCAGAAATCTACCTCCTTCTCCTTAGCTCTGACACTATCTTGTTTTTGAATGATTCTGTGTGAGTCTTATCTCCCCAACTAGACAGTGACACTCCTCCCTCCCACCCCACCTCCAACCCCCTCCTTCCAGGAGTCTACCTTCTGTTACAGATTATGGATGGAAATACAAGACCCGGATGACAGAGTCATAGACCCTGGTGCTCGTGGTGCCTGGTTGATGGGGCAGGGCCTGAAGCAATAAGATAGGATTGGGCCTAGGCTTTGAAACCAGGGCTTAGGGCCAGGCATGAGGCATAGCCCCATTGCTTAGAACCCCCTGACTAGAGCGAGGGTAGAGTTGGTGCCTCCCATCTCAGGATCATGTCCCAAGACTGGGTATTTCTAATCAAACCTTACACATCCTTCAGCGTCTTGCGTAATCTCCATCTCTAGCAGGCCTTTTCTGACTACTCCAGGCCCCAGAGACTTCTTTGCTTCATGAACACACACTGTCTGTGCTCTGAGCATATGTTTGGGCACTGGATTCTGTCATCACAGAATCTCAGATGGAAGGGACCTTGGAGGCCATCCGGTTAGACCTGTGCCTTAGCAAGAATTTCTTTTACTACGTACTGGAAAAAGTGGTCATCCAGTCTCCAGTGATAGGGAACTCACTGCCTAATGAGTCAGCTCATGGTATTTTTGGACAGCTCTAATGGTCAGGAAGTTCCTCCTTATGTCCATCTGCTTTCTTTTCTCTTTAGCTCTGACCCTATCTGTTCTCGAATTATTCGGAGTGAGTCTTATCTCCCCAGCCAGACTGTGTGCTGCTCCCCTTCCCCCACCCCAGCTGTATTTGTCCCTTCTCCTGTTTTGGCCCCAGCCTCACCCAGCACAGGGGCAGGACCACAGCAGGGCTCAGAGAAAGCTGGTTGCCCTGAACTGAGTTGACTCTTAGGGACACTCAGACTATTCAGCTTCGGGTCAGCCCTATGATGCTTACCGGTCTTTGCTGCTTCATCCCCTGCACCAGGAAGGGTCCTGGATTTCCCTTGTAATTCTTCAAAACTCAGTTCAAATGCTCCCTCCTCCACGAACACTCTGTCTCTCTGTGTCTCTGTCTCTTTCTCTCTCTGTCTGTTTCTCACTCCCACGGTTTAAAACAACCTTTCCTTCATCAGACCTTGAATAGCAGTTTGGGCTATTGAAATGTACTCATTATGTTCTATTTTCTGTGGTTTGTTTGTTCTCGTGTGTGTGTGTGTGTGTGTGTGTGTGTGTGTGTGTATCCTATCTTTTCATTAGGTTGTGAAGGTGATGGCGGGGACCAGATCCAAATGGATCTCCTCTGTACATAGTAGGGGCTTAAATGGTAGTTGCTGAATTTCATTGCACTGAATTATTTCTGGAAGAGAAAGATCACTTATTAGTAGGAATTGGGGCAGCTGAATCATTAACCCATTGGTTCCCAGTGCTTGAGAGGGCAGGACACCAAGGGACTGAACTAAGAAAATCAGGATTGATGCCTAAACACTAGAGGGTAGACAAGATACCTGTAGTGAGACCCCCTCCATATGCTACTTGACCAAGGTTTCTAAATGCTCTTGGGCAGGACTGGCCCATGGTCAACTTGACCTCCATCATTCCCTGCCACTCTCTCCCTCCCACCTGTTTCTGTGCCCAGGTTCTCAGTGCCCTCATGTTGCTCCCTCTCTCATGACCATGACCCTCTCTCATCCCTGTAAAACTTGGAGGTCAAAGAAAAGGAGTGGTAGGAGGAGGAAAGAGGACAGATGAGTGTTTCTTTCTGTTCTCTTCCAAGGAGTCCGAGGTTTCCCAGGGAAAGTGAATTTCATCCAGGCCCAGCTCATTTCATGGGATCATAGATTGAGAGCTAAAAGGGACCTTAAAGTATGACAAGTCCAACTCCCTCATTTGATGGATAAGGAAACTGAGGCACAGAGAGGTTATGTGATTTGCTCAAGACCACCTAGCTGGTAAGCACGTGAAGTGGGATTTGAACCCAGAGCTTTCTGGTTCCAAGTCCCGTGCCCCATCCACTATGCCACACTGCTGTCTATCCCCCCATTAGGGTTGGATAAGCACAGGTAAGAAGCTGGAGACACGAGGTTGGGCTGGGTGGGGGATAATTACCTTCACCAGAGTCCAGGATACAACCCTCCCATCAGATGACACCGAGAAGAAGTTCAGATTATTGTCCATGTCGTCCTTCTGCCACCTGACCTGAAATAATACCGACGGATGTGGTAGTGGGACCTTGAACAGGTCTGTGACCTGGGACCCCCTAACTCTTACCATGTAACTGATTTCCTGTGATTAGAAAGGTTTATACTTGGAGCAAGGACCACAAACCACAACCAGGGCAGGTGTTGTGAAGGACATCCACTTGAGGTGTAAGTGAAGACCATCCCTTAGTAAATGGAGTTCTGGGCCCAGGAGGACCTGAGTTCAAATCTGGCCTCAGACACTTCCTAGCTGTATGACCCTGGGCAAGTCATTTCACTCTGTTTGCCTCAGTTTCCTCATCTGTAAAATGAGCTGGAGAAGGAAATGGCAAACAACTCTAGTATCTCTGCCAAGAAAACCCTACTGGGGTCACAAAGAGTCCAACTGAAATGACTGAACAACAAAGCCGGCTTGTAAAGGCTGTGATAACCCGTTTCTGGGCTGCTGTTTCTAAACTGCTCTTCGGACTGTAGACACTCTTGTGTCCAATTCAATTCAACAAGCATTTAATAAGAGCATAATATGTATCAGGTGCTGTGTGAGACCACGAGGACAAAACAACAAAAACCCAACCTTCTAATAAGAAAAAAAGAAAGCTGGCTGAGAGGCAGCGATGGTAGATGCCCAAAGGTACCAGCTGGTAGTCTCCTGTTCTGACTAATCCTTCGCAGGAGCTGCGTGCTGGACTTCATTGTTTTGATGATGCCCAAGAGCCACATGTGCCATCTAACTTGAGAGGCTTGGGGAAGAGCTCTGGTTATGTCTCACCTACAGCCTGAGAGCCTTCCTTCCCTCTGGCCTTGCAGCCCTCTCTCCACTTTCCTGGCCTCTTAACCCTCCGGGCTCTCAGTTTCTCCTCCTCAAAGACTCCCAGACTGCCTGTATATAGGAGGCACCTTCCAGAAATGGGATCCTGGGCACTGGTCTCCATCACAGTGTGGATGGGGATAGAAAGGTAATGAAGCATATTCATAGAAGGCACGTGGGGTGGAAGAACCCAGTAGGGAGACTGTGGGGTCCTCTCTAATGGAGGTGGGAACAGTAAAGCCTGAGCATTAGCTGCTGGTGGAAGTAAGACTTTTTTTTTTAAAAGCAAAGTTTTCCCGGCCTGACCTCACTGAGAAAATATACAGAGAAGGGAAGGGAACAATCATTTGTTAACTGTACTAAGTACTTCACAAATATTATTGCATTTGGTCCTCACAACATTTATACATATTTTTGCATTTGATCCTGCAAGGTAGGTGCTATGATCCTTATTTTAAAGTTGGGGACATTGAGGCACTTAGAAGTTAAGTGACTTGCCCAGGGTGAAAAACTAGTGGGTGTCTGCGGAAGAATTTGAACTTGGATCTTCCTGACTCTAGGCCCAGCCCTCTGACCTCTGCACCACCTAGCCACCTCTTAGGTATGAAGTCTTAATTATGTAGCTCCTGCTCTTGTGGTTTTCCTCACCTATAGGATGTCCTGATCAAACCGAATTAAGCCAAAGAATTATAGACACTTAAGAGCTGAAAGGCTTCTTAGAATCATCTAACTTCCCACATCACACAAGAATTACTTTTATAATATTTGTGACAAGTTGTCGTCCTGTCTCTTCTTAAACATCTCTAGTAACAGGCAGCTCACTACCACAAGAGACTGTTAGTTTCATTGTCAGAAAATCCCGTTAGAAAGTCCTTTTTCCTCACTGGTCCCCGTTCTGCATTTGGCACAACATAGAACGCCCAGTTCCTTTTCTATATGACAGTCCTTCAGGCATCTGAGGACCCTCAATCTGGTGTAACCCATCTGCTGATATGGTTTACCAGCAGGTGGTCACTGTGCATGCTACAGCTTCTTGGAGCCCTAGGCGAGAACTGGGTGAAGGTGGACACCAAAGGTGGATGAGCAGCCCTGAAAGGGCTCAGCAAGCCCTCACGCCACAGGTGCTAGACCTCCCTGAACACCTCATACATCCTAGTATATTAACGTTATCATTCCTTTGAATAACTCTGCTTCGCTTAAATCCAATTGATGCACAAGTCAAGACATCACCCACAATGTCACTGGTCCCCTTCAAGAACAAAGGATGACTAACATTTGAGGACAGCACGATTCCCCAATCTTCTCTTTTTCACACAGTATCATGGCATCTTAGAGAAGAGGAAAGGTACTCCAAAGGTCTCCTTGCCTGAAGAATCCCCTTTACAATATCCTCAACAGGGGGGCATACGGTTTTCATTTCAAAAACTCTAGTGATGGAGCACTGACTACCTCTCAAAGCAGGCCGTTCCACTTGAAAAGAGTTTTACCGATGACTTCTGTTTTAAAATCATGATAACTTTTGCATATCCCACTCACTTATCTGTCCCCAGTGAACTTTCCTTCATAATAAAGAAAAACCATTCAGCAAAACCAATCTGCACAGTGAGTGTTTGCCAGCAATCTCTGGGCTTCCATATCTCTCCAAGGAAAGCAAAGTTCTCCTTATCTTTCCTTTGGAGCCAGACTGGTTGTTGTGCTTATATGACGTTCATATTTGTTTTATTGTTAATTTAGATTATATTACTTGCTGTGGGTATCATCTCCCTGGTTCTGCTTACTCTGCATCAGTTCAAATACATCTTCCCCTGTGAGGTCATGGAATTGCCGGTCTAGAGCTACAAGAACCCTTAGAGGTAATGTCAACTATCTTATTTTTTGGATGAGGAAACTGAGGCTCAGAGAGGTTAAGTGATTTGTCCAATGTGAAACAGAGAGGAAACAGCAAAACTGGGATTTGAACTCAAGTCCTCTGGTTCCCAGTTTAGCAGTCTTTCTACTACATTATGAGGTGCAATAATATTTCATTAGAGTCAAGTACCACAACTTGTCCAGCTATTCCTCCCACTTTGTTTCTAGTCCTTTACTACCATAAAATTTGCTGCTAGGAATATTTTGATATCTATCTATCTATCTATCTATCTATCTATCTATCTATCTATCTATCTATCTATCTATCTATATCTATTATATATAGATATATATATATGTAGATAGATATATAGATATCTATTGGTATATATATGTATATATATATACACATACATAGGTATATATATACATGGTACATAGATGTGTATATATGATGTATATATGTGTGTATGTATATATACACATGTGCACACATACATATACACACACATGTATGTATGTGTTCATATGTCTGTATGTATATACGTGTGTATATACATATATACATACACACACACGTAAACTTTCCTTTCTGTCTTTGACTATATACCTAACAGTGGTCTCTGGGTTAGCATAGACATTTCAGCAACTTTTTTTGTTAAGCAAATTTCTTCCCAAAATGATTAAATCAATGCACAGCTTTGCACACGGTGTATTAGTATGACCGCTGTTTCTTAGCCCTGCCAACATTGACTGTTTCCATCTTTTGTCATCTTTGTCAATATCCAGGATGGGAGGCAAAGCCTCCGAGTGGTTTTCTATGTGCATTTATCATTAATGATTTGGAGCGGTCTTTTCCATGCTTGTTAATTGTTTTCAGTTTTGAGAAATGAATGAATATCCTGTGACTACTTATCTATTGGCGAATTTCTCTTGGTCTTATAGATCTGTGTTCATTCTCTATATATCTTGGCTGCCAGACTTTTATTAGGGTTTACAAATGATAACGAAGACTTCTCCCTCCCTCAGTGGACTTGCTGTTTTGTCATTTTTCAGTCGTGTCTGCTCTTCGTGATCCCTTTTGGGGTTTTCTTGGCAAAGATATTAGAATAATTTGCCACTTCCTTCTCCCTCAACATACAGTTTCCTTCTAATCTGAGCTCTGATTTTGTTCATACAAAAGTTTCTAAATTTTATGTAATCAAAATTGTCTTTAGCTTTTGGGATCCCTTTTAACCCTTATTTAAGAAACCTCACATTACCTAGGTTGTGAGGCTTCCTTCCTTCCATTTTCCTCTATTTTGAAATAAATTATGCAACTTCATGTTTAAGTTAAGGATCCATTTGGAACTTATAGTGTGTGATGTAAGATCCTGGTCTAATTTTTTTTTCAACCAAACTGCTTCCAATTTTTCTAGCAGTTCCTTGTCCCACCTTTGGGTATTTGTAATTTAATTTTCATGGTATTTTTTTTCCTATATCAAGCCTGAAAGCCTATATTTCATGTCTTCAACTTTCACTTACTGCACATTGACTACTCTCTGGGACCAAGAAGAGTGATCTAATCTCGCAAACACTTGAATGGCAGCTCTTCAGATACTTGTAAACAGCTATTTTCTCTTAAAAATCCTCCATTTGTGCAGCTTTTCCTCAAATGGCCTGAAATCAAGGCTCTCTACTAGCCTGGCTGCCCTCCTCTGGATGATTGCCAGCTTATTAATGACTTTCCTAAAATGTGGCTACTAGAACTGACCAGGAGCCTCCAGATGTGGTCTGACTAGGGGAGGATGTGATGGGACTATCTCCTCCCTAGTGCTAGACACTTTAACTGTCTTAATGCAAGCTAAGGTTGCATCAACTTTCTTCGTTCCCCTTAACGCCTATTGAATCTACAATCCACTAAGACCCCCAGATCTTTTTCACATGAATTGCCCTACCCCTTTGCACTTGCCCCATTATAGACTTCTGAAATTAATTTTTTAAGCCCATGTGTAAGATGTTTTATTTGTCCCTATCGATTTTCTTATTAGATTTGGCCCCAATGTTCTAGAGGACCTGTCAAGATCTTTATGAGTCCTGACTGTTCCTCAGTGTGCCAGCTGTCCCCAATTTGTGCTGGCCATTGCAGAAATGTTAGGAAACCCAACAATAAGCACAGACTCCTGGGATTCTCCACAGAAGACCTTCTAGGCTGCCGCTGAACCATTAAGAGGAAAGGGAACAAGCATTTGTTAAGCGCTTTACTACATTCCAGTCACTGCAATGACAATCCTTCCAGAGACGTGCTGTTATCTCCACTTCCCAGATGAGGAAACTGAAGCCCAGAGCTGTTAAGCCACTTGCCCAGGGGCACACAGCTAGTAAGTGTCTAAAGCTGAATTTGAACTAGCCATTGTGCCACCAGCTGCCTTTATTAAAGAGTCCTCTTTAGGTCTAGCCATTCAACAAGGTCTACATCTACCTAATTGTACAATCCTCTAGGTCAACTATCTCCATCTTTTCTACAAGGAGGCCAGGACTTTGTCAAATGCTTCTTGGAATAAAGGGAAACTGTACTGACAGCATTTCCCTGATCAGTCAATCTAGTAACTATATTAAAAAAACACAAAAACCAATGGAAGTGAGACTAGCGGTATGGCTCAATGGGACAGAGTGCCGGGCTCTGAGATAGGAAGACCTAGGTTTAAACCCCACCTCTGTGTGGCCACAGACAAGTCATTTAACCTCTCTGAGCCTCAGTTTCCTCATCTACAGAATGGGGATAACCCCTGGAGTACCGCTCTCACAGCACTGTTGTGAATGTCAAGCGAGATGATGCCAATAATGTACTTGGGGCCCTTTACGGCCCTATATAAAGGTCAGTCGCCAGGACAATGAAGACTTGTTCTTGGTGAAGCCAGGCCTCATCCTTGTGACCGAGACTTCGCAACCCATCCCCATAATAATGCAATCGAGGATCCTGCTAGGGACTGGGGTCGAGCTTACCGACCTTGAGTCTGCAGACTCCATTCTCTTCCTTTCTTTGAAAATTGGGACCATATTTCCCTGTCTCCAATCCTTTGGTGCCTTTTCTATCTGCCCAGCCTTTCAGGGATCACTGAGGGTGGCTCAGCAATCACGGCTGCCAGTTTCTAAAACATGCCATTTGTCTAGGCTTGGTGACTCGAGCTTCCTCCTGGGCAGCGAATGCTTTTTTACTCGCCCTACTTGTATTGCCAGTCACTCCCTATTAGTCACTTGTGCTATCCTTTGCAGTTGCAAGGTCATTCTCCTTGGCAGAGAAAAAAAGTAAAATTAGAATTAAGAGGCTCTTTCTTTCCTCCAATGTTGATTGTTATCATTTTGTCCTTTCTTAGCCTTTCTTTGATCTTCCTCTTCTTTTCCCCGAACCCAAACCATCCTTTTTGCTGGCCCTTGCTTTCCTAATCAGCCTTTCATCCTCAGTTTATCACCACTGACGCTATTCCTAGAGGATTTTGCCACACTTTTGTATCCATCTTCCATAGCCTGCCTTTACTTCCATCTTACTTGCCTTAGAAAAAAAATCTAACTTGCTTGGTGATTTCCCTGTGCATATACGGGAATGCTCTGCCATCCCTGCTCCAACTACTGACTTCATTGGATTCAAGTCCCAACTAAAATCCCACCTTCTACAGAAAGCTTCTCTGTAGGCTTAATTCCAGTGGCTTCCCTCTTTTAGTTCCTATGTATCATACATATAGCTTTTTTGTTTTTCTGTCATTTCAGTCATGTCCCAACTCTTCATGACCCCACTTGGGGTTTTCTTGGCAGAGATACTGGAGTGCTTTGCCATTTCCTTCTCCAGCTCATTTTCTGGATGAGGAAACTGAAGCAAACAGGGTTAAGTGACTTGCCCAGGGTCACACAGTCTAAGGTCAGATTTGAACTCAGGAAGAGAAATCACCCTGACTCCACGTCTGGCTCTCTATCCACAGTGCCACCTAGCTGCCCTTAAGCATATAGCATATAGCATATAGCATATAGCATATAGCATATAGCATATAGCATACAGTTTGCTTTGTATGTATCCGTCTGTATGTTGTCTCCCCTATTAGATTCTAAGCTCCTTGAGGGCAGGGATTGTCTTTTGCCTCTTTTCCTATCCCCAGAGCTTAGCACAATGCGTCGCACATAGTAAGCACTTAATAGTGATTTCTCCCCCTCTTCATGCCTTTGTACTCACTTCCTCTTCTTTTTACACCTTAACTCCTAAAATTATTTTCCTGTAAGGCTCAACTCAAGTACTACCTATTTCAGGAGGTCTTTTCTGGTCCCTTAAGCTGCTAGCACCTCCCCCTCCTTCCTTGTATTTGAATCACCCATGTCTTGTATATACCTCTCTATGTGCATGCTATTTCCCCCATTAGAATTTAAGCTCCTTGAGGGCAGATACTATTTTGCTTTTCTCTCTGTATCTCTAGTACTTAGTACTGTGACTGGAACATAGTAGGTGCTTAATAAATTCTGGCTGATTGATCAACAGTTTAAACAAGTTCCTCTTTTCCTCCTCATCAAACTTGTTTCTCTTTGGGTTTTCAGAATTTCATTCCTGAGAGATCCTAATCCCTAACCTCTGGACTGATTTCCCCTCCAGAATTTTTTTTTCCTTTTTTTTTAAATTTATTTTTAATATGTTTAGTTTTCAGCATTGATTTTCACATGTGTTTGAATTACAGATTTTCTCCCCAATTTCC
>CM053624.1:264933050-265004186 GCA_028646595.1 Phalanger gymnotis
CTGGAGCCCTGCTTCCCTCTGCCACTTTGTGGGTTCTGCAGTTCTAGAATTGGTTCAGAGCCATTTTTTTATAGGTTTTTGGAGGGACTTGGTGGGGAGCTCACGCCAGTTACTGCTTTCCAATCGCCATTTTGGCTCCGCCCCCCCCCTCCAGAATTTTTAATCCATGGCACTCTACCGACCCTTTCTCTGAACCCTGAAATACACTCTCCCTAGATCTAGGGCACGCCAGACTTTGCTCAACTTTCTCCTCCTTCCATAACCAATTCAAGATGGGGCAGTCTGTTGAGAGCTCCTATCATTTCTGTTCCACCAGCTGGTCTGTTCTAGTTGGTGGAAATTGGATCTGGAACAGAATTTACTTTTGTTGTTTTTTTTTCTTTCTTTTGAAGGCTGAAATTATCATTAAGCAAGTCAAGGAATCATCGGCTTTTGGAAGGAAGAAAGCAGCAATGGTTTCAGATAGTTGAAGTGTCTCCCCACAATGCTGCGATATTATGTTGTGATGCTGGGCTTGTGGTCTGTCTCACAACCTCCTCATCCATTTCATGTTTCTGTCCCGGCGGTCTATACCCAGATACAGCACTGATTCTATTTTAGCTTTGACTGATCTTTACCCCAGCGCTCTCCACCATGCTCCATCCTGCCTACCCCTCTTCCTGTATGTCTTTACATTCTTAACATTCGATTTTACTCCACTCTCCATTCCCTATTTACCTATTCTGTTCCTTTGAAGTTTTATCCTTCTAGAAGAAGTACTGGGTTCAAATCCTACTTCAGACACTTCCTAGCTGTGTGACCCTGGACATATCATCCAACCCTTTTATGCCTCAGTTTCCTCATCTATAAAATGGGGATAATAATAATGCCCACCTCCCAGGATGGGAGTAAGAATCAAATGAGATAGCATCTGCGAAGCACTTTGGGCAGCCAGGTGGTGCAGTGGATTGAGTGCTGGGCCTGGAGTTCAAATCTAGCCTCAGATACTTACTAGCTATGTGACCCTAGGCAGGTCACTCCACCCTGTTTACCTCAGTTTCCTCATCTGTAAAATGAGCCAGAGAAGGAAATGGCAAACTGCTCCAGTATCTTTGCCAAGAAAACCCCAAATGGGGTCATGGAGAGTCAGACACGAGTGAAAACAACCGAACAGCAAGAACAGCAAAATGATAGCTCTTCTTGGATTTGCCTCCTGTGAACATCTGGTTCTTTCTCCTGCTCTTCTGCCTCTATTGCAGATACTTCCTGTGGTCTTGGGCTTGCCACACAGACGTAGGCAGGGTTCTCCAGGCTCAGCTCCTCTAGTTGTCTCAAACATTCTTTGATGGACGTGGTTTCCAGGCCTTTCATCTCCTAGCTATCATCTTCTGGAAGAACGCCAGTTTGTTCATGTTCTAAGAACTGGATCCAATATTCCAAATGTGGTTTGACCAAGGCAGAGTTTGGGACAGCAGACTTTTGGTTAGTTGTAGCCTAGGATTGTACTTTTTTTTGGCTGCTGCATTAGGGTTGGCTTACACTGAAGAAAGTGTTCAGCTAAAATCTCTAGGCTGTTACCTAGGCCTGTTCTGATGATCGTCCTTGTAAAGGTGATGGAGGTGAAGCTGTCTTTTCAGTAACACCTACAAGCCTGGTACGGTTGGCATTGGACCTCGTGTTTGGATGCCCTCTCTCTAACCTTGACAATAAGGTTAGGGAAGGACAGCTCAATGGCTAAAGAGGGCCAGACCTCCCTCAGGTGAATAGCCCCATTGCTGCCAGAGCCTCTTTAAACTTCCTGCTCCTGCTGGACCTGACTGAGGGTATGGATAAAAGGTATGGATGGAGGTGAAGCAGGGTAGTGTTGAGGCCTAGGCTGTGGTGTCTGACTCCCTCCTTAACTCCATGCTCCAGGAGGCATTGAGCCACATCTCCTAGGACACTGATGCTGTCCTTCATTGCCCTATTCAACTGGCCCAGTTAGACAACTCAGTTTTTTGTTTCTTTTCTTATTTTATTGACAAAATACCCAGCATAGGGAAATTGTCCCAACTGACTAGTAATAATGATTACTCCTCTTGGGCCTCTCCTGTTTTAACTTTCTTCTTCTCTTCTTTCTTCTCCTAGCCCATTATCCCTTGCTTCCTTTCCTCTCACATAGTTTTCCTCCCCTCCTTATTTTTCTCTTCCCTGCTCTTATTCTCTTTCCCTTCTTCTTCCTTCCTTCTTTCTTTCTCTCCTTCCTTCTTCTTTCCCTTTTTTCCTTCTTTCTCCATTTATTCTCTCTCCCTTCCTTTCTGTTTCTCCATCCTTCTCCCCTTCTCCTCTCTGCTGGCTCCTTCCTTGGTTGTTATTTGCCCTGTTTCACTCCTATCACCCTTCCCTTTCATCTTGTGTCACTTCTGGGGTGTGACTGGATATTTTGGGCCTGAGTTCACGGAAACAGACTAATGGGGAATTAGACAAACCACATTTGAAGGTGACAAAATGAATCTTCTGTCCAGCCCGCCCTCCCTTCTCTCCACCAAGACATTTCTTGGGTCCCCCACACTTTAACAACTCAAAAACTATTTAAGAATCCATGCAATCTTCCCAAGTCCCTGAACCCACAGGCAGCCAGCCTCTTTCCCCTCCTCTTTGTTTCATCCCCTCCGAAGGTATGTCTGGGCCGAGGTCCACTTGCTTTCAGAAGACAAGACTATTGGTCTAAATACAGGGTGAGCTGGCTGACATGCCAGATGGACTGTCTAAATACATGTAGGAAACCAGAGAAACCCAAGTATCTCTTATACCAGGCATTTAGCCTCTCACTGAAACTGCAAAGAACTTCTTGTTTACCACACCTCAAGGAGACAACTTCTCTTGATCCTTCAAAAAATTACATCTGAGGACTGGCTGGAATATCTTCCCAACCCCCTCTCCTCAACAAGAAATGCTTCCCCCCACCAGGCACACTTGCAGGGGTGGGGTTTGTACTGCACTGACTCAAGGATACAAAGCGTGAGCCACTTTTTCTCTAGCAAGACTAGGTCTAGGCTCTCTCCTGGGTAACTCCGGGACATTTCCCAGTCTGCCAAGTAGGGATAACAATACTTGTCCTGCTTTCATCACAGGGTTGTTGGGAAGATCAGATCAGATAATGGGTAGGAGCAGATTCTGAAATGGGCCAAGTACTATCTAGATTTGGAGGTCACACACACACGTATGTATATACATACATACATATTTTAATTATGAAAGATGCTTCTCCTAAATGATCACAATCTAGACATACAAGGAGCATTCCATGTTGTCTCTGGCAACGGGGATGGTTTGCCCCGAACGACCAGCACTCTCTCACCCAATCCCCCTTGTAGTTTGGAGGCATGGAAGATGCAGTTATCTGATCTGGGCCGATTGCCACATAATGAAAATCCTTAGCTGGGTCTTCACTCAGTGCCTATCACAAACAGGGGTCCCTGAGGGTAGACCCAGAAAGAAGGGCTAATATATATAATTAAGGCTGTTAGTGAAAAAGGGATTATTGAAGGTGCCAATGAGTCAGCTCAAATTCATGCAAAGGAGCAGGGCAACCTAGGATGTTTCTCACATCTTTTGGAAGAGTCTTGATTCTAAGCACTTTCGGAAAAGCAATGGCAGAAATCATCTTAAGAAGGAAGAGTAAATAAGGTAGGGGAGGGAGAAGGTTAGGAGAGGCTCAGAAGAAGAGGTGAGAGAAGGGAAGAGGAAGTTGGAAGAAGAGAAGGGGAAGAGGAATGAAAGGAAGGAGAAAAAACAGAGCTTGAAGAGTGGGGCCTGGAGGGATATGCCAAAAGGGCGTATAAATAATAGAAATGGCCAAGTAGAATTGTACTGTCTCTGTTCCTAAGTGTGGTACCCTACCACGTGTTAACATGCAACTACACCAGCCTAGGAGACATAGCCCCAGAGAGGCAGCATGGTGGAGTGGATGGGGCAAGGATCAGGAAGACTTGGGTTCAAATCCTGCTTCTTGATGTCTACTAGCTGTGTGACCATGGGTAAGTCATTTTAATTTTTAGTTTCTTCATCTGTATAATGGAGAGGTTGGGCCTGATGGACTTCTAGGTCCTTCCAGCTCTGAAGCTATGGTTCTATGACTGAATGCCTTCAGGTCCCTTTCAATTCTAAATCCCATGGTAGCACTCACCTTGCAACACAACGACCACAACAACAACAAAGATGATGAAGACAACGACAACAACACAGACTGTGGCTGGGTCAGTGGTCAGATCGAGAAGGGAAGAGGGGAAGATGCTTTTGAAAGAGAAGCATTTTCCATTCGGACTGGTGCATTTCAAGCCAGCTTTGACCCTGGTTGGTTTGCTCGGTAACACTGAAAATCGGGAAGCGGACCTTCAGGGAGTGTAAAGTTAAGACTTGGGGTAAAAACGCCCCTTTATATCTATTTTAAAACCTTGCTGTACTTTGTTTAAATGCATCTGCTTTTTCTTTTCCTTTTTTAAAGAGTTATATTTTATGGAATAGGACGCAAGCTCTTTAAAAGGGGACAGGCAGTGCCAGAGGCCAGGCTGTTAAGTTGCAGGGGAGCCGCTAAGAGAAGTGTTTAATGAGCAGGCTTAAACACGGAATGGAAATTTTATTTCACAGAGCACTTAGCAGCTAGATACCTGATTGGGGGCGGGGGGAGCTTGGAGGATCTCAGAAGCTGGCTAAGGAGCTGATGACTAGGGAAAGGCAGTGGGTCAGAAGCAGTAAGTCCAGGAGAGGCTCATGAAATCACTGGATCACAATGCTATGCGACTACTCCTTTATCTTCTTTGTTATGAGGTAACAATAAAAAGAATCACAGAGCACCAGGCTCCAGAGCTACAAGGCCAAATAAAGCCATTTCTCTCTCCCTCTCTCTCATTAGCTTAACAGCTTAAGCAGAATGAATAGATGTATGCTTGGGAGAGAGGGAGATCAAAGGCTGGAAGGAAGCTCTTGGCAAAGGCTTCCTGTTAGAAATGGGCCAAAAGTACCAGAGCCATGGACAAGGTTCCGTCCCTAGGGAAGAACTCCAGTTTAAAAAGGCTCAGGATGAATCTGAAGGATGCTTTCTCAATCTTGAAGGGGAAACCAGGGCTAGATTAAGCAGTAGTAAAAGATACTGAAGATTAGTGAGGGAGGGACTGGATCTTGTGTCCTCTATTACGGCATTGGAATGAATAATTGTACTTGTTATGGTTAGCTCTTTTTAACAATCATATTTTTGTTCTTTGGAATTTAAAGGGGTACAAGAATCTGTCTCTTTCTCCTAGTTAAAAGCACTTTCCTAAAGCCTAGCACATTTGGACCAAGAGATTAAAGCTTCAAAGCCTCGTCATGAATGTGGTAGCAGCCACCAGAATTAGAGGCTGAGAGTTTAGGAGGAAATCAAAACTGTTGGAGTCCTGGCCTTTCACACCTAAATCTGCTGTAACTTGTGGTATTGAGCTGAAGCTCTGGGTTTATCCAAAGCAGCTTCAATATTGGGAGCATTTCTCACAACCCCTCTCTCCCCCCACCCTCTCTCTCTGTTTCTGTCTCTTTCTTTCTCTCTCTTTTTCTGTCTTTGTCTCTGTCTCTATGTCTGTCTATCTATCTGTGTCTCTTTGGCGAAGGGCAGCTTATAGCCCTACCCAGAATCTCTTCTAGGAACATCAGAATATAGCTCATTTTCTAGGTCTTTTTTTAAAAAGGGGGGAGGGGGGCAGAATGTCTCTCAATTCTCATGAAAGCACGTAGTCTAACAATACATAAAACACAAGACCGGCTCTTCATATGACTTGACAAGAACACATTAAAACTTGAAGCACTTTTACCCAGAGCCTATATATAATCAAGACAACTTTCCTTCCCTTTCTGGTGGGCTTCTACTTTCCATGGATGCCTATGTAGTTCTTCAGACCCACAACACTATCCTATGGTTGAGGGTTCCTTCTATAAAGGAAAAAGTCCTTTGGGTCTTGAGAGAGTCGACCTCTTTCCCTCTGGCGAGCATCTCCTTCTTGGGATCTATACAGTCACTTCTAGTGAAAAGACCTGGCTGGACCCCTACAAAATGGGAATGAACTCAGCATTGCTGGAGAGATAAGCAACATTTCCTTCAACCTTTCTAGAGAAATATATAGCCTTCCTGACTTGGTTGGGACTCCCCTAAAGGGAAGAATGAATTCAGGGTTGACAGAAACATATATGGTCCACACAACCCTCAGTGCTAGTTAAAAGCAAACATTCCAGTTTGTTCCTCCACATTGTGGTCTTGTCCCTTGGCTCCAGCTTCTATTTTGTTCTGGAATGCCTCTGAATGGTCCAAGAAGACTACATTGTCTAGGAACTGCTCCTCTTCTCTCTAGGAGACTTGGTCTAGGAATTCCTGCCCTGGAGGCTCATCTGCCAGCAGCTCCTTCACACCTTCAACATTCTCATAGCCTCCCAAGAGGTTATGGGGGAAGGGCCCTGTGTGGATATACAGGTTTTCTCTTCCCTCTCGGGGACCTGACTCCAATCTCTATGTGTAGTCTTTCTGTTCTCTGCCCTTTGGGTCTTTCTCCAATAGCTCCCTGTCTCTGTTCTCTCCTTTAAAGGCCAAGTTCAAGGTATGACTCAAGTGTATGACTCTTGGGTCAATCAATCGTCCTGAAAAGTGGCATTAATGAGGGTGTTTACACTTTGTGTACTGGGAAGTATTCTCTGTGGGATCGAAGGCTTCATGCCTAGGTGGCAATGAGGACCCAAGGCCATGACTGCAGCCACACTCCCTATACTACATGAAGAAAAATGCATTCCAGGTAGTCCAGCGTCCATTCAGAGCCAATCAAGCATCCTTGGGAACAGGTGCCAGAAGCTTGGCTGCAGGAGGAGCGTGGAAGAAGAGAGAGAAGACACAGTTTGGGAGCCCTGCTTGACAGAGGTTTCCCTTGCAACAGACTCCCACCAGGTCTTGTCCCCTCAGACTCTGACCCTGCTAGTAACAGGGAATGTCAAAGACAGCTTCTTGCCTCTAGGTGGTTAGTCTTAGATCCCATCCCTCATTCATCCCAGAGAAAGAAGATGAGAGTCTGAGGAAGACACCAGGAGAGGAGAGAGGGTGTCTGCTGAGTCATCACTTGGGCCATTGATGGGATCTGAGAGTAGAGGGAAGCCCCCTCTCCCCTTGGGATAGGGGTACCTCACCTCCGAGAATACCAAAAGTAGATTCCCCATGTCTTGTGGTGTGATTTAGACAGATGACAGTTCGAGTCTGACTCCATATGAAGGTGGTCACTTACAGTATGTGGTATGAAGTGAGGAGCTGTGAGTCAACCCAGTCTGAGAAAGTACCTGAAATCCCACCATTAGAGCTTCATTCCTTTGGCTTATACATTATCCTTTTCTGTCTCTTCTTTTAGGATATAAATCCTACTGACATTCCGAGAAGGGAAAAATCATCTGATTCATAATACTTAAACATAAATGAATTTATCAGTGAACAAATCAACCAAGGAGCATTTATTAAGTACTTCATGTGCCATGTACCAGGGATACAAGGACAAAATTGATACAGCCCCTGCCCTCAAGGAGCTTACATTCTAAAAGAGGAGACAACATGTAGATAAACAAGTATGTACAAAATATAATATGTCCAAGACAAATGCAAGTTAATTCAGCACGGAGGGGGTTAGGAAATGCTTCATGCAGAAGGTGGTGCTTGAGCTGAGTTCTGAAGCAAATAAGGAACTTGAAGAGGCAGAATGAGGAGGTAATACATCCCAGGCACAGGACACAGCCAGTGCAAAGACTCGGAGGTGAGAGACAGAGCAATGTGTGCGCTACAAGCAAGAAGGTAACTTTGCCTGGATCTCTGCACGCAGGAAGGGAAGGGTAAGTAGGAGCCAGATTGTGAAAGGCTTGAAAAGGCAAACAGAGGAATTTGTAGTTGATCGTAGAGGTATTAGGAAGCTATTGGAATTTACTGAGCAAGAGAGTGACACTTTCTCTTTAGGAGATTCACTCTAGCAGCTTCGTGGAAGACGGCTTAGAGAGAGAACAGACGAGGTAGAGACTCCAGTTACGATGCCCTGGCAAGTGGGTGATTAGGGCTGGAACTAACATGGTGTTTGTGTGAGTAAGGAGATGGGGATGGATGTAAGAGATGTTATGGAGGTGGAAATGACACGACTGGGCAATTGACTAGTTCTGAGGAACGAGGGAGAGCAGAGTGGAGGATAATTCTGAGGTTGAGAACCTGGGTGAGTAGAATAATGGTGGTCCCCTTCACAGAGAGAAAGAAATTCATAAGAGGGAGAGATAATTAGTCTTGTCCGGGACACATCGAGTTGGAGCTGTTTTTAAAACATCTGGTTTGGAATGCCCAGAAGGGAGTTGTAGATGGGTGATGAGCTCAGAAGAGAGGCTAGGGCTGGGTGTATAGATCTGGGAGCCACCTGCAGAGAGATAATAATTAAACCCAGTGGGATCCATCTAGGTTGCCAAATGAGATGGTATGGAGAGAAAAGAGAACAGCAGCCCTGAACAGAGTTGGGGGTGGGGGGAAGGGACACTCACAGTTAAGTGGACTGATATGGAACATGAAACAGCAAAGGAAACTGAAGCATGGTCAGATAAGCAGGTGACAACCTGCACTGAGAGAAATCTTTTCACTCAGGAGCTTCCTATCCTAATAAAATCACAGATCCAATGATCCAAGGACCCTATTCTTGTTGTGAAAGAGGAGATGTGATAGTTTGACAGTATGGTAGACAGGCTCTAATGAGAGTTACTTAAGCAAGGGGAAAATTTTGATGTGTTTTAATATGGCAAGGAAGGAACGAGTCAGTAGATTGAAGGAGTCGAGAAATCAGATTATATATTAGAGGTAATCTAATATTAGAGATATTAGATCATATAGAGATAGATGGAGAATTAGAGAAATGGAAGATTGTGGGAGCATTCTGCTAGGGAAGAGAATGAGATCAAGGGTGCACATAGAGGAGTTAGCTTAGCGAGAAAGTTTACCTCTTCAACAAAAATTTGTGTCAAGGAAGAGTGAATGGGAGAGAATGGCAAGCCCAGGTGAACGGTCTCAGTTTTCTCAGTGGAGTATGAATTAGCAGGTTCCTTCACTGAAAAAATTGCGGGAGCTGGTACCCTGGGAGGTTTGAAGAGAGAAGACAAGGTTTGGTATACCTCTTAGCGAAGTGAAAGAGAAGCAATTAGGGAGGAATAAAGAAGGATCTCGGGTCTGATGATCTAGTTTATATTTATCAAGGACTTCCCTGACAGGGGGGACAGAAGCAGCAAGGAAGTTCAGGGCATTGAAGAGATTAGAAGTGGGGCTGTGAAGGGGCAGACGGTAGAGATGGAGGCTTAAAAGGCTTCCTAAAACCTAGTTACTGATGCCATCATCTGAGATGTCCATCATCAGAAGCAGTAAGTCCAGGAGAGGCTCATGAAATCACTGGATCACAATGGTATGCGACTACTCCTTTATCTTCTTTGTTATGAGGTGACAATAAAAAGAATCATAGAGCACCGAGCACCGGGCTGGGACCAGGCTCCAGAGCTACAAGGCCAAATAAAGCCATTTCTCTTTGGACTGAGAGGCTGAGCCAGTCCTATTTTCCAAATTCCTTTAGACAATGGCCTAGAAATGGTACGCAACTCAAGGGGGTTTTCCAAACAAAAGCTGGTCAGTAGACAGACTTTAAAAGTTTGAGTTGGGTTCTTGAGGTGACCCAGACCTTCAACTTTCTGGCAAAAAGAAAAGTGGGCAAGGTGGATAAAGGTGGGGTGCTAGGGAGCTGACTGGGGGCTCCCTCTCTCCTCTGAACTTCCTTAGGCAAAGGTCAGTCATCTACAATGGATGAGGTCACCTCTGTGCTTGGGCCTCCTGACTATGCATTTTGGGAGCCAGTAAAGGCCCAAGCCTGTAGTGCCAAGTGAAGAAGGTTAGATCCATGGATCCCAGAGGTTCAAGTCAGTCCTGAGAATGAATCCATAGGGAGGAAAGAATACCAAACTCAGAGAAAAATGTTTCTAGCGATGACATGCTCTGCTTCCTTGCCAAGGGATCCTAGGATGAGTGGGAACCCGGATCAGTTTGTGCCCTTGGGACATATTTTGAGAGAGAACATGTCCTAAGCTGCAAAGTAGACTCAGCTCTTTAAGTGAGTAAGAGTGAATGGCACAGATGATATTGAATGAACTCCACCAGGGGGAGGAATAGAGGTGCTCCTTCAACAGGACTCATAAGTTTGATGTGTGGTGATCCCAAGACCAGGATCAAACAAAGACTAAGTATGTTTTCTGGCTTCATTTTGGAGTCTGATTACAAATTAGTGAGGAAGAGAAGAGGTCAGTATGGAAAAATGAGAGAATCGCTCACTTCTGACCAGAGACAGTGAGTGAATGTGGGTGATGTCATAATAGCAAATAATAATAGATAACATTTACATAGTGCTTTAAGGTTTGCAAAGCATTTGGAATATATTCTCATTTATCCTCATCAACAACCCTGTCACTATTATTATCCCTGTTTTTCAGATGGGGAAACTGGGACTGATGGAAGTTAAGGGACATACCTAAGGTCACATAGCTAGTAAATATGAAGCAGAATTTGAACTCAGGTCTTCTAGACACCAAAGCCAATGGTCTATCTACTACACCGCCTAGCTGCTTTTGTAGATGTAACGTGACATGGGACCTTGGCCAGTGATTTCCTTCTTTGGAATAACCTGAGAAGAAGAATATATGGCTTCCCTCCCACAGACCTTGTGTCAATGAGGAAATCATGATCATAAAACTTAGCATCAGGTGGTATTCACTTTGCCAAGAGCACAGTATAATGGGATGATAGCAAGAAGGGTACCCCCATTCAAAAATGTTTCCCCTAGCTTCATTCCTTGAGCTTTGACATTTCATTAGAAATTACTGCAGTGCCTTGCATACAGTAGGCCTTCATAACTGTTTGCTGATTGAACTGGGGTCTTGGCCTTTTTTTAATCTTTCATAGGCACCCCCCTCCCATTCAAAGGCAGAGGCCATTGGAGGGAGAACTTCATACACTGTTATCAGCTACTAATACCACAGCAAGAATTACTTTGACAGCCAGGTGAAAGGAAAGCCAGTTCTGGAGAATGTGACCCAGATGCATGTATGTGTTGGGATGCGCTGGGGTAGGGGGGAGAGGGAGGGGCACACAGTAGGGACAGGCATGAGGCAGGAGGATAGGGGTACCAAAGACAAACTCTGAAGGGGAGACAACACTAGACTCTAAACGCCACAATGCAGTTAGCAGTCTCTTTCAGTAGGAGTCTGGCTCCCTGGGAAAACAGAGGGAACTTTCTCTCTCAGGCACTTTCAGCCTGGACTAGCCAGCGTCCTGGCCTGGCTCCTGGGGGAAAGCCAAGTAAACTTGTTATGTCTTCTCCATGTCGGATTTCTCCTCCTTGGTGATCTGTCATTCGAGGCTCTCTACCAGATTTGGAAAACGAGAAACTAATGGGATACACATAGACTGTGGAATCAAGGGAGGGATGATGGATGATTACAGCCCTCTCCAGCCAGGCCTCCTTCGCTGTGATGTGACTAGCTCTGGCAGCAGTGTGTAGTACACTGCAGCACCAGAGTCAGAGTGCTTGGGTTCCAGCCCTGTGACTCTGGGATAGTCGCTTGGGGCCTCTGTGGGGCCCAGTCATGAAAGGAGAGGGAAGGCCCTTTTTAGCTTGAAATATATTCTATAGGCCTGTGTCTGTCCCCCCCGGCCCAATGTCATAGGATGCTGGCACTGGTCCTCCTCCCAAACTGCCCAGCCCTGAGGTCCTACGTGACTGGCCCTGTCTGTTCTCCACTCCTCCTGCGTGTGTCTTTCGGGGGCAGAGCCAACAGGCTTGGGAATAGGGCCTGCAAGATGGCTCTCACCTCAGGGCCTATTTGTTCCAGAGCTTCTTTTTGCCCAGGGTCTTTAAGGCATTTTGTAGCTCTCATCCAGCTCCTGAGAGAGCTCCAGGCAACCAGTCAGGGGCTAGGAGGGGAGTGGATGACCTAAGGGTTCCTGGTTGCAGTCTGGACTCCTTGCTTGGTTGGTTGTTCTCTATCTCTATAGCAGGGGTATGGCTGGCTGGGATGGGGTAGGGAATAGGAGGTGATATGTTGCTTCATATAGCTGGAAGGCAATTTGCTCATTTCTCTTAATTAAAAAGGGCACCTTTGTTTTGTGGCTATGCCAGACCCGGGTCTTTCAACAGTCTCTTCTTCTGGATTTTGTTCAGGAGTCACAAAATGAGGCAGAAAAAACTCCATGGGGCTCAAGCCGGGAAACTCCCTTTACCAATGCAGCTGGGCACCTTCTTTGTCTGCAAGTGAGTTTTCAGGAGTTACTTAGAGCACTGAGAGGTTAATTGACTCACTCAGAGCCACAGAGCCAGTAAGTGTCAGAAGCAGGACTTGAACCAGGTTCTTTCTAGCTTTGTTGGTTTTTTTTGTTTTGTTTTGTTTTGTTTTTTTCCTTTGTGGAGGGAGGAAGGCAGGGCAATTGGGGTTAAGTGACTTGCCCAAGATCACACAGCTTGTAAGTGTGTCAAGTGTCTGAGGCTGGATTTGAACTCAGGTCCTCCTGACTCTAGAGCCGTCTTTCTAGCTTTGTAGAGAGCCTTCTACCCATTAGGTCATGCTGGCCTAGTGGTTAGCTCAAACCAGAGTGTGCATAAACTTGGGGCAAGAAGCTCGGAATCTCAGGATTATGGAATCTCAGGGTCTGAAGAGATATCAGTAGCTGTACACATAGTCCAACCCATAGGCCCCAAAATGGAGACTTTGTTGGAAGACCTTCATGAAGAAGAACCCTGCGGCCTCCGAAGGCTGCCCACTCCACTTTGGGATGGCTCTAGCTATAAAGCAATAAGGAAGTTTTCCCTGCTATCAAGCCTAAAACTGCTTCATGGCACCTCCCGCCCACCATTCCTGCAGGTAGTTCCTGGGCCTGGGGTGCTGGGGAACTGGTGAGTGACCTTCTATGAGAATTGGATTTCCCAGACTGAGTTCTAGCTTCTTGGTTGCTCCAGAGGTAGAGGGATCTAATGAAATAAATGTTGGGAGGGAGTCAAGAGAAACAGGTTCTGTTTCCAACTCTGACACACACTAGCTTTGTGACCCTGGGAAAATCATAGCTTTCGTCCTTAATTTCCTCATCATATAAAATGACTACAAGAATAGATGTTACCTCACAGAGTTGTTGTGAGCATCTAATGAGCTAACATGTCTAAAGAGCTTTGCAAACCTTAAAGCGCTAGAACTGCTGGGCATCATCGTTTCTATTCAGTCAAAGAAGATTAGAGTTGAAAAGGCCCTTAGAAAACAACCCATTTCAATTTCCCTCCCCATGCAAGAATTACCACCCTAATATTCCTCAGATGATGGTGAGCTCATTGCTTTGCCCAGAGGGGTTAGGTCATTAATTCTCTCTCCCAGTCTCACTTTCCCCATCTGTAAAATGGATACAGAGTCCTATTTACCCTACCTACCTCACAGGCTATTTTGAATATCAAGTAAGATCATGAATGTACTTTGAAAAGTAAATTCAAGCTCCAGGGCTGTGAGATACCTGGGATTCACAAGTTCCCAGTTCATCCCACGATCCTTTGGTGTAACTGGAGTTATCATACAATCTCCCTCTGCCTGTGGGAAAGAGCAATGACTCTCTGACCAGGAAAATTCTCTCCCACTCACCTCCTCCTTGGCCTACCAATCCTTCAAGGCTTGGCTTGAATCTCACAAGCCTCAGGAAGGCTGACTATTGTGTGTCTTTTTTCTCCATTGAGACTGTGAAGGCCCCCAAGGTTAGGCACCCTGGCTTCTCCCCGGCTTCCCTAAAGTCCTGCCCAGCACAGGGATCGGTACACCAAGAGACCGAAGGCAGACTTAGGGAGTTGGATTGAATGAAGTGCAAGACAATACCTCATATCCTTCTTGCTTCTACCTTCTTAGTACCTGAGAAAGGTCAGAAACTGGAAACAGTTTAGAGCAAAGCCCTGAGCTTTCTGTCCCACCTTGTGGGCCTGGTATAGCAGAGATGCTCTCAACCCATAGGAAGCCAAGGTAAGCCCCAGGGAGTAAAGTCATAGTAGAGAAAAGTGAGGCCAAAAAGGCTGATAGGACATCGGGTTCCATCCTGTCAATCTGTTCTCAGCATGACTGGAGGCTTTGACTTCTAAGATTCTGCACCTTCACAGAAAGGAGAGGGAGAGAATGAGGCCGAGAGGGAAAAATGAAGGCACAAAGGAAAGCTGGAAGTCAGGCTGTTCCTCTCCCATTTGCATGGGATTGAATGACCGTTGTCTGACTTCCTGTGGTCCACACTGTGGGATGAGTGAGCAGAGAGCATGGAAGGAAGGCTCGTTATTGCCACAGATCTGCCAGGGGGTCCCTTAGGATTCAGTTAGGAAAATGAGATGAGGCGGCGTGGAGCCTCTTCATTAGTCACAGCTACCTCGGGTCCGATTTTGCCATATCAAAGGGACAGTCCTAAATTCTACACCAATTAAATGCCCTTGCCACTATAAGGGCCTAAGATGAAAACCTCTGGGCTGCTGGGATGGACCTTGGAAAGGGTGTCCAGGGCAAGAGCTCCCCAACCCAGCATCACATGGCAGTAATGACAACATTCTCATTCAACAAACCACCCCAGATCTGGGGAGTGCTTTTGATTCTCCCAGCATTCCTCGGGAGGACAGTCGAATAGTTGGGATCATAGGAGCAGAGAATGGAGAGTGCGAAGGGGCATGAGAGGCCAGAGAGGCCACTAGTGACCTTTCTGGCTTCCTTTAAGTCCCAAGTATAAGAAGCATTCCCCAACTCTTCTTAATTCTGGTGCTTCCCTATGTTAATCATTTCCTATACATAGCTTGCTTTGTATTTATTTGTTTGCATGTTGTCTCGCTCTTAGATTGTAAGCTCCTGGAGGGCAGGGATTATGCCTTTCTCTTTTTGTATCCCCAGTGTGTGGTACAGTGCCTGGCACACAGTAGGTGCTTAATGAATGTTTACTGCTTGATCAATACCAGGGTCCTTTCTATAGTATTTCTGGCAGGTGGGCTTTCTGCTTCACCATCTCCTAAATCAGGGAACTCAGTAATTCACAAGGCAGATCCTTCCATCACTGGGCAGCTCTAATTATTATCCAGTAAGTTTAATCCATCTTCTAGAGAAGAGTCCTTCAGAGATTTGAAGATGACGATCATGTCCTTCCTATTCCTACCCTATCCAAATCCCTCCCCTCTCTTTTGGGCTAAACATTTCTAATTCTATTAACCCAGTCTTAGAGGACAGAGTTTGAAAATGCTTTTTAAAGCCCTAATAATATATAGCTAACATTTACATAGCACATTAAAGTTTGCAAAGCACTTTACCTATATCATCTCATTTTATCCTTCACTAGCCTGGCCCCTTTCCTCTGGACATGCTTTATGTAGTGGAAAGAGGCATATATTTAGGGTCAGAAGGACCTGGGGATCTAACCCTAAATCATTAGCTATGTGACCTTAGGTAAGTCACTTAACTCCTCAGTTCCCACCTCTGCAAAATGGGGATAATACTATTTATATCCCCTAACTCGCAGAATTGCTGTGAAGAAAATGCTTTGTGAAGCATCATATTTAAGAGCTAACATTTGCATGGTGCTTTAAGGTTTGCTGAGGGCTTCACACATATTCTCTCATTTTAGCCTTGGGGCAATCCTGGGAGGCAGGTACTATTATTATTATTATTATTAATTATTCCCATTTTACAGATGAGGAAACTGAGGCACAGGTGACTTGCCTTGCCCAGGGTCATGCAGCTGGCAAACCTCTGAGGCTGGATTTGAACAGGTCTGGCACTCTTTCTGCCACTACGCTACCTAGTGGACCCCAAATATGAACAAGAACTGCCGTTCAATAAGGAGGAGCTCCGATGAGTCTGTGTCCACATTGGACCATGCAAAGGCAGAATTGGGCTGCTGTCGTGACTGAAGCCTCTTCCCAGCCAAGCCAGGCTGAGAGCAGGGCCTTCACAACCCATCGCCAAGGGGGCAGGAGTCTGCAGTGTTAGGTGAGAGACAGCTTGCTGCAGTCCAGAGACCTGGGTTTGAATTCTGCCTCAATGGATCAACGGCTGCTTAGTGACCTTTAATTTCCTCATTCATAAAATTAATTACGTTGGCACTTTCCAAGGGTTGTTGTGAGGAAAGCACCTTATAAGCCTTAATTTGTTTTGCTGATTACCCGATTACTCTTCACGACCCCATTTGGGGTTTTCTTGGCAAAGATACTAGAGTAGTTTGCCATTCCCTTCTCCAGCTCATTCTGTAGAAGTGGAAACTGAGGCAAACAGGGTTAAGCGACTTGCCTAGGGTCACACAGTTAGTAAGTGTCTGGGTTTAGATTTGAACTCAGGTTCTCCTGACTCCAGGGCCAGTACTCTACACATTGTGCCACCCAGCTTCCCTTTGTAAGCCCTAAAGTGCTATTAAATACAGATTATTTTAAAAATTACTAGATAAGGGGCGGCTAGGTGGTGCAGTGAGTAGCGCACCGGCCCTGCAGTCAGGAGGACCTGAGTTCAAATCTGACCTCAGATACTTGACACACTTACTAGCTGTGTGACCTTGGGCAAGTCACTTAACCCCAATTGCCCTGCCTTCCCCCTTGCAAAAAAACAACCCCCCCCAAAAAAATTTCTAGATAAGAGATAGAGAATCTGGACACTAGAAAAATAAAAAACCCTTTGGGAATAGGGAGGGGAGGTATCCCTGCTACTTCCACACTGGTCAAAAGCCTAGTTAGATGGAATAAGCCTTCACCAGAGAGAAAAAGAGCCTAACTTTGTTATCCTAGCTTCCTTAAAAGCTAGGATTCTTCTCTTCTGCTGATGTCATTTCCCCTTGATGATTTCCCCATCTTTCTCAGACCCACAGAGGTCATGCCCAGACTCATCCCCTGGTCTGCCTCTTGGTTCGAAGCTGCCTGAAGACACACACACACACACACACACACGGAAAATCGCAGTATATTTGATTGACCTCTGCTTTGAAAAGCTCACTGGTTCCCAAGTCTTTTGCTCACAGTTGGACCAGGAGTCAAGAGTCCTGGGTCCTATTCCTTTCTCTGGTACTTACTGGTCACCTATTTTATTCAATTCCTGTAGGGTATAGAACTAGAAAGGACTGCAGAGACCTCTTGGTTCATGCCTTTCATTTCTAGATAAAGAAACTGAGGTCCAGAGAGGTGAGAGATTTGTCCAAAGGTGGCAGAGCTGGATTTAAACTGGGTTCTCTGACTCCGAATCCAGGGCTCTAAGCTCTGGCTGAAGGAGTGCCTGGCAGGCTGAACTCCATTAAGTAAGCAAAATGTTTTAGAGGGGCTATTTTATGAGAACTATCAAAAACATGGACTATCAGAGGAAATTTGTAGCTTAGCATAAACATACAAATGACTCAAATAATGAAAACAGCCCCAGTAGTAATCCTAAAAATCGCACGAATAGTAAACCAGAGCAAATATTCAAAGCCAGGTCCTAATTCCAAATTTAGTGTTCTTTCCAAGGCATCAGACTCTTTCCTTCCTTCCCCCTCAGTCTATCCTCTTCTCTCCTCTTCCCTTTCATTTCCCATAGTTTATTGTCCAATGAGGACAGTCCTTGGAAGGAGCGAGGGTGACCAGGTTTTAGAAACCCTATTCCTCCTTCTGTCCCATAACAGGAACACCCACTGCCCTCTGCTTCTTTGGCCGCCCCTGAGAAAGAAAAGGCCCAGCTGGAGTACCTCAAGGGCCTGGGCAAAATGAAGAAAAACTGCATTTGCTACTGGAAAGTATTCCTTGTTATATAAGTCACTAGATAAGGTTAATTTAGCTAATGTTTCTCTAAAGGTTTTGCATGAGGGGTTATGCTAAGATATTAAATTCTTTTCAGTTTGATGACCATGAGATGATGAAATATTACTCCATGAGATATGTGTAAGGGAGGAAGGAGGTGATTTCCCTGACCCAACTTAGTTGATACAGTCACAAAATATAGTCACACAGATGAGGTAATGAGGTGTTAACACCTTTATGAGGTGCAAACACCTCTCTGATTGAGGCAGAGAAGGGAATAAAGAGATTGAGCAAACAAATTAGCCACTCCTGTGGGTGTTTTAAATAACTAAACCCTGAATGGTTCCAATCCAGAATGATCTTATGGAATAAGACCTAGGGGGAAGGGGAGTTGGGAAGAAAGGAGATTTCTTTATCCTCTGCCCTTCACCAGCCATGATATCTAGCAGCTACTTGCCCAGAGAAAGACAACCCATCCAGCAGTTTGAAAGTTTATGGTTTGAGAGAACTCAAAGCACAGTTAAAGGAAGACACACACACACACACACACACACACACACACACACACATACACACGCATGCACGCTCCTGACAAACACAGATACAGAAAGGCAATCACTTGAGGGAAGAAGCAGCCTTGAGGAATGGGACCCCTGCCAGCAGATAAGAGAGCTGGATATGGACTTAGGAGAGAGAGATAGCCCTGGAAACTGTGAGTTGAATTATGGAGTAGAGGACCTCCTGAGAGTCCAGATGAGCAACCCACATAGCAGAGACATCAATGGGAAGAGTGGGAGGATTCTAGACAGATTTCTAGGTCCTGCAGCACCAAGAGTTGAGAGCTGCCTTTGCTATATGTGTATCCTACATATGTGGCTCAGTACCATTAAACTCTAAATTTGATCTCACTTTCCCCATAAACACTGAATGTGCACACAGGAGAGTCACTTCTGATTTTGGAGGGGGACATTTTGTAGTGTTTCTCCCCACCGCCACTATCTTAATAAACTCTTTTGCTAAAAGCTAACTGTGTCTATTGGCTTGATGCATATTGGTGAGGTTCAGGAGATATAGTTTTGGCAGCAGCCACACATAGGCTACCCTTGCACCCAAAGTGGCAGCTACCCTTTGGAAACTAAACCCCAAGTATGACTATAATTAAGGGAGTGTCCTAGCTTGGAGGTACTATATATACAACCCTTGACCTAGACCAGCTAGTTTTGAGGGAGCCGTGAATGAACCTGCTTTTTCTACCTGTCATTTCTGACAAAAGAGCCCAGGCCCAGGCCAAAAAAAAAAACCCAGAAGTTACTAGGAATCTGTGGGGTTGATTCTATGGACACAACTCAGGAGTCACTTCATTAGGGTCCTGAAGAAACCTCCTGACTTTGTTCCAAGAAAATCAAGAGAAAATCCATAAAGAATGCTGAGGTCATTAGCTCACATTGAAGAATGGGAAAATTGTCCGGTTCCTCTGGATAGAAGTCATTAAAACCAAATGGAGAGGAAGGAATATTCTGCAATTAATTTTATCAACATGGTCAGCCGCTGTGCTGCCATCATGACCCAGAACATGTCTCCCAGATAATTCCCTTGAGTCCCTTCTCAATGGCTCATCTACGGGCTGGGGGAAAAGTGAGACATCTCCAAAGATAGGATCTGACCCCAGGTGTGCCAGGTCTTCCCCAAGGTCAAGTCTACATGTTTGCCTGATCCTTGCCTTCATGCCCACTCCCTCCAGCTGTCCTTTCTACCTACCTCCACGAACTTACCTGCCACACAGGTTCAGAGTGCTTTCCTAACTTGGACAAGCTCTTGTAGGATGGCTGTGAATTAGGCTTCTTCAGATTGTAGATAGCCACGTTGCCATCATAATAGCCCACGGCCACCAGGTAGGGGTGCATGACGTGCATGTCAAGGCACATGACGCCACACTCGGTGCTGAAGATATACTCTGGGAAGCTGGGGTTCTTCAGGGTGTACAAGAGCAGCATGCCTCGGTTTTGCTTCATGAAGTCATCTGGGTCAAGAAACCAGGATTTATGAACTGATGGGAGGAGTGAATTACTATAGATAGAGAGAGTTACAGTGGGACAGAGAAAACTAGACTGGAGGTCAGGAGGCCTGAGGTCTAGTCTTGCTTTTGCCAACCCTCCAGGTCTGTCCTTAAGCAAATCATTTGACCTTTCCCTAGGCCACAGTTTGCCCAGCTGTCAAAAGGAGATGTGCTTGCCCTGCCTATCTCACAGGGCTTGAATAGGATATTGGAAATGAAAATGCCCTGAGGAGTTAAAGATGCTCACCATCAACTAGGTGGTACAAGGGATAGTGGCTAGGCTTGGAGTCAGGAAGACCTGCGTTCAAATCCTACCTCAGACACTTACTAGCTACGTGACTCTGGGCAAGTCACTTAACCTTGTTTGCCTCAGTTTCCTCAACTGTAAAATGAGCTGGAGAAGGAAATGGCAAACCACTTCTGTATCTGTGCCAAGAAAACCCCAAATGGGGTCACAAAGAGCTGGACACCACTGAAATGACTGAACAGCAACAACTCCTGCTCCCTAGGAGAGTTAGTTATTGGTGCTGGTGGGAGAGGGATCAGGCATATTTAAGGCTCATCTTTAACACCGCCCCCCCACCCCCAGCCACTACACAGAGACTTCCAGACACAGAACTCTGAGTTTGGAGAAATTGGGAGGGTACCTGTTTGTGCATGTGTGTGTAGGAGGTTATATTCTTATGCTTTTGGAAAATAAGAGCAGATTGTATGATTTATGCACCTGTAGGTTAGCACTGACCTACTAATCCTGCAGGCTCAGTGGCCTGTGGCTTTAAATTAATTTGGGCATGGTAATACTCATTCCCATTTTTCATTTGTTTGGTGCATTTACTATTATCTTTAAAAAAAACCCACTAGAGAAAATATTTCCTTCAGACAAAGACTCGGTCTGTAATTGTGTTTCCTCTTCTTCTAAGTCCTCAGTGCTCTAAAGATATGCCCAGCTAAGGAGAGCCACAAAGTCTGGGCCAGCTCAGAATCAAAAGCAGAAAGTCTTAACTCAAGTTGTCTTTTTGTCCTCAGCAGACACATGTGGCACCCGCCCAGTTTCAGAGAGTTTCTAATCTAGTCGAGAGGAATGGACGGGTATACAAATAACCACAACACAAAGCAGAATGTAATAAGTGGCAGGAGAGGGACAAAGTGCTCCATGAGGACCGAAGTGGGAATAATCCCATCGTTGAGGGTAGGGAGTTGGGGCAAGAGTGGAGCCAGACCCAGAGAAGCCTTCTTCTCTGGGTGTAAAATTTGGGCGAGGTCTTTAATGATGGGTAGGATTAGGCAGGTGGCCATGAATTCAGATAGTTAAGTGGTGTAATAGAGAGAACACTGGATCTGGAGTCAGGAAAGACCTGAGTTCAAATACAGCCTCAGACACTTACTTGTGTAACCTTGGCCAAATCACTTAACTGCTGTTTGACTCAGTTTCCTCACCTGTAAAACGGGTATAATAATAGCACCTATCTCCAAGGGCTTTTGTGAGAATGAGATAATATTTGTACAGCATTTTGCAAATCCTAAAGTGCTATATAATTAACATTATTACCTATTATTATTTTTATATATGGTGGGGAAGGCATTCCAAGCAGAGGGTACACAAATAAAAACACAGATGCCGAAAGCATGGGTTTGTTTGGGGAACAGTGAGAAATCCAACTTGGCTCAAGCTAAACCACCCCCAAACCATTGCTCTAGAGACTATCAGAGATATAATGCTGGGTTTGGAGAAAGTGTGTGTGTATGTGTGTGTGTGTGTGTGTGTGTGGCCATTGGGGAGGAGTGGAATTATATGCTTATGCTTTTAGGAAGTGAGGCTCAGACCAGAATGAGTATGGCTTTTGAACATTTGTAGGTTAGCCCTGGAGCATTAAAAAAAGCAGTGGAAATACAACTAAAAATGTGGGCAGGAGGAGGCAGATCACAGATGACCTTCAATGACAAGCTATGTAGTTTGGATTTTATTCAGTGGCACTGGGACCTGCTGAAGGTTTGCTTGTTTCTTTTAAATAGGGAGATGATATAATCAAAACTCTGCTTTAAGAAGATTAATCTGGCAGCAGTGTGTAGAATAGATTGAAAGGAGAGATGCTGGGAAGTTGCAAGATCAGTTGAGAGACTATTGCAATGGTACGGGTGAAAGACAAAGAGGTCCTGAACAAAGGTAGCAGAAGTAGAAATGGAGAAGAAAGAACAGATGAGAGGTAGAATTGACTGTTATATAGGGTAACCTCCCCACTCACAAGTTGAATTCTAGACACCCTTTATAATAGAAAAATCTACAAGCATTCTTCTTCTGACACAAAATGATTCTGAAATGACCTATATTTCTCTCCAAAGTTCTCCTTTGAAATACTTCCTTTTTAAAAAATAAATTTGATTGCTATCTTTTTTACATCACCACAATTTTTACATCACTGAAATATCCCCAGAATCCTTGTCTTTCCTCCTCCCTGAAAGCCATCCCAACGACAATGTGTTTAAAGAAAAAGAGAAAGAGAAAATCAACCAAACTGACCACATACCATATCCAGGGACCTCCCGACCCTCCAAAGGAGTCTTCTCATATCTCTTTCAAAGTATATTCTCATGTCTTTTCTTGGGGTCATGCTTGTTCTTTGTAATTTTGAAACATTAACTTCTGTGGTAATTCTATTTATATTGTTGTAGTAATATATAATACTTTCTCAGTTCTGCTTTACTTTGCATCAGATTGAGTAAATCTTTCAATGCTTCTCTATATTCATCATATTTGTAATTCCTTATAGCATAGTAATATTCCATAAAATCCGCACTAGCCATTCCCCAATTGGTTGGGATCCACTTTATTTCTCATTCTAATTCTTTATTCCCAATTGTCATATGACAAAAAGTATTGCTCTAGATATTGTGATGTGTATAGAGATTTTCTTTTTTATCATTGGCATCCTTGAGGCAAAAGCTTAGTACTGGAATCTCTGGGTCAAAGGGTAAAATATTCCTTTAATTCTTCTGGTAACTGTACTGTGAAAGCATTAAATGGGAATCCATCTTTAACACCTGCTAATCTCCCTTTTAACAAGGAAAGTATTCCAGTGCCAGGGAATTAAAGAAAAAGGGAGCTGGAGCAGCATCAGGGAATAGAAGGCAAACAGACACAGGGGGATTGTCAGAGGGCATTCTGAATACTGGAAACCTCAAATCTTGTATTCTTTAATCCCAGGTTACTGTTTTTAGACTCTCAGAAGTTCTCCAACTAGGGCAAAGTTCAGCCAGCAGGTGGTGCTGCAGTGCTGCTAACAACCAGCAAGTAGCCAGGCTGGTGGGGTGGGGTGGGGTGGGGTGAGATGGGGTGGGGTATCTCACAAGGCTGTCAGCCCACCAAATGAAGCAGGTATTTTAAAGCGAAGTTCAACCCAGGACTTGCATAGGTTTGGGAAAGACAAAAAACCAGCAAGATTTGGGGTAAGTCAACATGGTAGACATCAGCAATGGGCATTCTGAGGCAAAGTGGTGAAACTGGAGTCAATTTAGTTGGGGGATGACTGACAGATTCCAAGTGCGTCGACAGGCCAGATGCTCTAACACTTCTGTCCTAATGAGTGAAGCTCTTTGAGGACTCCCCAGAGATAACTCTACCTTGCTAGGGGAAGGGGGAATTTGTCTTTTAAAGGGCATCTTCCAAATATGAGTTGAAAGTCAATGGCATATTTTTGGATACGTGGAAGGCAGAGCTCTGGAATGCGATTCTCAGGAATGAGTTCTTGACTTCAGGTAGGCTTTCTGAGAGCCTAGGGAAAGCATCAGTGTGTGGCTGAGAGCAGAATAGAGTATCCCCTAGACTGAGAAAGGCAAAGACTTGGGTGAAGGTATAGTGCTTCCTAAGAGGAATTTCAAGAGAGCCAGAAGCAGGGTTTTTACCCTAGACCTTAAAGTATCCCAATGATTTACAAAGTACCTTTTGGAAATGCAAAGAATGAATATCCCTGTTTAAATGACTGTGGTGGGTCATAGATTAATAACTGCTGTAGTCACATTGGTCAAAGTATTGGCTATATTCCACCCCAGGGGTGCTACCCTGCTAGGCAAAAATCTGGTTTGCATAAAACCCAGGGGTGTCCTATAATTGGATTTGTGTGTGTATGTGTGTGTGTGTGTGTATGTGTATGTGTGTACATGTGTTTTTCCCTTTCAAAGAGATCTCTTTGTAGAAGTGTCAATTATATTCAGACACATATAGTAATTGCCCATATAATAACGGTAATAGTAAATTAAAAATCATTGTCACATTAATGAATGAATAAGAAATTTCTGTCTAACAACCAAAGAAGGATCATGGGATCACAGAATGTTATAAATTATCTATCCAAGATCTCATTCCAGAGAGGAGGATAGGAGGCCTTTGCAAAGAGCTTAAGGGACTTACCTAGGGTCATACAGGTAATGAGGAGCAGAACAAGGCTAGCTTATGAAATTAATGCAGCAAACAAGCAACTGCAGACGGAGATTAAAGCTCTATTCAATTTTTACTGAAGTGAGCCAGAACACTAGGTCCGTATGAATGTGTCGTTTGTATCTGTATAAAAGTTACCCACGAAGATCACCACGTGCCAAGAAAAAAAGGCGGAAGACTACCGAAAAGGGGAGATCCCTGCCCTTCCCAGATTGGGACAAAAGATCCAAGACAGTTAAAGAAAAAGACACCATTGAGCTAAAGACTTCAACTGTCCAGTCCAGGCAAAAACCGGATGAAAGGCTGAAACGGCAGAGAGGACAAAAACTTCAGAGGGCGTTGATTGTTGGCAAGTTAGGAGAGCATCTCCAAGAGAAAAATGGAGACTTCGAGCAAAGCTAGTCAAGATATTTAAAAACTAATAATGGGTAGCATTTATGTAGCAAAATACTTTACAAATAATATCTTATTTGATCCTCACAGCAACCCTGGGAGATAGGTGCTGTTATCATTCTCATTTTACAGATGAGGAAACTGAGGCAAACGGGTTAAATGATTTTCCCAGGGTCACATTGATGATGAATGCCTGAGGTGGAATTTGAACTCAGCCTTCTTGACTTCAGATTCACTGTGTGTGTATTTGTGTGTGTATGTGTGTGTGTGTGTTTAGAAAAGAATTCCTGGTATTGAGGGTCTTGAAAGATTCTACCATAATTACAACAGAAGCTGCTGTGTGCTTTGCAATTCTTCTGTCTCTCTGTGGAGCAGAAGGGTTTGGCTTCCCCTATATGAGGCCACCCATCTGGTAACTCTGAACTGAGTACAAATGTATGAATGCAAGAGTAAATGACTGTGTGTGTGTGTGTGTGTGTGTGTGTGTGTGTGTGTGTGTGTGTGTGAAAGAGAGAGAGAGAGAGAGAGAGAGAGAGAGAGAGAGAGAGAGAGAGAGAGAGCGATCTGGGTGTCTGTGTGGCTCTATACTTGATGTGTGTAGGTGTATATTAGGGCTGATGGAAAGCCAAAGACTCTTAGTAAATCTTTGAAAAAAATCTCATTCTGCGTCTGTTGGTGATTTGTCCTAATCTCTCCCTCCTCCAGTCTTGTATATTTAGTAGCACTGTCCAATTTGGGGGCATTGCTGATTTTACATGACCTAATGCCTGGCATCAAAAATGTACAATCAGAAAAGGGAGGCCTCTGTGAATTATACCTCTTGGCAGCCATAGTAGAGTAGAGTCAAGTCAAGTCAAGTCAAGCCAAGCCAAGCCAAGTCAACCAGTATAGGCCACCCCCAACTCACAAACAGGCTGTATTCCAAAAGCTAATTTGTAAATCCATTGCTTGGAACCTAGAATGTATTTTCCCATAGAAACAATGTTATAAACGATGCTTACATTTCCAAGCTATCTCAGAAAGGTCCATTTAACCCATAATGTAGCTGAATTATGGTATTAATTATACTCACAGCTACAACTAGAGTGAGGAGAATGGTGCTTTGACAAAGGGTGCCTGATTTCTAAGGGGGATATGCTTCCCCCTCACAATCAGATGTTGGTCCCAGGCCTCATAGGCCCATGCTGTCCTTGTACCCCTACTATATCTTTGGTAAAACTGCCTTTGTTCTCTCACCCAGGTATCTTTTTCCCAGTAAGGCCTTGTGGAACAAATGTCCTCTCTGCTTGTCCCAGGTGCTAGAACTGCTGGCTACGGGTCTGATGACGTTAGCCTGAATTATGTATTCGGGGTAGAAAGGGGGGAATAATCAGGAAAGACCACCTTTCTGGGATGCAGAATTGATACTTTAAAAAATTCAATGGAGGAATAGTTTGACATATCTCTCTGCTACCTCCTTTTCTGTTCACTGTTTTTCTCCTACTTCCTGCTACCCTTTCCTTCAGGTATTGGGTGCATTTGTACTGTCTTGAAGCCTTTTGCCTAGATCAACCTTCACTTTAAAACCCAACAATAAATTACATACAATTTCTGTCATCCAGTCAAATCTCCCATTCCCTCAGAGTCCTTTGTCTCAGTAACCTATTAAAAAGAAGGCAATATGATGGAACTGATTCACACTAGTGTGGGAAGGACTGACTGATAAGACCTAACCTTACTAGAGCAAGTTACATTTTTCAAAGAGAGAATCTTGTTGTCTCAAACTACCTTCTAGCTGTTAGAACTTCAGGCAGTATAAAAAAGGTAAAGAGACAATTCAGGGAGTAGGGTGGACAACACAAAAGCAAACCAGCCCTACCTTCTTCTCCCCCCAGCTCCTAGCTCTACCATGGGGTGCTACTCTTTTAATTGTTTCTGTTTCTCAATTTCTTCCCTCTTAAGTTCATGGGTGGCTCAAATGTTATCTTTTATCTGAAGCCTTCCTAGTCCTCTAGGCAGAAGTCAGTTCTTTCCCCAAATGATGCCCTGGAAGTTACTTTGCAACAGTCATGTAATCCATATCACATACTGCTTTGTACTGTTGAGTCTGCCCTATCTTCTCTTCTCCTCTTCCCTCATCCCCCCATTAAACTGTAAGTTCTTTGGAGTCAGAGAGAGTGCCTTATTCGTCTTTGTGTCTCCTAGGGGCAGTGAGCAGAGTGTCTAATACACAGCAAGCACTCCTTGAACTAAATTGAAGCTGCCGTAGCAGCAGCAGCATTGGACACTCCATGTAGTGAGGGAAGGAGGAACAGGAGTTTGTGTGTTTATGGGCCATTTGTAAGAGAAGTGTCTGAGCCCATGGATGTTGGCTGAATGCCTTCAATACTTCCATCTCTTTGCTAGATTACACTGTAGAAGGAAAAGGAGAGGTATGGGGCATAGTCCTTGCCCTTGGGGAGTTTATGCTTTGGTTAAAGAAACCATATGGAAGGTCAGGAAAAGGAGGGGTAAGTATGGATGGGAATTGCTGGAGAATTGTCTAGAGGAGCTGGGATGTATGAATCTAAGACTGCCAACTGAGATTCCCACCCTGGATTAGTAATGAAGTTAGTGATGGCTATAACCAAGACCCCTATCTTAAGATTGGGTCTGCCAGCTTTGCGATAGGCATAGGCTGAAGTATCTTGCTCAAAGTAGACACTTACACGCTTGTTGGTTGACTGAAATGAATCCCATGCTCCAAAGGACAGGGCCTAATCACATAAGGAGGCAGCTGCCTACCCTGTGTTGTGATGGTAAAGGTGCTCTGTGTCCCCAAATTTCTCCCGAATGGCCTATCATGGTTGCTAGACTTCTTCCATTAGAGCTTCATGCTCTTGAAGATCCTGCCCTGGGTAGAAATGCAAATCCCCTGGCAAAGGGTAATAAAGACATTTCTATCCAAGGGTAAATGAGTCCATTGGATTCTACTGAAAAGTGGATTTTGAAAAGGGGAAGGTAGAAGACAGCGTGAGACCTTGGGAGAAGGAGACAAAAGAAAGGGCAAAGGCAGGTCAGATTGACAGCAGAGAGGGCTCCCCATGGGAGACTGGATGGTTAATTTAGAGCCAAGGCTTAGCTCTACTTAAGCAGCCCAGAGGCTGCACCAGGCCCTGCATAAAAGCACCATCCGCTTCTCCCCTTGGGCCCAAAGCAATTTAAAGTCTCCCCAGTCAGAAGCCTGGCATTAAAAAGTCTGGGCCCTGGAGGGCCAAGACCATTGATTGGCCACTTTGAAAAATAGAGCAGAGAAGAGCGATGTGTGCTTCTGATTCCGCTTCTTCCTGCGGCCTGGGGCTGCCCTGCCTTTCACCCACCCAGCTCTAAAAGGCGAGGTATTATTAATCAGGAGCAGCTGGGAAGACCGTTTCTGGGTCAGTTCCAGGAAGCCCTGGCCCGACTCCTCCCGGATGGAAAATACAGGATTCCATCACAGAAACAGACGTCCCCTTTGGGCGCCGGCCGACTGAGAGCTGCTCTGTGTCTTATGGGCTTTGAGCTCCAGGACAGTCGCTTTTGTTGAAGCTTCCTCATGTTATTGTATGGGTGCTCCACAAAAAGACGGGCAGTGGTCGGTCCCTAGCATGGGATTTTGGGAAGGGCAGCCCCCCTGCCCTTCTCGGTAGAGCCTGGGGCTGCTTCCTCCCTCCGGCATCTAGACTGTGAACTACTCATGCCAAAAACCTTTCAGGGCCTAATGGTGCTGCCAGGAGGTGTTGGAGGCCACCAAGAGCTGATGCCTTTTGGCTTTCGGTACTTCCAAGTGGGAGAGCTGTAGTTAGGGATGGATACACTTGCTGCTCCTATGTAGTAATGAGGACGGTGCCTGAGTTAATTATCTTAGTTAAGGCTCACACTTCTCTGAGAACTTCCTAGAGGAATCTCAGAGCAGCTCAGTACCCACCTCTCTTGACCAGCCAATGTCCAACCTCCTGGGCAGCTTGCCAGGGACATCCAAGATACTGTGTGCTAGCAGCACAACCCCTTTTGCAGAAGTGGCCACTTTTGCTAGACACCTTTCTTCCTACTCAGGACTACCCCAGGGGGAATCTCTACTGTGCCTGACAAATTTTTGTGGGAACAAAAGGAGAGAGAGGAGGGAGAAGCACGAAGAGGAAGGGTAAGATGTGCCCGGAAGGGACCATCAGGGAATGGCTTCATGTTTACTGAACTCAATCCCCAACTTAGACAGTGGAAAGAGCCCTGGCTCACTGCTTGGGGCTTCAATTTCCTCATCTATAAAAGGAGGAGGTTGAACTAGAGGCCATTCTAAGGCTCTAACTGTAAGAAAAGACAGAACAATTCTATTCTAATCTCCTTCTCAATGATACCGTTCTGGAAGTGAAAGGTTCTGGGTCCTGGAACACACCTATTACCTTTGTACTCAGAGGAAGGTATGAAGCTCCAGAAGATACCATGAGTGCTAAGCCAATCGGCATCCTACATCTGAGTTCTGGCTCCGACTCTCACTTGTTTTCTCCCCTCACCCAGAAATCTCTGCCTCGGTTTGCCAGTCTGTGGAAATGATGTCTCCCTGCCCTTGGGCCACTCACTGGCCAAGGAAGCAGTACCCATAAGGCATTCTGTCTTCACTCAGTCTTTTCTTTGGCTCTCTTGTTGCATAGCTTCCTTGGAGATGGCTAGCACTCTCCAGGGCACAGAATCATAGAACATTATGATTGGAAGGAACCTTAGAAATCATTTTAATCCACCCTCTTATCTTACCTAGGAGGAAACTGAGGCCCAAAGCTGACTCAGCATAGTAGAGTAGAAAGAGCCCTGGACTAGGAACTAGAAAACCTGGGTCTAAAACCTGCCTCGCTTAGCTGAGACGAATCACCCAATCTCTTTGGACTTTAATTTCCACATTTTAAAATGATGCAGTTGAATTATATAATCTCTAGGGGACTTTTTAGCTCTAAGTCCTATGATGCTATAGGCAGTACTTGGTGTGGGGATGTGGGAAAGACATTCCTGGGAAAGGAGAAAGAAAACTGACCAGCATACCATGGTCTGGAGATTCAGAGACAAGAACCCCAATAATTACATTTGGGGTTTATTCCCCAAATTACTGCTTGTCAAGTGGGATCAAAATTCAGGGTCAGGAAGCAGCCCATCAGAAAGCCCAGGTCTCCTAATTCTTGTTCATCACCCTCCCCCCACCTTAAAAAACACACCCCTACACATGCTCTGTCCCAGCTGGCAAAGCAGACCCTGGCCGAGTGAGCTGGGAACTGGGGATGAGATGTCGTGTAAACATTGTGCAAGTGTTTGGTCACTGGGCGCTGTGGAGAGGGAGGAACTGCCAGAGCGCTGCAGAGGCCAGCACACGTGGCCTCCATGTCCTTAAATGTTACATGGTGCCTGTCCTCTTTATTCACCCTCAGCATCCCCTGGGTCCCTCCCAGGAACTGTGGATCAGACTCCCTTCTCTCTTCTCCACTTGGGAACTCTTGTGGCCCTGCTGGAGGGTGATCTACATGTAGGTAATATCAGCTCTGGGGTTAAGTCCTGGGATCCCTCCCCAAGCCCCTGGATCCCCCCACTAAATACCAATCAGGAGTGATTGATTCCAGATGACTAGTGCCAAACCCAGACGGGCGGGCCACTGAACTTGCAGACAGGACAACAGATGGTCCCAACACCTCACTGCAAGGATCCCCAGGAGCAGTGAACATCCAACTCTTCCAATAGGGGTGGAGGGAGAGAGAGCAGGACTGAGACAGAATGGAATTAGGAAATGTGGACCTATGGTCACTTTGAGAAGGCTGAGGATAAAGCTGGATAAAGAGATAAAGAATGACTGATACTCAAGGGGGCAGGAATGGGGGGAAGGAACACACTCTTTTGTAATCCAGAGCATTCCTGAAAATAGCTCCTAATACACAAGATACTGAGCTAATCTCCACCCACTCCAAGGTATTTGCCAGGAATTCCTTCCCTTGAACCACTTATGAGTGAGATCTCTGTGTATAATTAAGAATCAAAGCCACACAACAGAAAGGGAAATGAATTCAAGCCAGTGACAAGTCTGTAATGCTGCAGGAGTGGTTGTTATGGCTGTGTAATCTGTCAGAAAATCATTTTGTGGTGGGGTTGTTTTTGGCTGGAAATACCTTCTAATCTCCTGTGTTCCTGTCCCCGGCTGGGGAAAGGGAGCTGGCTGCCAAAGAAGGAAAACTTTCTTCAGCTTATGTATCACCGTGGAGCCCAGCTAGCCCTGCTCAGCCCGGCCTTACGGCTTCCAGTTCTCAGGCTGGGGGCCCAAGGGCCCTGTGGACTCTCTCTGGACAGAATGGAGCTCTCAGCTGCAAAGGGGATCTGGCTGAGTAGCCAGAGAAGGACATTAAACCCAGAATTCTATTTCCAGCTTATCCTGGGGGCCCTTAGGTCATTTGATTACCATCTCAGGGTCCCAGTTTCTCCAACTGAGAGAGAATCTAATGTCTAGGTTCCCTGTTCATTGATTATAGTTCTGGAGAGAAAGGGTTGTCAAGGCTGGCCAGGTAATTTCACATAGATACCAATGATAACAATCATGGTGATAATAAACAAGAAGGCCTTATCCTTCTATAGAACCTTAAAGTTTACAGACAGCTTTCCTCATAATGGCCCTGGAACTCGGTAGGACAAGTGGTATTAGCTCTGTTTTACAATAGGGGAAATTGAAGTTCAGAGAGTTTGTGACCTGCCCAAGGTCATAGAGCTGGTCAGTGGAAGGGCAGGATTAGATCACTGCTCTTCAGACCCTAAGGACTATGCTCTTTCCAAAAGAATTCCCCTCTCCACGAGGAACACAGAGATGCTACCCCTTCCCAATGTTTTATACCAGTCACTAGGCAGGCAAAGGGCAGAACCAAGGGAGAGAAGAGAGAATATTGTATAATGGGAGGGATAGCGCTGCAAGGCTCCTTAAGACCATGAATCTCTAGTCCATTTTACCTTCTCATACTCCCTCCCCCACCTCCCATGGTGCCTGCCTGGCCTGAAATCCCTACATTAGAGTAATTTCTACAGATTAGAGAACAACATCCTGAGAGAAGTATTTTCCAGAAGGCCCCTGTGAAAATGTATATTGTGTGGGAGTGAAAGTGACTCCTTCGGCTGTCCATGTGCAAATTGAAATGAGTCAGTGGTACAGGCCAGTGAGTCCCAGCTTTACTATTTAATGGCTGCATGACCTTGAATAAGTCTTTGTACCTTTCTGAGCTTCAGTTTCTCCAAATTTAAAATGGACATAATACTAGCTCTACTGGATTCCTCACAGGGTTGCTATGAGACACATTTGAAATGATATATGGAGAGCATCAGGTGAATCGTCACCACCCGCACTTGCATGGTAAATTGTGACTTTGCAAGGCAGAGACATAGGCTCGTGGGGTCACGGACAGGGCCTTCAAGGTCATCTAGTCTGACCCTCTTGTTATACAGAGGTTAAGTGACTTGCCTAAAGTCACACAGGGAGGTGTCAGGGGCAAAATAGAATCTAAGTCTTCCTGACTCCCAGTCCAGCTCTGTATCCACTACGCCATGGAGTTGGATCATGGGGAGAGGACATTTCAACTGGGCAGCAGGAGGAAGGGATGGGAGTGACATGGGAGAGGGGGAGCAACATAGCACGCTAATGGGACAGGCTGAATTGAGGAGCTGTCCTGGGGGACCCTGGGTAAGTGGCTCCTGGGGGCACTGCCGGGCCCTGGGGCCTGGCAGGGCAAGATTCCTTTCCCTGTTCCATTCTGCCCCTCCCCTTCCTATGTCCCTTCTCTATTCAATTCTGCCTAGCTCCCACATACCTTCTCCTACTCCCACCACTACAGCCCCTCACACAAAGCTGGTTAGGAGAAAATGAACATTTGGGGGAGAGGTTCTGGAACAGCAGACAAGGCAGAGAGAGGAATAACCATCACCTAGAGTGATAACACTAACTTATGCTTAGTACTAACTTGCATTTAGTGCTTTACACAATCCTACACAAATGGGATGCATTACTGTCTCGCTCTAAAACAGTTCATTCCAAAAGAATAATTTCTATAATCAAAGAAACAATTCTACCAGATGGACCCTACAGCAAGTACAAGATGGATCCCACACTCAGGCTTGGCAATGAAAGGATAGTGAAAGAGCCCTGGATTTGGAGCCAGGAATATGGGGCTGATTGGGGGCTTGACTACGTGACCTTGGTTAAGTCATTTCCCCTCTGGTGCCTCATCTGTAAAATGAGGAGGTTGGACTAGATAATCTCTGGGGTCCCCTCTAGCTCTAAACCTTACGACACTCTCCACCTCTCTGTACTCTGTACTCTTTGTACTTGGGAGGGATAAATAAAGGGGAGGTTAAGCAGAAGGTTATTATAATAGTCTGGGACTGAGGCAATGAGGGCTTGTACCAGGGCTATGTGAGTAAAAAGAAGAGGATGTAAATGCGAGATGTCATGAAGGGAAAAGGGACAAGAAGATAGCAGATTGGACACAGAGAGTGAGTCTAAAGAGCTGAGGATGACAGTTGGAACCTGGGAAAACGCTATGCCCTCTACAATATAGTACTGGGGAATTTGGGACAAAAATGGGGTTTGGAGAGGAAGATGATGAGTTCTGTTACAGACATGTTGAGGTTCAGATACCTATGGGATATAGCTTATTGGAATCTCTCTTCCGTTGCAGAGATTGCCACACAGAATTCTCCTCTAACTTCTTTCCCAAAAGATAATGTACATGTTTATATATATATATATATATATATATATATATATATATACACATATATATACATATGCAACAGTACGTATTCTTATACAACCTACTTCACAAGATTGTTGAAGGACTGTGATTCTTGAGGAATTAGAGTGATTCTAATAACTGTTGACTACTAGGAATCAATGTTAATTTGCTGTATGTTTATTGTTGCTGCTGCTGATAGCAGCTATAATTAATAATGATAATAGTTCCCATTTTAATTAGTCAATAGAACAAATAAACATTCATTAAGGACCTGCTAGGTGCCAGGCACTGTGCAAGGTGCTAGACACACAACAATTTTTATATTTGGAAATATAGACTATATATCATTTATTATACATATTTTATTCACATTTATGTTTTACTTTTCACTAAAGTCCTATTTATTCTAATACCCAACCATTGTATGGAGGGGATACTGAATTCCTGAAGGAGATGCTGCTAATTCAGTCAAATTTTACCCAGTTATAAAGTCTTTGAATATATCCTGGCGATTGAACGAATGTCTGGAGAATCAGCCTATGTAAGTTTGAGAAAGCTCATCATCACAGGGTTGGCTACAAGATGCTGAATTTCTTTCTCTTTTCTCTCTTCCTTCCTTCCTTCTTTCTTTCCTTCTTTCTTTCCTTCTTTCTTTCCTTCTTTCTTTCTTTCTTTCTCTTTCTTTCTTTCTTTCTTTCTTTCTTTCTTTCTTTCTTTCTTTCTTTCTTTCTTTCTTTCTTTCTTTCTTTCTTTCTTTCTTTCTTTCTTTCTTTCTTTCTTTCTTTCTCCATAACAACTCACAAAAACAGATTACTAAGGGAATCTGTGTCAGTGGAGGGTGGACCAAACTGCTGAAATCTTGAATTCTTGGAGTAAATGTATGCTTTACAAAGCACTTTTTCAGAACAACTCTGTCAGGTTAATAATGCAAGTGTTATTTATTATCCCCATTTAACAGATGAGGAAGGTGGAGCCCAGGGAGGCTAAGAGATTTGCCCATCATCATTTAACTATTTAGTGGCACAGCTGGGAGTAGAATCCAAAATACCTGAACCCTAGCCTAGTGCTCTTTTTACCACTGAGCTGTGTTTCCACCATTTGCAAGTCAAAGTCTAGCCTCTAATGCTCCAGTGAGTGAAAGGGCCTGAGTGATGGGTAGAGCTCTGAGTTCATGAGTCACAAAAATTCTGGTGACTCCACTGGCCACTTCAAACATCAGATCCTTCCTTGGCTTTCAGACACCTTAATAGGTCTCATCTGCAAACCCTTGCTGTGGCGTATGGTCGAGGACTTACTTAATGGTGCCTAGATTGGTAGGAGCTATTGCTGTTGAGAAAGTGTCTCACTAGTGTGTTCAATCTTCTGTTCTTTCTGATGAACTTACAGTGGTCCTCCTCAGCCCCTAACTCACCTTCCAAGACCATTCATCCCTCTAACTGCCCCAGTAGGCATGGCTAACATGCCTAGTTTTTGGAACATGTAGTCCTGAAGCTGGGCTGGCAGTTCTACCTACACTGAACAAAGGCTTAGCTAGTGAAGAAGTTAATTTACTTTCAAATCTACCTAACCAACAAACAGCTTTCCACACTGCCACCAAGTGGGGAAGGTTTGTCTTCAGCTAAAAGTCCTTGTCTGACCACTAAGCTCTGAACTGGCAGAGACCCATGAGATATAGCAGCTGCCAGCCAATGCATTGACATTAAAGTGCTTGTTCCAGATAAACTCTCCAAATGTACCATACATGATGGCCTTTTTAAAACCAAGGCCTGCACTGAATTACTCTTATCTAGATTTCTAACATTCACAAACAGACCCTTCATAGTCCTCAAACCAGAACAGATCTTAATCTCTCTAATAAGTAAAAGAAAAGGAGACATGTTTATTTTATTTTTTTCAATCTGCAGTTCAAGGGGGATATTTGGAAGCCTTTTTTTTCTTTCCTTGCAATGCCATAGGCCTACCAAGCATAAGAGGCTAGAAGCAGAAATTATACTCTTGAATTCATAGTGAGAGAGCAGAAAAATTTCACCTCCTGTTTTGGTCTCACTCAACTCCAGTCTCACTGTGACCTGGTCACCCTCTCCTACAGATGTCCGTGGTAGAACACAATCATCTCGTCATCCCAGCAGTTGGGGTCAATAACCAAATCTAGGTTAGAGGCCATTATTTAGGGATGGCCACCATTGACAGTCTTGCATTTGAAAGGTAGGTTAATTCAGCTGGGAAGTCAGAACAGCAAGGCCTGTGCCTAGATCAAGGATACATCTATGAAATACTTTTTGTCAGTCACAACAGGCATAATGAAGAGATTTTAATGTTGCCTTTACTAAGGGCTAACAAAACATTCCATTAGAAAGACAGGGCACATTACTTCCTAATCTTTGGTTGAAAGAAATGTTGTTTTAGGTTTTTTTTTCTCCCTCATGTTTTGGTCTCTGGAAGCTTTAACTATCTAGAGGATTAATCTACTATCTTCCCATGTAATGGAGTAGGATTTTCCCTTCAGCACATTTTTTAGTAAACTATAGAAGTTTTTCTCAGGGATAGTTTGTGCTGAATTCTGCTCCAAGGCAATGAGGAAAATGTACCCTAAATGCATGGCCAGGCTTCTGGGAAGGCAGGGTGAGGAATCATCTTCAATCATCCCAGATTTTGGTTCTCTGAAGCCCTTTCAACAACAACTACAAAATTTGTTGTGACCCCCCAGGAAATTTAACATATTACTCCTAGTATTCTTCATAATTATTTATTGTATAAGGCAGCATAAAAAACCCCTTTTTGTGCAAACACCTTGGACCATTAACGTTAACAAAGACTTAATCGATAAATGTGAACCATTATCCTGCAGGAAGCCTTCCTTAGCTATTTCAACCCACACCAACCTCTCTACCTCATCTGAACACCTACTTAAGCATATTCACCTTAGTAATGTTCTTTTGGGACTTGGTTATACATCATCCTAAACTTTCCCAGTAGACTTTTCCTAGTAGACTTTTCTATTATGCCCCTGTATTGTTCTTATGTATTTGACTGAGTTCAATAAACATTTATTAAGCATCTTTGGTATGAAAAGCACTGTTGGAGCGTAGGGAGGGGTGAGGGTTCTTAATAGACTTGTCTGCCCAACAAGACTGTGAGTTCCTCATGTCTCTTTTTCTTGTTTCCTCTGTAGTATATTCCAGAATAGGGGCTAGCACACGAGGAAGCTCAATACTGATGTAAATTTTATAAAGGCTGCTAGTCTGTACAGAGCACATTTGGTAGGCTCAAAGGAACAACAAAATTTGTCGTCCAGTTTCTCATCACCAAGAACCATCCTCAGCAAGCTTCACTGAGGATAACTGCCATTAAACAAGGGTCTGACCCAAATCCGAGATAGACGCATGGTTCTTCCTGGGAGCAGTAGGTCCTCCCAAAGTCTCCAGGATCTCATTAGCCCTGGTACTCCACCTCATCACCACCCTCTGCACCCCTGATTGGACAATGCAGCCATGAGCTCCAAAACCTCCGTTTAAGGAGGGAGCCCAGGTCAGATCATTGCCTCATTTCTCACTTGGCTTCACTACTTTGGGATTTCTCTAACTTTACTGCCATGCCTCTAGGTTTAATACCTTCCCTGGTCCCTTTTAGCTTCCTTCTGTGTGTTGTCTTCCCCCAGTGGATTGCAGTCTCCTTGAGGTCAGGAACCGTTCCCCACCCCCCTATTTATATTCCCAGGGCTTAGCGCAGTGCTTGGCACATAATGGGAACTTAATACGTATTGACTGCCTGGCATAAAAATTCCTCCCACCCCCTTCCAGCAGCAAGGATCACCTTAAGATATGCCACAGGGGCCTGGGATAAGTGTTCCTTCCATAGGAGAGCTGGACCAAGAAAGCCACAGTGCCTCCGTGGAATAGTGGGCTGGGCTTAGTGAAATGTCAGCGCTCATTTGTTGTATGGCCACTTTCAGTTGTGTCAGCTCTTCCTGACCCCATTTGGGGGTTTCTTGGCAAAGATACTGGCGGGGTTTGCCATTTTTCTTCTCCAGCTCATTTTACAGATGAAGAAACCGAGGCAAACAGGGTTAAGTGATGTGCCCAGGTTCACATAGCTATTAAGTCTCTGAGACTGGATTTGTACTCAGGAAGATAAGTCTTCCTGACAACAGACCCAGCACTCTATCCACTGCACCACCCAGCTGCCTGTAAGTACTCAAAGTAGACTTTTAATAATCGTTGAAAACAACAGCACATTGTAAAGACTAGTCAATTTCACAGCAATTGCTATAATCACCAGCCTCTTTCCACATTTAACTATAAATCCTCTCCTTAACTATATTCCTTTGGTCCTAACCAATGGAGAAAGTCAATAGAGTGGTTAATTAGATCCATCCTCCCAGTTCCAACACTTTCGGTGGAAATGTTACCTGGTTTTCAAAGCCTAACACAGAGCTGCTGAACTTCTTCAGGGCTCCCAACTTCTCTGATATTGTAAGGATTTTTATGCATCTCATTTCTCTTACTAGATTGGAAATGCCTTGAAGACAGGGATTCTGTTTTATTCATTGCTATATCCGCCATCGAACCCAGGACAGAGTCTTGAGATCGGCAAATGTTTGCCGAATGAATGAAAATGCTGCACGCTAGATGTTGAAACAGTACTGGCCAGACACTAAAGACAAAGAACAGCCCCCAACAACAGAGCTCACCATGGGGATGTTCACAGCTAAGGCCAACTCTTGGGTTTCCGAGGGCTTATATCTTCTGGACCAGGATGTATTTCCAATTTTAGTTCCCGGAATTTAGCCATTAACTCACAGTGTATTGCAAAATCACTTCACTTGTGATTTCATGGACTTCACTGTCTTCATCTGTATGATAAATAGGTTGGCCGGGCTGGATGATTTCCCAGGTCCCTGCTAGCTCTTACAATATCGCAAGATCTTATCGTTCTAAACTATGCTATTCAGGCATTCTGTTTTTCTTAAAACAATGGAAGCTGACTGACAGTGTATAAAATTCTCAAATCCTCTGATCTTTCCATTTCTGTTCCTAGCCCCAGCTTGCCACTCTGTCTAAATCTTCACCAAGAAATCAAATCATCCTAAGGACTTCAAGGCAGAGGATCTTTCCATCCCTTCCTCTCCATTCCCAGTATACTGGGTCCCTGCTGTGGCTTCCTGAGGCAACAGATGGTGGTGTTAACATTAACGTCTGGGTGGCCTCCTAGGCTGTGAGTTAGTTACTAGTAGTGGAAAAGGCTGGGGATGTCCAATACACACTTTCTAACCAACGCCCCTGTCAGCATATAACTAGACTAGGAGAGTTTCCCCTAGCCTGGCTCCGGGAAGATGCTTAGAAGGGAAGCTGTTCATTGCTACACAGCTGGATGCCCTGGGGGGGATGGAAATGGGAGGTGGGGTCGGAATCTGTCATACTAGTGTTGCCTCAGCATAAGGCAGTGCCTGTACATTTGACTGCTCTGAAAGACAGGATGGGAGATTAGACATAACGTGATATTTCTCCATCTGTGACTAATGTGTTTGTTGCTAGTTAATGCCAATTGCTTTACGATAAAGTCACATTTCTTGCTTAGCATTTCCTGCTTTCTGGTACTTTTATTTACTAGCTCTTGTTCCTCCGTAAAACTTCTTCCTTTTATTTTTGCCTGCTTCTCAATTGCCACCTCAACACAAGCACCAAAAACTGACTCCAAATACAAGGTTCTCAGGAGGGCCAATTCTCAGTTTTCTAGGGACTGGGTTCTGGAGCATTGCGTGTGTGTGTGTGTGTGTGTGTGTGTGTGTGTGTGTGTGTGTGTGTGTGTAATGGGGGAGAAATGAATAAGCACGGGGGAGCTGGATAAAGGAAAAATTAAAAACCCAATCCATCTTGCTAATTGTAGCTTTGGCAGAGATTTCATGAAGAAAGTTGCAATCACTGGCTAAATTATGGTTTTGGATTATTATCAGATTTCAATTTTTTACGACCTCTTGAACTAATTAAGAAATGTTTGAATCATGTTACTTTAGGGAATTAACTCTTCAAACTCCTAAATCTTATAGAATCTAGAATTTGGGAACCTGAGAAGTTATCTAGGTCATTAACTTCCCCAGTGCAAGAATCTTCTTTATAATAGGTGCTAGGCAGCACAGTGGCCAGCATGCTGAGCCTGGAGTCAGAAAGACCCGAGTTCAAATGTAGCCTCAGATACTTACTAGTTCTGTAACCCTGGGCAAGTCACCTAACCTCTCTCAGCCTCAGTCTTCTCATGTGTAAAATGTGGATACCAGTAGCACCTACGTCTCAGGATTGTTATGAGGGTTAAATGAGATAGTATTTGTAAAGTGCTTCGCAAACCTTAAAGCACCATATAAAGGCTAGCTTTAAAAATTCTTGCACAGATACATGGCCATACAACTTGTGTTCAAATATTTTCAGTGATGGGTACCTCAGTACCTCAAGAGAAAATTCATTTCAACATTGGACAGCTCTAATCAGTAGGATGGTCTTCCTAATAGTGAACTGATATTTGCCTCAGTATCTTGCACTCAATCATCCTAGTTCTATTCTCTGGATATATACACAGTCTATTTCTTCTTCTTATGACAGTCTTTAAAATGTTTAAAAACAGTTATGGTCTTTCCTCTTAGTCTTCTTTTCTCCAGGCTTAAACAAGCCCAGTTCCCCAGCAGTTATTCATACAACTGTTTCCATATCCTGGTTGTTTTCTTTTGGATGCATTCTGACTTGTTCATGTCCCTCTGAAATTGTCTAAAGCGCAAGGCTTCCATAAGTTCTGTGAAGTAACCAACCAGTCCAGCCATCCTCAATCCAACAGTAGTTACAGAGGCCCAGAAGAGTGACCAAGAACATATTGGTTTCATAGGAACCCCTGAAGAGAACATAGACATTGCTCAGGGCTGGCTCATGAGCCAACTGAGTTCAGTTGTGGCAGAAGAAATAGAGAGGGAGAGAAAATACCCAAATCAAGGACCAGGAAATTCAACTTAATGACCAAGGAATAAGAGATTAATCTAACAAAGGCAGATGGGCGAATCTGAGGGAGAAACAAAGGTGATCTGAGTCCAAGAAGGCAGTAGGATGACAGCAGGGCTAAGATAAAGACAGCTAGTTAATCAAAACAGGAAGATACAGAAAGAGAAGCCAGGTAGCGAGTCAGAGGCCACATAAAAACCTAAAGGTAATCTTCAGGTGAGAATTTAGTTGCTTAGAGAATTGGGACTTCAGCCCAGAGAGGGAGTTCAACCTGTGCTGGTTATAGGGCTTGAGAGATTAAACAGGTGGCTGTTTCTTGAGGGTCTGGGGAGCCTTAGGGAAAGCATAGTCTGGACTGAGCAGGGGAGTTGGAAGAAAGAGAGAGATAATCCAGACTTCTTGGGGAGTTGGGAGAAGAGGCTCAGGACTAAGAACCATCCAGCCTTGGGAACTGGACAGCAGCCACCTGACACAAGGGGTCTCTGAGCTGGACACAGCTGGATTTTGTCTCTTTCATAGTGCCCTATGACACCATTTGGATTGAGCCTGTGCCTTATCCATACCCATGCCAGAAAAAGATTCTGTTGTATCAGGACACCTGGCTCAAAAAGGTGTGGCTGTCAATGATTCATGTCAAGGAGGGAGATGAGACAGAAGGGAGGATGGCTGTTTCTGAGTTCAGAGACGTAAAGAAAAGGGTGAAAATACTGTGTTTTTTAATATCATGAAAAGTAGAGTACAATGTTAATCATCTCTATGTTATGCTATATTAATCATTTGTAAGAGTCCCCTCTCTGACCTTACGGGGCCCCTGGGTGTGTAATACTGCAGATTAGTCTGTGACAGCTGCTGCCTCTTCTCTGTTTTACTCCCTCTATTGATGGGTAAAATTTGAGCTTCAAAATGCTGTAACTCAAGTGACAGTGTGCAGAAGGACTGGGGTGAGCTGACTTTCATCCTCAGCAATGAACCCACTGGTGCCTCAACTGACCCAGGACCAGTAATTATCCACTATAGTCCCTCAGAGATACACACAGACCAACAGGGATCCACAAGAGAATTCTACTCTTCTGGGTATATGGAAGAAATAAAGTTGGACTAGATAATCACTAAGGCCACTTCCATCTCTAAAACCATTGTAACATATTACCATTATAATACATATTTTGGACCAGTGGCTTTAGTCCTGAGCAGAAGGGATGCCTACAAACCAGAATGTTGAGGCCAACCACTAGCCACTTCAGGGGCAAGATTCATCAGCTTAGTCCTACAATGCCATAGTCATTAGCAACTCTCCCAGACCCAACACTGAAGAAAATCTTCAGCTGGCTGAGGGTGGATCTGGTGTCGCTTATAATCAGAAAATGGGTAGGGCTTCCACACTGTGTCCTATAGACCATACGAGTATGTAATAGCCTCTGTCCCTCACAACTAGCAATACTTATGATGTTGGAGTGGTTTGTTAACTTGTCACATGTAGACATCAAAACCCCTGGGGGCTCAGCCAAGTCAGCACTCTGGACAGCTGCCAGCCCACTGCTGCTGATGGTGTCTCTGGACATGTGAAAAAATAGCTGGCTGGAGTACTTGGCTAGGTTGGGGAAGGGGGTGCCAAAGTGATGTGAAACAGGTCTGGTCTGGCCTGGAAACAGCTACAACTTCCTTTAGGTCCCTTTCAGCCTCAGTGAGTCACATGATTCTAAACACTCAATGCCTACCATAAATGCTTTACCTCATTAGAAACCAACAGCATCACATCTGGCCACATGGCATGCTGAAACATTCTTTCAAAATTGTGCAAATTGTCTCCAGTTTGTCCCTCATAGAAGCTTGGAAAATAGGTCCTAAACCCAAGGCTAGAAAAGAAGACAATAAGCCTGATTTCACTTAAATATGAGAACCAGTTTTAAGTACTGGCTAGAGTACTCAGGGTCAGACCAAAGAACCCTGACTTTGGAGTTAGGGGTTTAAGTCCCAGCCTTGGCACTTATTAGCTGTCCTACCTTAGGCAAATTACTTAGTTTCTACATTTGTAATATGAGAGGCTTGGACTAGATCAAAAGTTCTTAACATGGGACAGCTAGGTGGCGCAACGAGTAGAGCACCAGCTCTGCAGTCAGGAGGACCTGAGTTCAAATCTGGCCTCAGACACTTGACACACTTACTAGCTGTGTGACCTTGGGCAAGGCACTTAACACTTACTAGCTGTGTGACCTTGGGCAAAGCACTTAACCCCAATTGCCCTGCCTTCCTCCCTCCAAAAAAAAAAAAAAAGAGTTCTTAACATGGAATCCATGACCTTTTTTTTTTTTAATAATTATTGATTTGACTTTGAATTTATATCACCTACTTTTCCCATTGTATGCCTCCTCCTCCCCTTCCCAGAGAGTCATCTATCCCTCATAGCAAAGAATAAAAAGAGAGACAAAAAACAGTTCAGCAAAATTAATGAAGACATAAAAATCTGACATTATGTGCATTATTCCACACCTATCCATGAACTTGTTTTAAAAGAACATTTCAGTATAATTGACTTCCTTGGTAATCCTATATATTTTGTGCATATGAAAATATTATTCTGAGGAATCCATAGGGCTCAGCAGATCACCAATGGGATCCATGACACACAAGAAAGGTTAAGAACCCCTGGATAAGATGATGTCCAAAGTACCTTTCAGCTCTGAATCATGATACAATCAGGTCAGAATCTCAATACGGCAAGTAGCAAGATAACGTATCCTCTATGGGCTAGTCCTGTGCATATAGGAGAGGAGGAAACAATGCTGTATTGAGGACTGAAAAAAACCCACGGTTTGGGGCAGGTTTGTGGGCAAACAGTTCTTTTATAAGGGACTAACTGAAGTTCCCATGTAACTAAGCACCTCCAACTAACAGTGCACAACTATGGTTAGAAATAGAAAGACTTTCCAATGTTTCCTTCTACTTATTATTCAAGATTATACCAGCTTGGACTCCCTCTTCTAACTCAAATGTCTTTCCGTTTTCTGCTTCTATATGTGGTAAGTATAGGGAGGTATGACTGAGGAGGAATGTGAATGCATGTTTGCTGGTCAGATCACTGGTCAACTGAGACCTCCAATCTCAGAGGAGTAACAGCAGGGTAAGAAGTAGTTCTTGGGTCAAGGGCCCTTTCCTCTCATCCCTCTCCCAGATGCTCAGTATTTCCTAATTAGTTTTCCTACCTATTAAGCTTCTCATGAGACAGGTACTCCTTCCTGTAATAAGCATTTTCCCCAAGGATTCATAGTCTACCAGTTTCCAGGTTTTATGCTCCTTGTATTTGAATTGGTAAGTAAATGAAAATAGAATTCCTTGCACCCATCTATGTAAATATAGTTAATACCCTATACCATTCTCCCGTTTCCTTATTGCCCCACTCTTTTGATTCCCTGCTGTTCTCCGCCTCCCTATCTCTATCTTACCAACACTTCCCAGGCAAAATCAAATGTAACCATTAAAGAATGTGTCTCCAACTGGAGTGTATTACATAACATTTTACTTGGTAGCTGGTTTAGTTCTTAGCAGAGTCCTTTCCCACAAACATTTCAGGAGTAATGTTCTTTCCTCCCTCTCTCATTTTCTCCCTTCTCTGTTTTCCCCTTTGCTTTGGCTCTTGAACCTTTAAGGAAGAGGTTTCTAACCTGGGGTCCATGAACATGTTTTTTTTTCAAATAAATATTTTGACAACTGAATTTTAATATAATCAATTTACTTTGTAATCCTATGCATCCTATTTCATGCATTTAAAAGCATTATTCTGAAAAGGGGTCCATAGCTTTACCAGAATGCCAAAGGTTGAGAACCTTGCCTTCAGTGACCTGAGGGAGGAGTCTTTGAGAGACACTTACTTACAGAAGGCTATTGGGGAACTTGGCTTCCCTGGACCTCACTTCCATCATCTGTAAAATGAGGAGGTTGTCCTCACTGGCTTCTAAGGTTTCTTTTAGCTATAAATCTATGATTCTGTAATAAGCAGCTGTAGATGGAAGACTATTCCTAAAAAATGGAAACTCCTGGTCATTCACAAGAGCAATGGCCAATCACTTGCCAACCCAGGGAGCCTGGACACTCAGACCACTGACCGTGCTCAGGGTACCTGAGAATAACAAAATCTTTAGAGCACATGGGGAAAGACCGTGGGGCAGAAAGCCCATGCTAGGAAAGGCTGTAGTATTTTCAGCTGACCTTTTTGTTTTCCACCTCTCTCTATTCCAGGCTGGCCTGCTCCACCTAGTTTTTACCAATGAAGTCACTACCACCACACCCATTCCCCTACTGGTACCCTGACCTCCTCCCTACACTTACCAAGGAATTTTATTTTCATTCACTGTAGTGAAGGTGCAGTGTCATATGGTATAGTGGAAAGAATACCAGCTGTAAATTGGTGTGTTTAAGCACTGCCAGAAAATGAAATATTACCCATATTCTCCAGAGAGGAAATGACAGAAAAGCACATCACCTTGGGGATATTTAGGGAGCTAAATAAGATGGACCATTAGAGATGAAGGATCTAGGTTTGGATTCCAGCTCTGCCATATGTGTGACATTCAGCAAACCACGTAATCTATCAAAGTCTCCATTTCATCTCTACAACGAAAGGGTGGAACTTGATGATCCCAAGAGTCCCTTCCATGTCTACAGCTTATCATTTAATTCAACAGATATTTATTATGTGCAAGGCAATGTTCTAAGGACATAAAGATTTTTTTTAAATGTTAGATTCTACACTCAAGAATATTCCATTTTGCTGGGAGTAGGAGGTGGGAGAGGAATACAATACATACAAAGAGAGGTAAATTAATGTAAGGTTAGGTGTTCTGGTGTCAAAGAAAAGCCACAAAGTGATCTAAGAAAACTTTATCGGGTAGAAGGACAATTTCAGCTGGGAATAAACACAGGTTTCATTGAAGAGGTGGCAAATGAGCTGAGTCTTAAAGGAAGAAAAGGATTCTGAAAGCTGGGTTAAAAAGTGAGTGTATTCTAGGGATAGGAGATCACTTGTGAGGTATGGAAGGAGATACCATGTTGCGTAGTTTGAGGAACAAAGAGTGTACAAACAGGAAAACAGTCCACCCTCAAACGGGATGGTCTAGTGCTCTTTGTCCTGGATGGAACAGGAGGTATGAAGCCAGCCAAAGCCTCTTTAACAGTAAGAAGATGAACAACGTAAGTCTGCACGAAGTTCCACCATAATTCCTCCAGCTGGCTCGTGGGGATCCTTAAAGGCTTTCATTTGTACACTTGTTCTCCTTGGGCACTGCCAGCAAATGAAATATCACGCATGTTCTCCAGAGAGAAAAAGATAGAAAAGCACATTACCTGGTGGATATTTTGGGGGCTTAATAATAATGTGTTTTTCCATTGCCCTTTGGGTCATTTGAAATTGTGATTCTTCCGAGGTTGTAGTATTCCATGTTGCTATATAGCAACATAGAGAGAATAATAGTGTCAAACAGATGGGCTTTTAGCAGCCTGAAATCAGTGAAAGTGTTTTGCAATTCCCCCAGAGCAATCTAGCCCTATCTTCTCTTTTTATTCAATTCTGGGTCCAGCTGTTATCTGTCTGTAGCGTTCTTTCATTCACTTGACAAACATTTATTAAACAATTCCTAGGTGTAAGGCACCATGCAAGGTATGGGAAGGATATTAGTATAAGGAAGTTTTGATAGGAGAAGCACCTACTAGGTCCTTGCCTCATAGGCTATACTAGTTTTCCCTTATAACCATTGTTGAGACTTCCTTGATCCAGGAAAAGGCACATACTGCACACCATGGATGTAGCATCCTGTTTGCCTAAGTGTATGTCCTTAACATGCTTTTCTGTCTAGATGTACCACCATGGCACATTCAGAGGTAGAGGCAGCTGAATCAATACTGTATTCTTGAACAGCCTTTCCATGCTATTAAGTAAATCTTTTGTTCAATGTTGGTTAGTCTACAACAGAGGTACCAAACATGTGGCCCACAACACTCCTAAGTGCCTCCTGAACCAGATTAAAACACAGTTCCTATGTGATTTTAGTGTGTTGTTCTATTAATTTTAAAAAGAAATATTTAAACATATGTGGCTTTCTAGTCAGCCCACAGGGATCCTTATGTGTGGCTTTCTGGTCCCCGTTTCTATTTGAGTTTGACACCACTGGTCTACAAATATCTCATCTCAATGACACAGACCTTGACATGAGCCACCAGATAGGTCAGAGTTATGTCTGGCCCAGAACAGAGGCAATATGATATGCACATAAATAACAACAAAATTGGAGCATAGAATGATAGTATAATCGTATGATAAGTATGATAGTATAATACAATGCTATGAGTTCAGATGATGGCTGGGGGTCATCAGAGGTCTTATGGATCATATTAGTTCTCACGTGGACCATATCCCTATTTCTAGTTCATTTAACATCTCGGACACCCAAAACTCAAAGGAAAGAAACTTGTCATTTCCCTGACACTAGTCAGCACAACCTGATGATGATCTCCATTTTACTAGGGGTTAATCCAGGGCCAGAGAGGGATGGCTTGCCCATTGTCCGGTTGGGCAAAGCTGCTACCACATTGCCGTCTTTCTATCTGGACTTCTTCTTTTGAATCCTTAGGTTTCAGGCTGGTGTTGAAGACAGTGTCTCACTCCTTCAGACATTTGCTAAAAGATCACAAATTTTTGTCCTTTTGGCTCACAGGAACAGCCAGCTTCACTTCTAGCTCTCTTCTGGAGATCTTCTGACAAGAAGCCCAGGGTAATTTACATAACCCAGACCAGCTGCCCCTGAGGAAGATGGGAGATGGAAGGCAAATGAAGAGAGAGCAAGAGTGCATCTCTAATGACCAGGACTCAATGAGAAGTATTAACTGCAGGTGAGGAATACTTCTCAGGGACTGGGGAAAGAAAGAGGCAAATGGGACTAACTTACTATGCAATGAATGGGAAATAGATGTAAGTTGTTCAAGAAGGAGGCATTCCCACAAGCATGTGATAGAATATTTGTTTATGAAAGCAGTACCGTGTCACCTGAATGTGCCATGGAAAGTTTTAATGCCAGAGAGCAGCAGAACTGCAGAAGCCAGAAAAAAAAAAGGTAAGAGAAAGCAAAGCTACAGCTAAGCTTTGAGAGACAGGACCTGCCCACAGGATATTGAACTATTAATGCCAGTGGTACTAGGAACTGCAGAACAGGAAGCAGAGCATAGAGGATAGAGATGGGCATGCTAGGAGCTAATGGAAGTAAGGCAGAGGAATAATTGTGGCTCTCTCCCTTGCTGAAGCTCTACTCAGGGCAGCATTGTCAATCATAGAGACTGTATACTTCTCTGGGTGTGGGGCAGGTGGTCCCACTATGTTTGGACGCTCTTAACTTTTTTTGAGTAGGCATTCTTAACCTATGGGGTCCATGGATAGAGTTGAGGGGGTGGAACATGAACTTTGGATAGGAAAAAGTCATACCTTTATTTTAATATAATTGATTTAATTCTAATCCTATGTATTTTATACATTTAAAAATATTATTCTACAATGGGGTCCATAGTATCACCAGAGTGCCCAAAGGGTCCACAACCCCAAAAGGATTAAGAATCCCTACTCGGGGGGGCTCAGATATGACTCTTTCTATATTTATTGATCTGCAAGTAAAATGGTATGTTTTGAGAGTTGTGGCCTTGAATGTAAAAGGAACCGTTGGCTATCCTTGGGAAAGTGCCCAATATTTCCATTCCCATGTTCCTCTAAGTGAGGGCACGAACCAGAGAAGTGAGAGGACTCCAGAGTGTACCCAGGAAGCAATGGCTGATACCAAATTGAGATTATACTTTCTAGCACAGGAAGCAGCATGACACTGTAGAGATAGTGCTGGCCCTGCAGTCTGAGTACCTGGGTTTGAGCCCTGCCTCTGAGGCTTACTGCCTTACTACCTGTGTGATCTTGGAGTTACTTCTGTAGGCCTCTGTTTCCTCATCTGTAAAATGAGAGGGCTGAACTATCTTTCAGCTGTAGGTGACCTCCCTTCCCAAGTCAGAAGGGGCAAAAGTCAAATCTTGTTTTTCACCACAGATGACACATCTGTTTCTACCTTTATATTTGTATTCTTAACAAGAGGTGCCATCTCAGACAACTAATACTCCTTTAAGTTGTGTCTCAGCTGAAAGGAATCAGGAGTGGGAGGACAGGACGCTCAAACATTGCCCATGTGCACACAAAAAAGACAGACTATGTTCTCCTCTCTGCCTGGCTGACTGTTCCCTCCTCAAACTCCTACTAGGTTGATATGCCTGCCAAGCCTAGGATGCCCTCTTCCCAAAGGCTTTCAAATGCTGTGTGTGTGTGTGGGGGGGGGAGTGTATCCTGGTGGAGAGGTCTCCTGACAAGCCGCGGTCTAAGGCAGGTGCCTCTGTTGGCCTTTCCTTTCTTGGCCCCAGGGACTGGCTGGCCTCACTCACATTTTGCTGCCAGCATTTGCTGCTTCTAAACAGTCTCTCTCTTTGGATCCCTGCAGGACAGTAATCATCGTCTCCCAGCTTCTCCTGTCACTTCCTCTCTCTCCTTTTGTCCCTGAATCAGCTGCACAGCCTTGGGAGGTGTTCTAAGGTTTTTCATAGAATCTGAGTTAGAATGCATCTCACAAACCATTTAGCCTGACCTTCACTTTCTGCTAGTGACAACTGAAAACATATTAAAAATAACAAATAAGGGAATGATTGCAGAAATTCCAGAAGTCTTAAAGGTGTCAGAGGAAGGCCGCTTTCCTCCGTTAGGCGCAGGAATGTAAACAGAGCCTAGCACTGTTCTTTATCAGCTTTTTTTTTTCTAGTCCTTGTGAATTCTACCCAGCTCTACTCAATATACGTCTCCTTCCAAGGCTGGTATTCAGAGTCCCTCTGTCCTTTTTTTAAATTCTTTTTTTTTAAGGAGGAAGGCAACCTCCTATGCTCTACTCCTTGCCCTTCCTTCCATGTTCTTTAGCAGTTGACCCTTTTGGATGGGACAAAAGAGCATATAGGTAATAATGCTGAGTTTGTAGATACCCAAAGGACTGAAAATTTAGCTGTACTTGAGAGGAAATACCAGATGTTTTGCATATTTTTCCAAGAGGGTAATCCTAGGGGCCCTTACGGTTCTTCTTCCCTTTGTCTCTTCTGTGGAATGATACCACCCTATGGAGTGACTGGTAATGGGGCATGGGAGATGGACCACGTTACTCAGCCACCCTTTTTCACAACACATACCAGGTCCATGCATATTGTACTTTGATTAGGCATTATTTCTACTTTGCCCTGTCGGTAACCCAACTATACTCAGGAATCTAGTTTCCAAGCCCCAGTGGTGCTGATAACTGTAGACAAGAAATCACTAGGTAATATACTCTCCCACCCCATACTCACATCCTCTTTTCCACAGCATAATCCTAGCTCAAAATATATAACACCATCTCTAACTACGGCTTACCATGCTGGGCTTCTTGCCACTATCGATAACAGTTAACTCTTTATGTTAATATCACATTCTACTTTTCAAAGCTTTTACTTCATTTGATAATAAATGCTTGGTCAATTGAATTGAGTCGATTCTCATGACAATCTCACGTAATGGGGACGGATTATATTACTATCCCCATTTTGCAGATTAGGAAATTGAAGCACAGTTAAGATTAGGTGGTCTTGTCCAAATTCACAGTCAGTAGCAGAGCCAAAGCCCTTTGTCCTGGCCCTTAATCCTGTATCTTTTCCACCCTGCCACTACCATCTGACTTCCTGCCAAAATCTTTGGTCTTATGAAGGGTTAGGTAGCCTGCTACAGGTTAGTGGCAGCTTTGAGCCTCTTTAGACTAATTGTGGCCTGTAGTATGGTGCTAACTGCAAACTAATCACTGAGTTCTTGTTCCTGCCCTTTCATCTTTGGGAGCCAGCAGGTGGTTGAGGGCTAATTTTTTACCATTGTTGAGTAAGAGAAAGCCAAGAATATTCCCATTCCCAAGCCTATTCTACTTTTTCATATACACATATTCACCAATTTCTTGGTAGGAATTTAATTTGTATGTGTATAGATAATATACACATACGTATGTATACATGTGCATGTATGCATACTTATTTATATACATATACATGTATACATATATACATATATATTTCTGGTACTCTGATTCTGGAAAATAACTCTTAATATGGGCACTCGATTTGATCAGTGAGCATCTTATAGCAGTGGATAGAACTGGTGTCCTGAACTGGTAGGCTTGTTCATTCATGGCACTCATAAATCAGTCATAAGTGAGCTTGGTGTAGTGGAAAGAGCCACGGTCTAGGAGTCAAGAGCTCTGGGCTCTGTGGCTAACCCTTGTGATACTTAGCAAGTCAGTTTAATTCTCCAGGCCTCAGTTTCTTCATCTGATAAATGAGGCGGTTAGATTAAATTATATTTTAGGTCCCTTCCAGTTCTGCGATTCTAGGAGAATTTCTGTTGTGTGAATGAACTGAGAGCCAGAGGCATTACTCAAACTAGAAATGGAAGTTAGGAAGCAATCCAAAAGAGAGCATGGCATTTTCAAACAGAAAGAGAAGGAAAACTGCTTCTGGATGACGAAAGAAGCTAATGTCTATCAAAGAAGGTGGAAGTAAAGATGGTATTCCCCATGGAGGTCTAATGGGCCCTTGAGAGACCATTGAGGGGCTGAGTTTAGATAACAGCTTGAGACAGTATTGTAGGTGAGAACATTGACTCCTTTGGGTAGGGATACTTCACTGACCAATGGCAAGGGATATGGAATAATGCCAAGCATACAGGGCTACAGATTAAGGAAAGAAACCATCACCAAGGCAATCGCCAGCCAAGTCAATCTGTGGACCAGAACAGGGTCCTTTGCCAATTTGCTTGTAATGTATGTGTTCTTAGTTTCTTAGACAATTTTATTTGTGAAAACTCTAATTTTAGACTGCTTCTAGATGAAGAAAGAAGCCAATGTCACGCCAGAGAGGCTGGAAGTAAAGATGGCCTTCACCATGGAGGCTGGGGAAATGAAACTAAAGGGGGAAAGTATGGCAGATTTTCCCCTCTAATGTAGTTGGATAGGGTAGATAGAAAACAAACGTGGTGTCAGTGTGCCCCTAGTGTTTGGGTGTTGTAATGGCAGCAATCACACTACCTGGGCAGAGTCCAAGGGGTTAAAGTAAGAGAAAGGCGGCAGGCCAAGGAGACAGATGCTCTAGCCCTTTCCTCTTCGGACTTGTCATGACAATTCATGTTACTATAGTCCCACACTTCCATGCCCTATGACAGCAGGCTCACTCTGCAGATGCCTGAAAGCTCTTGCTTCCTCCGTCCCAAGGCTCTGGCACTCGGGGTGGAGTCATTGGTGAGTATGGCATAACTTCTGGGAGAGTGGAGGTAAGGGTTATCAGATGGCCACTACTATCTGTCAGTAGTCAGTACTTTAGCTATCAGAAGGCAATTGTTATGACTCTATTTGGGAGGAAGGTTGGCTTTGTCCAGGGAATGAACAATCACCCTATGTGGTCAAGGCTTCTCTTTGTTGGCTGTTCTTAGTAACTCATGGCATCCCACCTTGGGTGCTCATGTGGTACTTATTTTTTCTATAGAAGGTACCTTTTCCAATATTCTTCTGTTTCATACAGAAAAAAACCCCAGGGTCCTCTAATCTGGAAGGGTTTTTCTGATTCTAAATTGGCAACTCCTGTTCCATCCAGAGGAATGGGGCTTGTTCAGGGATGGAGAGCACTGTGATAAAGATGATACAGGGAATGAAGAAGGTGGGGACCTCATCTTGGGGTCACCTTGGCCCCTCTGTTCTTCCTCTCTTTTATTGTGCACAGTCACCAAATCCTGCTGCAAGAGCCTGTGGAAATCTCGGATTTTCTCAAAAAGAGTTCAGAAAGTAGAACTGTGCTGCCTCCTCTCTTTCTAAATCTCCAGATTGCTGCTAAGAGAGGAGCTGTCATATCTACAGCATTTTCACTGCATGAACACACACAGATACAGGCACATTCTCCCTTCCTTCCCTCTCCCTTTCTTCCGCCTTCCCCCACCTGCCCCCATCGATGCTGTGATTAGTCTGCAGAAGGTAGGTCTCTGTGCAGACAACTGGATCCAAGCAGTTGGTAAACTTATGAAACACTGGCCTTTAGTGGCTGGAAAGAACATATCAGTTCTCCTTTCCCAGGAACATCTCCACAATAGGCCGTGGTAAGAAAGGGGAGTGAGTTTCTTATGGGAACCTCCTGCTGAGAACAAATAGTGTATTATTTGGTTTGCCAAAGTTGGCTTAAGAAGTGTGTGTTCAGCTACCATGCAATCATACAGGAATTCATATCTGCTCTAGATGGGCACTATACAAGAGAATGACAAGAATGTTGGCTAAGTACTCAGGAAATACGGATCAGACAAGGAAATGTTACACCTGTCCTTGCCAGAAGGGAAAGCCATGCTCTGGGTGAATGCTGCCAAGTCAGCTTTCCTGTCCTGGGATTCCTGGCTGGATTCTAAATCTGCCTGGGTCCTGAGAAACTCCAGCAGCCTGAGGAAAGCCTGGGGTAAGGTTTGGGAGGTGGTGAGAGAGCACATCAGGCCAGCAACGTTCACTGGGACCAGGCCTTAGCTTTGTTCTCCAAGATGTTATCCTTGCTATATATGTATATACATATATATATATACATATATATGTAAATTTTTTTGCATAGGCTTGGTCCTGTTCCTATGAATGCAGCGAGGCCAACTAGAAATCAGCAGCTGCAACCCTGAATTTATAGCATCTGTCCTTTGGCTAAAAGAATCCAACCATAGGTCCCTCTCCTGAATCCTCCAAGGGACAGTGGCTGTTGGGCAGTGGTTGTCTGTAACCATTGCCGTTCCAGTCAGCCCTGTCCATCTCACTGAGCCCCAGGACTCAGTGGGACAACGACCTGCCTAGTAATGGGGAATTCAGTGAGCTTTCTTTCCTAAGCCCCATGACTCTCAGATGTAGCTGGAAGTGGGGCTTGGCTACTCTACCTGACCACAGCAGAGCATTTGGTGGGATTGGGGTTACAGTGAGGTGGGGGAGGCAAAGTAGAGTAGAAATGCAAGGCAGAGCTCTATGAATCATACAGATACAGGAAAGGAGGGGGTTTTTGGTCCTTCTGTGAATAGGACGAATGAGGAGATGGAAAAAAAAACCATGCTGAAGGCAAGAAGTTTGGAGGAGAACAGGGTAGGCTAGGAAATCGGCAGAGGAAGGTGTATAGGGTGAGAATAACTAGGGTAGGCTTCATCTGCTCCAGAGACTTTCCAGCACAATTATTACAAAAAAAAAACACCTGAATCCTTTGTGTCTCGCTGGACTGCAGTGTAATTGGAATTGTGACAGGCGGTCCGGACCTTGGGGGTCAAGTCAGAGGAGATTTCACAAAGCAGCCAAATCCAGTCCTTGAATTTGAGCCCTGGAGCTCAGGCCTGGGACCCTGTGCAGTCTTAGTAATTGTAGGTGGAAGACATGTTTTTCCTTAGGAAAAATGGTCAGTTTAAAACCACGGGGGAAAGGAAGGGTGAGAAAGGATAATAAAATGTGAGGAAAGTCAGAGGGTATCTCTCCACATTGTTAAGCATTCAGCCAGGTCTGGCCTGGTAAGTGGAGAAAGTGACCAAAACATTCTTACCCTACTTCCCAGCTGTCTCCAATCTGCTAGCAGCCGGGCAAAGCTACTCATAATCAGGGATGAGCTTTAAAACGCAAATGCCCCAAGGAGTATAACATTAGTGACTCACACTTACTAAGCTTTATACCTTTACTGATATGTCTATAAGAACTTGTTTCGGAAGTTGAATTTTGATAGGCGGAGGAGAAGGAGAGGCCCTAGACATGAATCTCCTTTGAAGGGTCTTATCTACAGAAACCACTCTATTCAAAAGCACCCATTTATAACCTGGCCTGCCTCTACTTGGCTCCTTGGCAGAACTGAATTATCCACTGATGGTATTAAATACAAAACAGTTTCCCCTTCCCTGCCAATGTCTTGCCCATAGCAGCACTTCTCCATCACTTTGTTCTGGTAGAATTCTTGGGTCACATACAGCAGTGGATGGGGTAAGGAATCTGTTGGGTCTTCAGTCACACAAATAGTCCATTATCCAACAAATTGTGAGGAGGTCTATTTAAACGATGTTGCACAGTGGATAGAGACTGGGCCTGGAGTCAGGAAGACCTGAGTTCAAATCCAGCCTCAGACACTTACTAGCTATGTGACCCTGGGCAAGACACTTAATCTTGTTTGCCTCAGTTTCCTCACCTGTAAAATGAGTTGGAGAAGGAAATGGTGAGCTGCTCCAGTATTTTTGCTAAGAAAACCCCAAATGGGGTCACGTAGAGTTGGACAACAACTGTTTCAACAACTCGAGGATCACCGTAAGTTGTGATGAAGGATCAGTCATCCTTTGTGTCAATGTCCTCTCACCCCCCTCAACTCCCCCAACCCCCCAATACCTCTCCCACTAATTCTGGAAAAGGTGGGTCTGAGGACCCCTCTGGCCATGGGACCCTATAACACTTTAGTGTGGTTGACTCACTTCTGCTCTGGAATAGCCCTGTTAGACTTGGCTACTGCCAAGCTGGAGAGATTTTGGGGTTTCATTTTAAAACTGGTGTTAGAAGTCCAATGCTGGGACTTCTGTGAAGTCTCCCTTGACTAGCCAAGTACTCTGGGGGCCCTACAAAAACCAAGAATGACCACTAGTACCTGGACAGGCACCAGGAAGAGGTTAGTGACTAATGAAACTGCTTCTTCTTTTTGCTCCACGAGTGCCAGTAACAGTCTGCATAACTGTTCTTCTCCTGTCTCTGCTCTGCTCTGTCTCTAGGTTGTGTCTCATCTCTTTTACTCTCACTCCATCATTCCCTCAGATACCCACTTCTTATCATGTCTCCCTGGCATTTCTCTTGGCACACTGGGGCAGAGCTGGGAATGGAATGTTCCACAATGCTTTTGGGGATCCCTGAAAAAATCCCTGCCTGGCCTCCCCTCCTAAAGATCCTCTTATACTGAGTACCATTGCTACACAACTCCCATATAACCAAGAGGTCATTTCAAACAGGTCCACTTCAAACAGGATTTGATGCAACAAAATTCCTATCCTGTCAACAAAGGCGGATGGTTCCTTGGCATTTGCTAAAAGAAGCTTTCTCCTGTGGAGCCCAAAAGCCAGTCAGTGTCAGGTCTACCTACACCCAGGGATGTTGGATCCTTGGGACAGATTCTAACTATCTGATAAAACTGGTACAATAGGCAATTTCCAGTTCATTTACTTGTTTACTCCATTCATTCATTCATTCATTCAACAAATACTTGGCACAGGGATTGGGGTCCCAGGCACAGACAGGGAGATGGAAAGGGCCTTAAAGGTCATCTAATCCAATTTCTGTATTTTCAGAAAAGGAAATCGGGCCCAGGAGAAGTGAAGTGATTTGTTCAAAGCTGCACAGGTCATGAGAGAGCCAAAGCTAGAACTAAGGTGGTCCTTTCACACCACTACTGAGAACCTGCTGTATGCGAAGAACTTGGCTCCCTAAGACCCTCAAGAGCCAAGCTATTTTTTAACAGCTCACCACGTTCCCCTCTGCTTAGAAATAACTGTTTCCTTAGAGATTAATGCCACCATTCACAGTGGTGGAGGTTATCCAGCTGCTAATGATTTGGGGAGAAGCTAAAAAGTGGGATTGGTTGGGCTCATTAGGTCAGGCAAAAAAAACAAAACAACTCAAGCACTATAAAGGAAACTGAGTTGTGGGACGTTCTGTGGGACTTGGACCCTTAATATCACACTGGTATCAAACTCTGGGTCCCAGTATCAGTTCTGCCTGACCTTTGGACCATTTTTTTTTTTTTGCTCATTCCTTAGATTATCAACCTGGTACCAATTCCTGGTCATTGCTTTCTGCCTGTAACTCTTCAACTCTGCACTCCGCACCTTGAGTTATGAATTCTAATTCTATTTACTTGACCCATCCAATGCTCCTACCAGCCTTTCTCTGTGCACAGACTTTGTAGCTGTGGCTTTTTTTTAAATTTCCTGGCCCGGAGAGACTTTAAGCTGTATCATGGAGGGTTCTTAGTCTCAACCTAGGGCAAGCCCCATTCCTAATCCCTATCCCGCATCTCTGCGTAGAGGCAAGAGGAGAAACACACACCAGAAAATTAAAATTGGAAGTCATTCTTGTGGCTTTTCCTCCTTTAGTAGAAGCTGTGAGTGGCAAATCTCCTGTCTAACAGTATTATGAAGTGTTTACCACACCAAATTTCACCATAATCCAGCCCATTGAAGTTAGGAAATTGAGACGATCTGGGAGCGACTATGTCTTATTCATCTTTGTATTCCCTAGGGTGCCAGCACAGAAGCTTACATATGTAGGTGTTCAAACATTTGTTTGTTGAATTTAACTAAATTAGTGTTTTGAAATTCACATCTGCTAACGGGGAGGTAACTGTTTGCTCATTAGTGTCTGGCAACCACAGAGGAATTATAGAGACAGGACCCTGGGAGGGTTCTGGTCCCAGCTCCACTCAATCTGCTCAAAGACAGCTTGACAGTACTCCTCACCTTCTTTGTGCCCTCTCTCCCATGTCTACATCACAGACCTCAACATTCTCTTCTTAGCCCTTCCCCCTTCTCCTGCCCCTGTGCATCAGTGTCTTGGATTGGATTCAGAAGAAACAGAATGTGGTGAATGAAGCATCAACTGGAAGTCAGGAGGCCTGGTACCGGCTCTGCCAGTAAGCAGACCTTGTGACCCTGGGAAAGTCACTTTACCCAAATATAAAAGGTCACACACAAAAATGGATCACGGAATGAGGTACCTTTTAGACCTGTAGTTAGGGGGAGAATTGCTAGCCAAGCAAGAGACAGAAAAGATTAAAACGATAAATCAGAAAATTGTGGTGACAGAATTTTAAAGTGATTGTATGAACATAAAAAAAAACCGAACACATGTACCTGATCCACAGTGGCCAACGTGATTTTCTTAAAGCACAAGTCTGACCATGTCACACCCCTTCTCAGTAAACTTCAGTGGCTCCCTAGTACATTTAGATAAGATAGAAACTGTCATGACGTTTAAATCTCTTTACAAACCTGGACTCTTCCTACCTTTTCAGTCTTTTCACAGGTTTGCTTAGTCATTTCCAGTCATGTCTGACCCTTTGTGACCCCCATTTGGGGTTTTCTTGTCAAAGATACTGGAGTGGTTCCTTCTCGAGCTCATTTTACAGATGAGGAAACTGAGGCAAACAGGGTGAAGTGACTTGATCAGGCTCACACAACTAATAAGTGTCTGAGGCTGGATTTGAACTCAGGAAGATGAGTCTTCCTGACGTCAGGCCCCTCACTCCATCCTAACGGCCCCTTTCACACATTACTCCCTTCCTTGTACCTTGATCCAGATCTAATGACCTCCGCAGTTGACACGCTATATCTTGCCTTGGTAACTTTGCGCTGGCTGCCTCCCATGCCTGGAATGCACCTTTCCTTGCCTCTGCTTCATGAGATTCAAGACTCAGCTCAAATCCCACCTTTTCCATGAAGTTTTTCCTGATCCCTCCTGACACGACTGCTCTACTTCCCCAAAGCACCTTGTACTCATTTTATCTATGTCATGTGTCTACTTATATAAATTCATACTGTCTCTGCTGCTAGAACGTAACCTCCTTGAGGGCAAGGCCTGCCTCTTTTTTGTCTTTGTATCCCCAGCACTTAGCACATACTGATTGACTGATGATGAATTGGTCCAACCATTCTGGAAAACATTTGGGAATCTCATTTAGAAAAGGCCCTAAATGCTGTGTCACTTCACCTCATAATGTACTGCCGGGTATAGGCCCCAAAGGAGTTAATACCAGAAAGAAAGCTCCTTTATGTAACAAAATATTTATAGCAGCACTCTTTATGGTAGCGAAACAACTATAAAATCTAAAAAAAAAAAAACTAAATTAACAACTGAACAATTAAACTAACAGATAAAAAAACAACATCTCTAAAATGAGCTGGAGAAGGAAATGGCAAACCATTCTAGTATCTTTGCCAAGAAAACCCCAAATGGGGTCACAGAGAGTCAGACATGACTGAGACAATGAACAGCTAGAATATAGACTCCTGTCATCTTTAGACTCTTTTAAAATTATTTTTAAAGAAATAAAAATGGAAATGAAACAGGGACCCATCAATTGGGGAATGGCTGAACACATTGTGGTACGCACAGTAATGCGCTGGTAAATGTTTTTAACAATTAGCTCTCCAAAAGGGAAGAGCAAAAAGTACTCACAGCACGCTTTTTAGTTTAACCTGCGTCGTTAACATTTTCTCCATCGCTTTAAGTCTAGACAACCAACAAAACAAAAATTAAGCCTTGATTTCATAGCATTTGCTGATTCTGGTTTCTGAGGTGTAAAAGTGCTGGATATTTAGGAATAGGCCTGGCTCCAGCACACTCTTGGATAGGCAAATATAATAGAGTATTATTGCATTGTAAGAAGATTCAGAGAAACAGAGGATGATTTCTATGAATGATTTGGAGTGAAGAAAGCAGAGCTGAGAGGATAATATACGCACCAACTCCAATAACATAAATGTTATTGGATGAAACGCCTCTGTCTACTCCCCCTAGAGAAGTGGGGGGGGGGGGGCTACGGGTGTGGAACAGACTTTAAGATGTAACCACTCTGTAGGGTGATTTTTCTTTGACATAAGGCAGGGTTCAACGAGGTGGGGTGTTATGGTAAGGGAAGGGGTCAGAGGGAAATGATTGCTGTAAAACCAAAAGGTCTCAATAAAACGAATGAAAAAAAGTAGCTTCACCTTTTGAGGGCTCAAGTTCCTGATCTGTAAAGAGATGGAGGGGTGGGAAGGATTGAGACTAGATTACCCTTAAATTTCCTTTCTGTTCTAAACAGCATTTCTCTTTAAAATTCACCCAAAGCCTTTTCCCAGGAGCCAATATCGCATTCCAAAAGAACGGGAAAACAAAAACAAATTTAAAACCATTACAAAGACAAAGGCCTATGCCTGAGAATCTATTTCTTTGATACATTTTACGATAGCCCATGATAAGCACTGAATATAAATCCCAAGTTTAGCTGCCCTCAAACAAAGATAGGCCTGCCACAATGTTGTTAATTAGTTCTCTGAAACAAATTACTTGGAATTATGTTACAGGTGGCAGTTAGTTCCAGTGGAAGTATATTACAGATGGGTAGTTGGCCAAATGGCAATTAAAATGGGCATTTGAGACTTGAGTTGAGTTTTGTTATAATACATTATTGATGTTATTGCAACATGACTGGTTGAAGCAAAATTACGCAGGGTATACTTGTAGCCAGAGATTGACTTCAGTGGCTCCTCAGAAAGTTGTTGATTTTAAAAATAAAATCATTTGAATAGTTTAATTTTTGTCATTCTATATATCATCTTGCATTCTTCCCTGCTGAACTTAATTCTGTTTTGAATACACCATGAGTATAATTTAACAAGGTCCCCTTGAGTTCTATTACTAACTGAATTCTTTTCCTCTCTTTTCCTAAGGCATAAGCAATGACAACTTCACATTAATGAACATCCTCTTAATTCCTCATATATCACTAGTAAGGACATATGCCCATCTCAGTGCTGGCATCAGGTCCAGGGGGGGCACCCCTCAGGACAGTTTTCCCCATTGGTCAGTGAGACAAACAATCTTGTTCTAATCTCAAGCTAGCTGGATCTCTGCCTGATCCAAATCCAGGAAGGGAGGGTACAAGGGGTTACTGAACTTCTAAACTGAAAACTTATTTACTTTCATGCTAAACTCTGTATTTTCTCAAGTGCCCACCAGTGCTCCAATAACAGTAGGCCCTTTACTAATGCTTTTAAAATGTAGTTAGCTCCTGTTTCCCTCCTAGGGATTGGAGAAGGCTTAATTGGTGGCTTCTCTCTGGGACCCCTGTACTCCTGGAAGTGGCTGGGGATTGAGGTTAAATGATTCTTAAGTCTTCCCAGTTATGACTGGTGAGCTGACCGCTCTGTAATTGGGTCCCTTGTGTCCACTATAACAGAAGCCCAAACTTCCTTCGTGTACTTGGAAAACAATAATAGGGTAACCTCAAGGTCTGAGCTATGAATTCACTCTCAGCAGAACCAGCTTCTAAAAGTAGATGGACACATGATGACTAGCTTAACATTGTGTTTATCATGATGGATCATAGGTAACACTGATCTAGGCAGACAAGGCAGGAGTTTGGGACCAGAAGATAAGGACCAGAGAATGATGATAAAGAGCCCACTGATGGGATGGTCCAATCTGGAGAGCGCACAGAAACCAGAAATTTGACCAAAGCAATGGAAAACCCAGCAAGCAGATATGATACACCAGAGACCAGGAGACTCTGAAAGCAAGTCCGAACCTGCCTCAGACAGGAAGCCTGCCATATTCTAGCTGCAGCAAGAACCAAAGACAGCTTCCCAGGGTGCAACTGGCTAAGGTCTTAGAGGGCAAAGGTTCTCACTGTTGGCAACTCATTATACCTCACAGCTTCTGACAGGGCAGGCTCCATCAGTATAAAACTGACATCCTCATTAGGCTCAGTGAAGAGGCTCTTGGTTATGGTTCTCCTCCAAGTGCTGGACTGTTGAGCATGGTCTCTTTAGCCTGATGGTCGTAAATGGTCTATCTCTGTTTTTGCAAGCCTATTAACTTAAGTTTCCTGCAACTGGGAATAAGTTCCTGTCCCACAGCTTAAGGCCCTGAAAGAAATCAGGTGACTAGTTAAATGAATAAAAAGCCTGGACAGCATGTGTAAAATTAAGTTAAATGTGCCGTTTTCATTCTAATCTACAAACTGGTTTCCCTGGGCCTCTGAGGAGGGAATCGGGGAGTAAGCATATGTCTGATCTCAATGAATTCAAGTGACCAGATCTGGATAAATTCTAACCCACAGAACTGAAAGGATTGGCAGATGTGATTGTGGAGCCGCTGTCCATGACCTTGTAATTATCTTGTAGAGTGATGCCAGGTGTTGCAGGGCTGGAGAGAGGCAAATGTGCTGATTTTCCAACATGGGAATAGGTTGGAGTCTAAGAAGTCTATGAAAGAAGATTTGACTCCCATTCTTAGCAAAATTCCAGAATACATCATTAAAGGGGATGATGTGTGAGCATTTGGGGAAGCAGTAATCACTACAAGCCAGCCGAGCTTCATCAAGAATAGGTCATGCCAGACGAACCTCATTTCCCTTTTTGACAGGGCATGCTTGACAAATTTTTAGATGAGCTTGGAGGCATAGCTAATATATTACATGACAGAGTTACGCTCCAAAAAAGGAACTGGATAGGCTAAAGTAATGGGCCAAATTAAGGAGGATGAAAAACCTGACAATAATAATAGCTAGCATTTATAGTGCTTTAAGGTTTGCAAAGCACTTTATGAGCATTATCTCATCTTATCCTCACAATAACTCTATTATCCCCATTTTCCAGATAAGGAAACTGAAGCTTAAAGCAGCTACATGACTTGCCCCACATCACAGAAGTAGCAATGGCAAGATTTGAATTCAGATCTTTCCCAGCTGCAAGTCCTGTACTCTATGCACCGTACCACCCAGCGGCCTGTAGAGACAGTGCTTCCCTTACAGGGTTGTCATGAGTGCCAAATGAAATAATCCATGTAAAGTGCTTTACAGATCTCAAAGTGCTATATAAAAGCTAACTATTATAATTATTACTGCTAATAATACTCATAATCATATTTTTCATCCTGTTCAGTTTGGCCTGTCATTTTAAACCTATCTGGTCCTTTCTGCATAGGGATAAATGAAAAGTCAACCTCAACAGAGGATGAGGGAGGTGAAAAGGAAATCAACTAGTATTGATTATTTGGATTTATTTTTAGTTTGATTATAGGATTAAACTAAAGGCACGGCAATAGAAGTTAAGTGATTTGCCCAAGGTCACACTAAGTGTGTCAAGTGTCAGAGGCCGGATTTGAACTCAGGTCCTCCTGACTCCAGGGCCGGTGCTCTACTCCCTATGCCACCTAGCTGCCCCTCCTAAATTCTGTTCTTTAGGAAAAGCTAGCCCTAACAGCTCAGCCAGACTAGCATAGAGAGTCTCAAATCTAGCTTATCTATAGATTTAATGAACAGACTTTATCATTTAGCCGCAGATAATTTAGAAAAATAAAATAATCATAGGATTATAAGGTTTTTTTTTTAAAGTGGGGTTGATGGGAGGCTCAGTTCTCCTTTCTGGCAGCTGGAGAAAGGTTAGACAGAGATTAAGCTCCTCTTTCCAGGCTTAGTGGATAAGCGCCCCCCTCCCTTTTTTTTTCTTTAGCTAGAATCTTAGTTGAATAATGGAATCTTCTAAGGAAGAGGCGTGGTAGCTGCTGACTACTGACCATAAGGTCCTCTTTCCTGGTTACAAAGGGCAGCATCTGTAAGGCAAAGACGTCTCAGATAGGATTTTAAAAAAAGCTGGGGAGATGCTAACTAGTCAGGTGACCTGCTTTGTCCAATTGAATTACATTCAAAACAAGCTTCTGTCATTTTTTTTGTTGTTGTTCCTCTTTTCTGTCATAAAAACCAGCTCTGTAAATCACTCTGGGTCTCCGATCTCTGAGGAGTCAGATGACCTGATTTGATATGCAAATGCTAGCTGTGCAGATTAAATCATAGATGGCTCTGCAACTTTGTCCTCAGTTTCCCCTTTACTTCAGATAATTTGTTTTAATTAGAGGTCTGACTAGACAATAGTTGAGAAAGACTGCTATGTCTCAGTGGACTGCAAGCCCCACATAAGTCAACAACGTGACCAAAGAGACAAAGACGATCCTAGACTGTCTCGAGAGGCAACAAGGGAGGTGACAGGTCAGCTACACGCGTTGGTCGGGATGTGTCTGGAATGCGGCATTCAGTTCCAGGCACTGCACCAGGATGGCAGAGGACAAGGAACAGGGAGCGTTTAGCCTGAAGAGAAGATGAAGAGGGATTGCAGAATATAGAACTAGAACTGAAATCACCTTAAGAGGTCATTTAATGAATGAAGTCAGAATTCAAAAGCAGGCCCTTAAACTATTTAGTATAACTGTTTTCATTTTACCAATGAGGAAACTAAAGCACCAAGAGATTGAATGGTTTGCCCAAGGTCATACAGTTAGTGATAGAACCTCAATTTGAACCCAGCTCCCAAGTCTTAATCTAGTACTCCAGGGGAATTGGGGTTAAATGACTTGCCCAAAGTCACACAGCTAGTGTGTCGAGTGTCTGAGGCTAGATTTGAACTCAGGTCCTCCTGACTCCAAGGCTTGTGTTTTACTCTCTGCGCCACCTAGCTGCCCCTACATAATGACTTTTTTCAAGTATCTAAAGCATTATCATGTCTAGAACAGGGTTTGGATTTGTTCTCCTTGGCCTCAAAGGATAGCCTTACAAACAGTGGGTGAAAGTTGCAGGGAGGCAGATGTCGGCTTGGGGAGAGGAAGAAATTCCTAACAGCCAGATCCAAACAAAAAGTATAACGGGCTGCTCCAGGAGCTAGTGAATGGGCTTCTTACTGCTGGAGGCTGGATGACTGATCAGCTGTTGGGGATGTTGTAGAAAGTGACCTTGGCCAGACATGAATTGCATGGGATGGCTGTGGAACTTTTAGCTCTTATGGGAATACGCTATTAATACCTTACAGAAGGTGCTTTAGCTCTTGAGGCCTTTCAGATGAGGAGGAAAAAAAGCCTCGGGGGAGATGCTAGGTAGTTAGAAAGAGTACCGGACTCAGGAGGCCTGGATTCAAATCCTGACTCCACTGTGTGATACTGATTGTGACTATGCCTCAGTCTCATCATCTCTAAAATGAGGTTATTGTGTACAACACCTAAGTTGCAGGCTGGCTGTGAAGAAAGTACTTTGTGAACCTTAGAATGCTGCAGAACTGTGAACTTTTATTGGAGCATTCCACCAACACAGACTGGAAGTTGATTAAAGCTTTAGCTGGGCTTGGTAAATGGGCTGTGCAAGCATATACATACTATGCAGACACAAAAGCATTCTGAAGTGTTCTTTGAGCAGGTCTTTCTTTCTAGAAATCTTTAGCTTGACATGAGGCCCACAAGACCCCTAGTAAGTAGCGTGTGAGCTAGTCCCCTCAGCTGGTTGAGAGGAACTTGACAAACTCCATGAAGCAGCAGCCATCTAGCTGTATTTCAGTGGCCTGGAGAGGGAGAGGTGCTCATTGCAATTAAGGCAAATCCCTTCTCTGGTTCACTCAAAGCTCTGGAACAAATCTCAGCCAGGTAGATCAACGAGCGTGATTAAGTGATGAAGTCCTACTTTGGCCAAGGCTTCCTTCACCCCCAGGCACATCAGATGATAGGAAAAACTTTCCAACTGTCGGGACTGAGAAATTGTGGAATATGTGCGAGTCTGGGAGACTCCTGAGTCTTCCTTCCCTGGGGCAGTTGTGTTGCCAGATAGGTTTGGAAACAAACTTGTCTGAAAGCAGGTGAAGAGAGTCACTAACCCTGGGGTAGGAGAATTCTAGCAATCACTTCTTTAGCTTTCCAAGCCCCTGACATACCCTCCTCTGGGTGCATTAAGGAAACTGCCCTCTACATCGGCTTGATGAGTAGAATGGTGCCATCTTGCTTGACACATGGTATCAGGCCTGGATTTCCATAGCCCCTGGAAGCAGAGGCTATGGAATGGTGCCATCTTAATTGACACATGGTATCAGGCCTGGATTTCCACAGCCCCTAGAAGCAGAGGCTATGGAATGGCGCCACCTTGCTTGACAGGTGGTGGAAGGCCTGGCTTCCAAAGCCCCTGCAGGCAGAGACACTCTCCTAGGCTGCCGAGTCACTGAAACTAGGCATTGTCTCCAGAGGCCAAGTCCATTGCCTAATATTCTTCTGTGCCATTGGACTGGCCCTTTCCCCAAGGCTGGAGGTGAAAGGGCATTTCTGATTGGAAACAATTTGCCAGTATTTGATAGAGTCACTATAAGGCCATCAGAGTACCAGGTCATGATCCTTAGTAACTGCTACGCTTCTGGGCCTGCATGTACCAATTCAATTAGGAATCTGATTTTAAATAATATTGGAAACAACAGCATGGCCCTTGGAGACAGAACACATATTTGTATGTATTTAATTTGATTTAGGGAAAATGAAGCAAACATTTGAGAACTTAAATGACTAAACAGTAATTAAACTAACAACTAGAATGAACCTGCCCTCCAATCAAGTTAGCACATTGCACTTTATGGACTGTATTTACTAATAGATCTGACAACATAATTAGTACTGTAAATTTTACACGGCCTGCAACTCAGTGAATGATATACTTTGTACAGGGAAGGCAGGATGCAATGAGGTGGATTAATTTTCATTTTCAGTAAATGTAATTAACATTACTTAATTAGTGAAGCTGACAAATCATCGGGAAAGATTTAAACCTTTCCAAATGCTTATTCTCCAGAGGAGATGGTGGACAATGGACGGCAGTAACATTTCTGTTGTCTTATGAGTCTCTGGCCTCACACAGCTCATGGCTCTGTTCTCACAGAGGGAACGCAGGCTGTGGTTATTAGAAGGAGACTTCTCCCAGGGGCCTGGGAGGTCAGAACCCTTGGTAAGGGGAAGTGGCACTTGGGCTTGGGGTCTGGGGGAGTATTCTTGCTTTTGGAAAGCCCATGGCCATTCAGGGATTGTATGCTTAGCTTCCTAATGGGCCTCCTATTTAATCTTGCCTAAAAACAGTGGGAGCCTGTGCCTTGAGAAGAGCCAAACTAGACTGCATGGAGATTTGACCCATATAGAGGCTACCCCTTCCACAGCCCTGCATTCATATGTGATTCCCTTTTACATTATTGTAGTAGAACCACAGAAATATTAGATCTGGAAGCAATCTTAGGGAGCATCTAGTTCAGTGTTTTCCCACCCAAACTATGTGGCAGACTGGTAAACAATCTTTACATTTTCGACTGCAGACTGCTCTACCCTGCATGGTCTCAGCAGGGCAGCACTCAGGTTTGCCCGGGGAGCTGGAGGTGGAAGACACAGGAAAGATGGGAAGGAAGAACTGGTTTGTTTGCTTTTTAAGTTTACAAGTTTTAAAGAATTAAAAACCTTTGGCAGTTGAACTGCAAAGGCCTTCAGTGGCCATCTAGATCAGCTCTCCCATCTGACAGATGAGGCCCCGAGAGCAACTTGTCCAAAGCCACACAAGGACCGTCAGAGATAGGAACTGAACCAAAGCCCTCTGACTTGTGAGATGACCCCATCTTATTCATAAAGCAAAACCACCTCCCCTGCCACTGCACCGCACTGCCTACGCGGTAAAAGACTGGGGGAAACTTACTGCAACCAGCAATTTGTAAACACTGACGTCATGCTGCCTCTCCCCCAGGTCCCCCTCCATCTTATATAGAAGGAAACCAAGGCAAACTAAGACATGAGGATAAGTGACTCACCTAAAATCTCCCTATCAGTAAATGTCAGGGCCCAGGTTCTAAGCCATGTCTCCTGCTTCCTAGTCCAGTGTATTTAGTCTGTCCATACATATATAGGTTCAGGCTGTCTCTTCCAACAGAATGCAACCTTCCTGAGAGTAGGGAATGACTCATTCATTTGGGGATTTGCATCTCTAGCACTTGGCACAGTATGTGGCACAACAGAGGTGCTATAAGCATCAATGATGGATTGTTGCTGGATTGATCCATAGTGCCCAGAAGGCATGGCGACCAGAAGACCTTCTGTACATGAAGAGCTTTCATTCTAACGGAACAAAGATGGACATAGCCCTCTCACATGGAAATTCCTGTTTCATCTCTGCCTTTCCCTAGGCCCCCTTCTCCCTCCCCCACCCCCACCGTAAGAGGGGTGGGGTGGAGTGAGTGGCTCATCATAGTAATGCCATTAGGAACTCATGCCTTTGCAGAACTTGCCAAGAAGGTGTCAGAAGTGGGCAGAGAAGCAGGCCCCTAGAATAGGGGGCCTTAAAGCTCTGGATACTTGAGTGGCAAGCACTAAAAACGACAGCTAGAAGGATGATGAGGCTCAAAAACAGACTGCTCATAGACATAGCCCAAGGCCATTCCATTCCTCCTCTAGAACATCGATAAGTCTGGGTGCTTCCTTAATGTCTCTTGAGAGAAAACTCCATTTCTTTTACTTCTTTGCTTAGAACGCTGTGCTTGTGAAAATGGAATGAAGGCCTGGAGAGCAGCTAGCAGGGGTGGGGAACCCTCAGCCTCAAGGCTCTCTAAGTCCTTAAGGGTGGCCTTAGAGGACCACATGTGGCCTCAAGGCTTCGGGTTCCCCTGTGCTACACTGAATTGCCCTCTTGATTAAGCAGCATTACAGAGAGCCCCCAATGTTAGGTAGGAAAACACACGGAAATGCAATATATAAAAATATTTAGAGGAAAGATGAGAAAGAAAAATGATGAAGGAAACTTTGTGCTTCCAGTGCTCAAATTATACTATAAGAGGACAAAAATTATATTCTGGGGGGGGGAGGAAAAGGAAAGGGGAAGGGGGGAAAAGAGGAAGAGGGGGGGAGGGAGGGAGAAAGAAGGGGAGAGGGGGAGGGAGAGAGAGAGAGAGAGAGAGAGAGAGAGAGAGACAAAATGGAGTTGAATAAGGAATCCAGAATTTAGATTTAAAAACGAAATGGATTTGTGTTAGATATGCCCAAGATTATAGAATATTGGGAAAGGGATCATTATTCAATAAAATTTGTTGAGAAAATTAGATAGCAGCATGATTTTTTAAAAATGTCTAGGTCCACATGATATACCATGAGAAATTTGAGTGAGGTCAAACAATGAACAAGCATTAAGTACCTACTACGTGTCAGACACTGTGCTAAGAGTGTGGATACAAAAATAAAGATGAAAGAGTTCTTGCCCTCTAGGAGCTGACATTCTATTGGAGGAGGAGGAAAGAGACAAAGTCAGTGATCTCAATAGTTTTTAAAACTAGAAAAAATGGGAAGAAAAAAGAATTCTATCTTTACAATTAGGTGGCACAGTGGATACAGCACCAGGTCTAGAGTCAGGAAGACCTGAGCTCAAATACTGCCTCTGACACTTACTAGTTGTGTCCTCCTGGGTAAGTCCCTAAACCTTTCTCAGCTTTGGTTTCCTCATCGGTAAGATGGCGACGATAGTAACAGCATCTGCCTCACAAGGTTGCTGTAAGGATTAAGTGAGCTAACACGTGTAGGACACTGGGCAAACTTTAAAAAAGGCTATACATATGTTGGTTGTTATTATTACCCTAATAGTGGAGATAAAGAAGATATTACATTATCAAATGATTGTTTACTTACAAAGGATTAAAGTTGGAGGTCACCAAGAGAGCAAAGTACAGACATATGCTGCATACAGACAGTGTGTAACATATGAACTGCTCATCAGACGCAGCATAAAAGAGATTGACAAAGTGGTAGGAAAAGCTAGGAAAGCTGGGCCAATCATGTAGTGAGTTCAAGGGGCAGGGGTGAAGATGGTGGTGGGACCTAACAGACCAGCAGCCCATGAGGTTCCACTGAGGCCCACGAAAGGTGAGGAGATGTAGAGGAAAAAGCGTTTACTCATCCTGATGAGTGGACAACACACACACCTGTTTGTGGAGGATAGATGGAAAGGACTGGACGATGACGGCAGAGGATGAGAAGGAACACAGACAGGATCACAGAGCCGGAAGGGACCTTAGTGGCCATGTAGTCTAACCCACGCCCTAAAAGAGTCCTCTCTATAGCATCTCGGACAAGTGGTCACCCAGCATTTGCTTAATGATCTTCAAGGAGGGAGAAAACACTATCTTCAGAGCCTTCGCATTCCACGCTGGGGTGAATTTCATTATTAAGCTTTTCCTTGCATCAAGGCACTTAACAAATGCTTACTGATTACAGCCTAAACCTGCCTCTCTACAACGTTCATCCACTGCTCCTAATTCTAACCTTTAGGCCCAAACAGGACAAGTCTAATTCGTTTTCCATATGACCGATGGCCCTTCAATATTTGAATATCATTTTCATATGCCCCTGAGTCTTCTTTTCTCCAGGCTAAGCAACTCCAGTTGCTTCAACCCATTCTCATATGGTGTGAGCTTGAGGCCTTTCACCTTCCTGAATGCCTTCCTTCTTCTGGGTGTTTTCCAGATGGTCAATGTCTTCCTAAAACATGGTGCCTAGAACTAAACACAACACCCCAGAGGTCATCTGTCAAGGGCAGAGTATAGCAAGATTCTCACTTCAGATTCTTGAAAATTCTGTCTCTCTCAGCATAGCCCAAGACCATGTTAGGTTCTTTGGCTGCCATAGTACATTGACTAGTCATATTTTGAGTGACCTGTCCACCAAAACCCCCGCATCTTTTCAGTTGAATTTCTAACTATGCCTCCCTCAACTTGTGAAGTTGATTTTCTGGACTGAAGCATAGGATAGTAATTGTCCTTATAAGTTTCATGTCTTTAAAATTCAGCCCATATAGGTTGTCAGAATATTTTTGGACTCTCTTATCCAGTGTTCTAGCTGTCCCTCCAGCTTTGTGTCATCTGCAAATTTGATAAGGATGATACCTGTGCCTTTAAGTAATTGATAAAAATGCTCCCTAGCACAGGGCCAAGCATGGATCCACTGGAGACCTTTTTCTAAAGTGACATCAAATTATGAAGATTTACTATTTGGATGCAGTCATTGAGTCAGTTCTGTATCCATCTAGTTATACTATCCATCTCCCTACAAACAACAAAATAAACTTTTTCAGAAACTCTGCTAAAAGCTTGGCATGCTTAATGTAAACTTTGGCCAGTCTCCCAGTTTATTAACCATGTCGAAAATGAAAATAAGGTTAGCTTGATGTGATCTATTCGTTCTGAAACTGGGGTAGTTCTTCGTGATCTACTAACCATCATTTTAAAAGATTTTGCTCTAAGGGGCAGAGCCAAGATGGCAGCTGGAAAGCAGGGACTAGCGAGAGCTCCCCACCAAGTCCCTCCAAAAACCTATAAAAATGGTTCTGAACCAATTCTAGAACTGCAGAACCCACAAAACAGCAGAGGGAAGGAGGACAGCCTGGATGGTCTCTGGGTAAGGTCTATCCCACATGGAGCTGGGAGCGGAGGGGAGTGGAGCTGAGCAGAGCAGAACCCAGCGTAGGTGGCGCAGACCAACCAGACCAGGAGCCTGGCAGAGCGTGCCCTAGCACCTTGAATCAGTGAGCTGAGGCAGTTACTAGACTTCTCAACCCACAAACACCAAGAACAACAGAGTAGGTTAGTGAGAGAAGCTGCTGGGGACTGGGAAAGAGTTAGCAGTTCAGCCACCGCCCCAGGGGCAGTGGAGGTGGGGCAGCTTTAGAACTACAGCTGCAGTTGCTTCTGGCCCCAGGCCCACCTGGTGGGAGGAATTAAGTGGCTGATCAGAGCAGACCTGAAGAGCCTGCTGAAGATCTAAGCCCAGTTCTGGTTGGGGGTTCTTGGGGAAGGAGGAGTGCTGGTGAGGCAGTGCATCCACCCAAGCTTGGAACATAGAACTCTTTAGTCTACAAGCAGTCATACCCCACTGAAAAACTCAAGGGTCAAGTAAGTTGGCTGAGAACATGGCCAGGCAGCAAAAACGCACCCAGATTCAGTCTCAGACTCTGGAATCCTTCTTTGGTGACAAAGAAGACCAAAACATACAGTCAGAAGAAATCAACAAAGACAAAG
>CM053624.1:265004686-265042012 GCA_028646595.1 Phalanger gymnotis
GAACAGGACAACCAGAATATATGCCATCTTGGAGTGGGGGGGAGGGTAGAAATGGGGAGGAAATTTGTAATTCAAACTCCTGTGAAAATCAACGCTGAAAACTAAATATATTAAATAATAAAAAAATTAAAATAAAAAATTTTGCTCTAGAGCAGTTCTTAACCTTTTTTTGTGTCACGGGCCTTTTTGACAGTCTGATGAAGCCTATCCTCAGGATAATGGCTTTTCGAAAAATGCACAAAATAAAATACACAGGATTAGAAAGGAAACCAAATTACACTGAAATAGTTTTTAACATATTAAAAAGACAAGTTGACAGACCCCAAAATTAAGAACCCCTGTTCTAAAAAGTTGCCGAGAATCCAATAAAAGTTCCCTGGTCTACAGTTTGAAGAGTCTATTATACTTTACTATTTTGAAGATGGGGAAATAATTTGCCTTTCTCCAGAAAAAAAGAGACTTCCATCATCTTTCACATACCATTGATGATGGGTTAGAAATCATAGGTGTCTCTTCTGTTAGGACCCAAGGATGGTGTTTTCCTGGGCCAGGTGACTCGAAATACTCTGATGAGGATCAGAGGTGGCTACTAGAGGTGAGCTCTAACTCGTCTCTTTTCCTTTAACAGAGTATCAAGTCTCTATTAACTCTTTTTGTGCTGTTCTTTCCTGTTCAAAAGTCACTCTCCTTAGCAAAGAAGACAGAAGCTAAATAGGGATTGTTCAGTTCTCCCTTCCCTCTCATCATACAGCTTGCCACGCACTCTGAGCAGCTGCTCTGGCCCATCTCGGGTCATCTTTTCCCAAGACAGAAGGGGCAGTCGTAGTGCACAGAGCACTGGCTCTGGAGACAGAAGACCTTCGTGCACATCCAGCGTCATATGCTTCCTTCCGAGCTGGGTGATCCCGGGCAAGTCACCCAATCGCTGTCTGCCTCAGTTTCCTCAACTATAAAATGGGAGTGATAACAGCACTTCCTTCCCAGGGTTGTTGTGAGGATCAAATGGGGCAATAGTTGTAAAACACTTAGCATGGTGCCTGGCACATAATAGGCACTTAATAAATGCTTCTTCCTTTTCCCTTCCCAATGTAGATAAATTAAAAGTATTTTGCCATTTTTAATTTTTCACTCCAGCCTCAGTTCATTCTGGGCATATTGTGCCACACTTCTGTATTCGGCCTGTTACCTGTCCTTGCTTCCATCTTCTGTGCGTGTATTTTAAACATCCAAGCTGCTTCCCAAATTCCTTATTCATCCACATTGGTCTTTACAGGTTATGCTCCTTTTTCTTCTTCATAAAAATTATTTCTCTTTGTATCTTCAGAATTTCCTCTTGATGATTTCACATCTTGCCAAGGACCAAAACTGTACATCACCTCTAGATTTCTCTCTCTCTCTTACACACACACACATACACACGCATCATGGCCCTCTTTTCTAAACATTATGCACTCTACTAGGAATCTGGATTTCTCTCCCCAGCCCCCATCTCTGACAGATAATCTTTTACCTCACTTTGCCAAGGCCCAGGCCTCCACACCGCTTCCTACTATCCCTTCTCCCTCCCTGCTGTCCAGTTGTGCCCTCTAACTCCCACTATTTTATGTTGGCTTGACACAGTGCCTAGCATATGGTAAGCATTTACTGTTCTTTCTTTGTTTCTGGGTTTCTTTCTTTTTCCTTCCTTCTTTCCTTCCTTCCTTCCTTCCTTCCTTCCTTCCTTCCTTCCTTCCTTCCTTCCTTCCTTCCTTCCTTCCTTCCTTCCTTCCTTCCTTCCTTCCTTTCTTCCTTCCTTCCTTCCTTTTCCTATCTATCTATCTACCTAACTCCTTAATTGACTTTTAGTCCATGGGATCCTATTTATCATTCCTCTGAAACCACTGAAATCTGCAGGAGGCCCTTCATAGTTCCTTCAGTTGCTAAACCTTCCCCTCTAAAACTACTTTCCATCTATTCGGTAGGTATCTTGTATATACCTATTCATGCGCATGTTATTTTCTCTACCCCTCTGAACACTCCTTGAGGGTAGGCATTATTTTTGCCCTTTGTTGTACACCCCCATATCCATACCTAGCAGTACCTGGCACATAGTTTTTAATAAATAGTTTTTGACTGACTTCTCTTCTAAAATTTAGGGTGCATGTCAAACAACATCTAGCTTTCCTCTCATAACATTTAAGAAGGAGTGGTCATTTTTCCTCAAAGTTCCCATAATTTTCACCTTAGAAGCCAATTCCTTCTTGTTGGTGAGGAAAAAAACAGAATAGAATTTCCTTTTGTTGATTCTTCTACCTTTTACAGGGTGAACTCATTAAGGCAAGGCAATAATTATGAGCTGTTTTGTGTCTGACAGAGAGAGCTTCAACAGAGGTCTGGATAATTGAAGTACCCCACCATAACAACATATCTCTGTGATATGATTCTTGAACTCCTCATCCATTTCTTCTAAGTGCATATTACAATGACAAAAATCAATTGTGTTTTGCCCCCTTTCACCCAAATGCTCCCCTTTTTGGGGAGGCAAAATGGAAAGCATTTGGGTAAATGGGCGCAAAACGCAATTGATTTTTGTCATTGTAACAGAGGAGTTCATGTGAGTTTATCTTCTTAATATATAACACAATCCCTACTCTTTATTTGACCTACTTCTTTTAAATATAACACATCCACCAAGACCCATATTCTAGCCGAGAGTCTCATCTAACCAAGCTCCAGCCATATCTACGATGCCAAATTTCCCTCCTTGCATTAGGACCTTTAGTTCATCTTGTTTGTTGGGCATTTACATATAGCTATCTGTGGTTATCGGTTTGACTCCCGGCTTCTTTTTCTTAGATTTTGTCCCCATTAAGCTTCCATTCCAGTGTTTCCACTGTCACTATTCTTCCTACCTTGTGGCTGTCTTTCTGTAGTATCTGGCTTGTTGGATATATGTAGGAAGTTTTCTCCTTTCCTCTTTCCATTCAATTGAAAGTCCTTTTGATTAGATTTGCAAGACTCCACACAAATGCATTCTTAACAGCCCTTGTTAAGTGCACGCCATTTCTGGCCAACAGCTTATCATGTCTGTATTTTAAGTTATGGTCCAGAAATCCAAATCCCACTCTCAGACACCATTTTCTTCACCAGCTGTTCACTTCTGAAAAATTTTTCTCTTTTGCGTTCCTTACCCTCAATGGACAGCAGTGATAAAAACACCACCTGTGCCCCTGTGGTCTTCAGTTTATTGCCCAAGGATTTGTCATCTTTGGCAATGATTTCTAGCTTCCTTCTGGAAGTGTCATCTATGCTCATATGAATCACCAGAAGTGGGTAGTACTTAAAGTGTGGATGGGCTGCAATCTGTACCATTGGAGTAGAAGGCATATTAATGAGATCCCAGGGTTATTCAAATATCGAATTGTTGAAGTATTGAATGAATGGAAAAAAATTATTGGGGACCAAATAGATGGATTTATTATATTAAAGAGGTTTATAAGATTAAATGTGGTATTTCAAAAGGAAAATGAAAAAGGCTGGAGTAAATTTATTGAATGAATCTATAAGAACTGAAAGAAACTTACAAGGGTAATATCTATCACGGAAAGGCAACATGGTACAGTGAAAAGCGTCCTGTGCTTGGAATCGGACCAAACATGGGTTCAAATCCTGTCTCTACCACTTACTAGGTGTATGATCATGAGAAAGGCCCGATCTCTTCAAGACTCAGTTTTCTTTCTCATTTGTAAACTGGAGATAGTAGTACTCACCTCCGCAGATTGTAAAGAGAATCAAAAGAGGTAAATACTTCTCACCTCTTGGAAATCTGGCTTCTGACTTCTTCCCCCAACTGAAACTGCTTTCTCCAAAGTTTCCAATGCTTTTAATTGGCCAATCTGATAGTTTATTTGCTCGGTTCTCATTCTTCTTGATCTGTTTGCTGCCGTTGACACTGTTGCATCCTTTCCCCTGGATAGTCTCCCTTCTCTGAGTTTTTGACACTATGCTATCCTGGTTCTTTTTCTACCTGTCTGACCACTATTCAGTCTTCTTTGCTGGTTTATCATCCCCATCACACTCTTTAATTGTGACTTTTCCCTAAGGCTTTGTCCGTGGTCCTCTCCTTACTCTCTAATGGCAACTTCACTAGCTCTCATGGGTTTAAGTACCACTCTCCCTCTAAAAATACCTTGTATTTAACTATTTTGTACTTATTCTCTATTACTAGAGAATGATTCTATTACTACTAACTATTATTACATTTATTCTATAACTATTTATATATGTACTTATGGTCTCTTTCACAAGAATGTAAGCTCCAGGATAGTAAAGATTAGTTCATTCTTTGTACATATATAACATATATGGCATTCATATATAACATTCTTTGTACATATATAACATATATAGCATGCATATAATAAATCCTTTTTCACATATTTGTTCACATAAATTTCATCTATTACCTGTGTCTGGGCACTATCATTCAATAGATACATAGTTAAGTGATATAAACAGGTCTGGAAACAAGAAATACAACTTGCTAATAATCTCTTGAAAATTGTTCAAACTCCTAATAATCAGAGAAATATAGGCTAAAAAAATGGTGAGGTACCATCTTGTAGTCATCAAATTGATAAAGATAGTTAAAAATAATAAAATTTAATAAGGCCTGATCAGCATGAAAACAGATGTCTTATTATACAACTGAAACTGTGACATATTAAAATCTTTTTGGTTAGTGATTTGGCAATAAAGAGTACAAGGTCACGGAAGTTGTGGATAAAGTTTGTCTAGATTTTAGCAAAATTATTTGAGAAAGCATCTCATTTTATTCTTGTGGAAAAGTTGGAGAGCTATGGATTAGATGATAATACAATGAAATGGATTCAGAATTGGTTGAATGGCTGGACTCAGAGTGGTCATGAAGAATTCAATGTCAGTTTGGAAGGAGGTCTCTAGTAGGGTGCTCCAGGTTCTCTGCTATTCAACATTTTAATCAATGAATTAGATAAAGGCATGATGGCACCCTTCATCAAATTTGAAGATGACTGAAAGCTGGATGACTATTTGTCATTTGACTGTATGTTATGATAGGGATTCCTTTTTAAGAATGGATTGGACTAGATGGCAGAGGTCCATTCCAACTCTAAATTGGGCAAATCTGTGAAAACTTATATCTTTTAACCCAGGTGATCCACCTATTCTACTTAAATATACTAGGATACAACCAAAAGCGGGGGTGGGGGTGGGGTGGGTAGGAGAGAGACACCTTTTTGTATACAAATATTCATAAAAATGACAAATATGAGGAAAACAAAGAAATGTGGGAAGATATACAAATGCTGAGCAAATAAAGCAGAAACAGAATACCATACATATTGACTCCAACTGCATAGAAATAACACAACAAATTCAAGTACATAGAAAAGTGCTTAGAAGTACACACAAAAGCAAATAAGATATTTTGTTGAAGGCTTTATATCCACATGTAATATTCATTTTAACAAATTGGAAGTAGCTTAGATTTTGTGGTATGGATGTTTCCATTTACATTTTGTTTCTTTTTTTGTTGGTTTTAAAGTTTACAATAAAACACTACTTTGTTTTTTAAAATAATAGAGGCTGTAGATAATAACCACGTTGGACCATAATCACAGCTGTAACAATAGTAATGAATATTATCATCCCAATTTTCTTTGAGAAATGTATGTGGCTTTAAACTTTGCAAAGCACTGTCACACAGAGACTGTCATTTGATCAAACCTGAATAATGTTTGGGGCATAACATAGAACACAGAGTTAGACTCAACACTTCCTCCTTGGCAGAAACCCACCCATTGGGAGCGTGGGATACAAAGCAGGCATTAAGGGTATATTCAAAGACAGCAGAAACCACAAGACCCCAAGAAGCACCAGGTTCTCATTGGTGAGAAAAATAAAAAACATCCCCAAAACAGCTTGAAGCCCTAAGGGAATTTGAGCCAAACAGCACATTTGTCAGTCCCAATGGTCGCCATAGTGCCCTATCTGCTCCTTTTGTGAGAGAAAAAAAAAGGCTTTTCTGTGCAAAGAATCTAGTCCTCTGTGCCAGAAAACAAAACAAAACACATATTAACATTTTGGAACTGATGCTGACACAGTGTGAACAACTCTTACACATGAAGGCAGTGCTTCATGTAGAAACCATTTCTCAATGGGATGGCCAATGACACAAGATGGGAAGGAGATCTGGGCCAGTTGGGGACCAGCCCACTGGCTAAAAGGGGTGGAAGCTTGCCTTTATAGATAGAAAGGAGAGAAGTGAGGAGAATAACTGAGCAGCGGCCTGAATCTCCGAAGACTCTGGCCTGGATCTAGGATGCTTTAGGGAAGATCCTTAAACCACAAAATCTTTGAACCAGAAAGAACTTCAGAGACTACCTAATCCAACCCATATTAAAGAAATCTTGTCTAGACTCTAGAACATACAAGTGGTCATCTAATCTTTGCTTAAAGACTCTTCCCACCTCTCTTACCATCCATTCTCTCCTCTATTCCAAAACACAGGCTTTTATTGCAATGCAGTGGCTAAAAAGCTATTGCTGGGACTTGCATGAAATCAAATAGACACGTACTTAGGGAAGTCTAGGTAGAGAAAGCTTCTGAGAGTAATACAGATGACCATCACATTCCACTTATGGGTGGATCTAATCCTGAGGAACTTTCTCTGTACATGAAGTCTAAATCTGCCTCTCTGCATCAATACCTAGCTTTGCCTTGTGGGCCCAAACACAACAAGACTAATTCCTCTTTCACATGATAGGTATCATATCTACGCAAATATGATTATCATGCTCCCCCTAAACCTCTTCTCCAAGTTGGACATTTCCAGTTCCTTCAACTGATTTTTTTGAGTGGCAATTGGGATTAAGTGATTTGCCCAGGGTCACACAGCTAGTTAGTGTCTGAGGCCAGATTTGCACTCACGTCTTCCTATCTCCAGGGCCAGCTCCCTATCCGCTGTACCACCTAATTGTCCCTAACTGATTCTTATATGATTCTTACACGGCATAATTTCAAGGTCTTTTATCACCTTGGTCACCCTCCTCTGGACATTGTCCATCTTTTTTATATCCTTCATAAAACAGGATGTCTAGAACTAAACATGATACTCCAGGTGTGGTTTGACCAGGGCAGAGAATAGATTGTCAATTCCTTGATCCTGGATACCAGGCTTCTAAATTCAGCTGCGGCGCTCTCACCCACTTGAGTCATCTTAAATCTAGCCTAGTGTTTCTGTAGTTGTGGAATACAACCCATACTGCACTGATCCAGAATTAAATCATGAATAAAAGCAACATAAAAGCTATAGCGATTGCCTCAGTCTTGAGGCAATAGGTAACCCCTCTCAGCAAGACAGGGACTAGGTTGGTAAGAAGACTGACAAAAGTTGGGAACTTTAACTTCAGCAAAAATATACCCAGTATAACGTCAGGCAAAAGAAAAAGAGATTGTTAAGAGTGAGCTTTCATCTAGGTACAGAAGTTATTTATCAGCATTCTGATTTCATTTCTGTACGTAGAAAGGTGAAAGAAGAATCTATTCATAAAAGAAATGTCCTTGGGTTTGTGGTGATCATTTTTAGAGCTTAAAGGCCAGTGAAGATGGCCAAGTGCCATCTCATGCTCATGATTGCTCTCAGAGCATGGGGGTTTGACAAAGAGTACTGTATAAACCTGGAGAATAGCAGTGAAGATAAGTCTGTGCTAGCCATACAAAGGAGGTTGGGAATATTTGGGTAGTTTAACTGGGGTACCTTAAATGTAGAGGTGAATTGTAACTTACAAGAGCCATGTCCCACTGCAAACAGATCCTTATATTTTGGATTCCTGTAAAAAAAAAAAGTAATCTAAGAGGACAAAAGTCAGATCCATTTTTTTAAGGTTTGAATTATATCAGAACCTAGGTGGTTAAATCCTATCCCATAGTAGAACTGATACAAATTTATGAGAGAAATACTCAGACTCTAGTTGTTCATTCTGGAAGAGGACTGTGGCATTATTGAGGTGATGCCATGACTTGCAAGTGAATTGGATTTAAGTGAGGGTGAGCTGTGCAAAGTCACCAGCCTCACTTTCTCCTCTGGAGCCATCTGGGACCAGTGGCAGTTGAGGACAACTAGATACGGCCCTTGATGTAGTGGGAGACCTTGGTCTTTCCCAGGTCTCAGTTTGACTGAGGCAACACCATTCAGCAATCAAGGCTAGGTAAGAAATGAGACAAAGAATGGCCTCTTTTACATCCTCAAAAAAAAAAATCAATCTGGGAAGGGAAGACCCTCAGGGTTTCTGGCCAAAGCAGAAATAACTGCTATTTACATCCACTCTGAGCCATCAGGGCCCAAATAATGGTCGTGAAGTGGGGCTTGGATTGGGATCTATTATTGGCCAATCAATAAGAGCCAGCGTGAGCTACTGGACAAATAATGAAAGGCTATTTGCTAAAAAGGAAACCTAAAGAGTAAATACTTGAAAATGTTCAATGTCCTTGCTAATTATGCACTAATTATTATTCACAATTATTCACCAATAATAATGCACATCCAAACACCAGAACTTCACATCTATCAATTTGGCAGAAAAACAAAGAAAAGTAATAAAACAATGTTGACAGGACTGTGGGGACATAGGTAGACCCATAGATGTGACTGAAGACAGTGATGGTAGAATGACAAGTCAGTACAATCTTTGTAGACAACAACTTGGTTATATACAACAAGTGTCATAAGACCATACATAGCCTTTGACCCAACAACTCCATTACTCAGATGTCAAGAAAAAAAGAAAGGAGATTTATTTGTGTATGTTTATGCTGCTTTGTGAGTTTATAGCAGCATTATATTAAAAAAGCAAAAAATTAGCAACACTTAGTAGTTGGAGTGTGGCTAAGCATACTATGCTATATAACTCCCCTGTGATGTTATATTGCCACAAATAATGAAGATTATAAAAATATAGCTATATATATTAAATAATGTAAAATGAAAATGGAAATAATAATACTACATACACACTGACAAACCAGATAAGTTACACATGCACGTAAATGTATGTAAAATATGGTCATAAAAGTATAAGTGTTCTAGGATTGTTGATAAGTTGCTATCAACACTATATATATACTATATAGTTTTGTTTTTTGTTGTAAAATTGATTAGACATAAAATAAACAAGGGAAATACATTTAAGTGAATGTTGCCCAATAATGGAACCAAACGTTAAGAGTAGGTCGTTTTATTTCTCTGAACCTCAATATGGGGGAATAATACTACATTGGGTTGTTGTGAGGAAGTTAAACTTTAAAGCAGTACATCAATGTGAGCTAATAGCTAACAGAAAAGTCTCTGGATGGAAATAAAGTCGGTAGAAAACTGCCAAGTACTAACCATTTTCAATGAAAAGTCAACTTTACTGACCCTTCAGGGCTTCCTTTTTTATTTGAATGGAACTTAGAAACCCGGAGTCAACTTTCCCTCCAGGTCAGTATCTATTTGGGAAAATACATTATGCAATACCAAGCCTGGTAGCCTATGGGGCAGACTGAGGAGAGCAGTTTCTAAATTCTTACAGTCTGAGTGGGAATTGTTTCTCCCCTTTGAAGAATTTTTTTTTTCCAAATAGCTTTTACTTCCCCTCCTTCGTGATGAATCTTAAGTGAGTCTCTAAATTTATATATTTCATGCTTCTTCCTAGTCTCCCTAACTTACATCTTATGTTCATAGCTTTGCCCTAAGTGAAATATTCAAATCTGGAGCTGAAAATAGCCAAGATGCTGCAACTGAATGAGGATAAACTCAGAGTCTAAAGACAGAAGAGAATACAACATCTGATTCTCTTCCCCATTCTGTGGATGAGTAAGCTCAAGTTTGAATGGACCTGTATACCACCCTCCCCAAACACAATCTGAATATTTGAAAGCACTATTGTGTTTGTAGGGTTGTTAAAGGGGCAATAAAGTTAGTACTACTAACTTGACTCCTATTCTCATCTGGTGGGGCCATAGTCCAAGTCCCTATCCCCAGCCCTGAAAGGATAAGGTTATCAGAGGGTGAACTATCCCACAAAGGCTACCTCTGATCAGCTTGTTATGTAGCTCTCCAGGACATTCTTCCTCCCCACTCCTGATGCCTATTAAGAGTCCCATATCAGGCCAGAAGATGTTGCCTTCCCATTGAATACCAATGTTGAATACTTGGAGGTATGTGTAATATTCTCTATCACAGGAGATCTGAGCCTATTCTAGCTGAGTAAAGGAACTGCTGACAACTAGAGAACTTCCTCCAGAGGACAAAGCCAACTGAGCAGCCCTGGGTCTGTGAATTAAAGGCCCCCAGTCAGATCTCAGCCTCTAACAGAGTCAATTCTCTCCCAAAGAGCTATCCAAGGTACTAAAAAGTTTCATTCCACCTTTTTTTTTTGGTCCAAAGCTTCTGACTCCCAGTGCCCTAAATTAAAAGTCATTCCTCCTGATTTTTGGTGCCTCCTTCTTGCTTTGAACCATGGACTTCACCTATGTTTTACCATACCCATTACCCAAGCCAGCCACCCAATGCCCTGGTTGTTTTTTCAACATGATGAGGATAAAACAAATGAAATCCACTTTAATTCTTTCCCCTTCCACCCCTGCATTCCATTCCCTTGGAGCAACCGTGTCTCCTCTCCTCTCTTCCCTATTACCCAGGCAGATGATTGCAGAACATGTCTTCACCCCTTGCTGCAAAGATACAGATCATTTGCAAATATTGCTAGATGTCTTGGCCTAATCATTCTTCACCAATGATTAGAAAAATCTAGAGCCATCTGGAAAATGATTTTCTAGTTTCTTTTATTCATAACATCAGTGCTTTCCTGTCTTAGAAAACTTTCCTAACTCTAGCCCTGTGGGTGGAATTGACTATCGGAATCTAGTAGGAGTGGGTGTATGCTGCTGCAGCAGAAAGAGGCCAGGACTGAGAATTAGGAAGCTATAGTTTCCTTACCTCTATATGAGGTTAGACTGAATGCTTTCTAATAGGTCCCTTCTAACTTGAATATTCTATGACTACAAGTGACCCCATTCTTCAGATGACACAGTAGATACAGTAATGGGCCTGGCGTCCGAAAGACCTAAGGTCAAATCCAACTTCGGTCATCTGCTATCTAGGTGACTTGGGACAAGTCACTTAATTTTTGTTTGCCTCAGTTTCCTCAACTGTAAAATGAGATAATAATAATAGCACCTTACTCCAATAATAGCACTGTTGGGAAGTTGAAGTGAGACAATATTTGTAAAACATGTAGTACAGTACCTGGCACATAGTGGGTGCTTAATAAATACTTGCTCCTTTCTTCTTCCCTCCCTTCTGATCGCTCATGCTCATCAGATAACTTACCCTGATCTGACATATCCATCGGTAACTGGCCTTTGGAGACCTGGTACTTAAAGACAGATCTTGCAGCTCCAACCACTTATTGAGGTTTTAAAAGAATTAAATAAAGGATATTACTCCAGGAAAGAGGTTAAAATAAGCTGCATGTGAGATAATAACTGTCCTCATTTGTTCCCCTTCATTTGCATTATTTTACTAGTTGGAAAGCTGTGTTTGTACAAAGACAAATGTCCAACACATACTTCCATGCCTGGACTATTCTCTATGGTAACGTGAGATTATCATTTCATACCTACCCGGGCTTAAAGAAACAAGCATTTTTGGAGCACAGAACACTTTGAAGGTGCAACCAAAATACTCACCAGCAGAGGGCAGTCACGGCCAGGCGCTTTGCCTTATCATACTGGAACTTCCAGAGAGGAAGCAGGGTGCCCTCTGGGTCCCGATACTCATCAGCACCATCTTCATAATACTTAAAATCTTAAAAAAAAAATTAAATCTGTAAGACTCATCTATTTTTTCTGGGAAATCCAACAACAGATAAATCGCACAGACAAATGTAATAAAATGGTCGTTTAGGCCTGAAGAATAATTATGAAATCCCTCATTTTCAATGTCTTCTGACCCAAATTTATATTCCATACCTATTTCATATCAGTTCCTGGGGGCATTGTGTTTCAGAGATCAGACTGGAAAGACTAGGGAGGCAACAAACTAGGAGGGTTCTTGTGAATGCCAGGCTAAAGGGTCTTTACTCCAAAGGCAGCGAGAACCACTGACTATTTCTGAGCAGAAGAGTGGCATGACAATCTCTCTTCAGGAGTGAGAGTGTGCTAGTGGGTGGTATGAAGGATGGACTGGGGCAAGGGAGAGAACAGACACAGGAAGACCTCTTAGGAGATGGAGAAACTGACTTGTGAGAGCTAAGGAGTAAAAGGCACAGGTTTCAAAGTAAGACTCATCTTGGAAGATCTGGGCTAGCTCAATGACCTTGCACAAATCACTTCATCAGAAGGAAGAGGTTGGGCTAGATGGTCACTTTCCAAACCAATTTGTTCATAAAAGATATTTGTTATTGAAACACTGTAATGGAATCTATAAATATTAGTCTGGCAAATAGGGTCTGGGTATATGGAATATCCCTTGGCTTAGACAAAGGGGGTTTGGGAATATTTCAAGGAAACTAAGTCTATTTTCAACCCCCCAAAATTGCCAAGCAAGTTTCAAATGTATAATGTATGTGCACAATTTCAAATTTAATATTTTAGGGAGAAGATAGCATTAGCATTTTCTCATGGAATTCTATTTAATTGCTTGGAATGCCCTAGCAACATACAGGAAAACACAGTCTGGGAAATGGTAGGCTGAATGATTTCAAAAGAGACTTCAAATTCTAAAATTTTATCATGCTATGATTAATATCTTAACAGAAAATTATGGGTTCTTTTCCTTTCAGTGATTTTTAAAGATTAGCTACATTATATGTTCTTTTATTATACTTCAAAGCCATCTTTTTTTCTATAAGAGTATCTGATTTTATACTGACAATCGGTGGTAAGGTAGTATGCATTATAAATAAATTTACTTTATGGGCAAATTTTTTCTAACACATCTGCTCCATAGATTGTGGACCATCTACATTGATTTATAAATCCACAAATGAAACCTGAGGTCATAGTTTTCAAAGAGATCCTTGGAGAAATGAAATGGTCCTCCTTACATCTGGGAATCTAGGGTGTGGTCAGTATGACCTCATTCCTCCCAGGACTGGCTTCATGGGGATCTTTCTACTGAACAAGGAAACCTAGTGCCCCACCAATTGGTTAATAAGGTAGGGCAAAACATCTAACTTCTTTCTGTCTTTTCCCAAATTCTCTCTCCCTCACAAAATCACTGGAGTAAATCCAGTTTGACAAGGATTTGGCCAAAGTTAGAGAAGTACAAAATGAGAAATAGGCTAACATTTATCTAAGAAAACAAGTGCCTGGAAGACATGACTCCCTTGAGGAAGATACGGGTACTCTGGATAGGAGGTCAGAAGCTTCTGAATGATGATGCTGGCCAGGAGTCAGAGAGAGAGGAATGTGAAAGAGCTTGGGGCTTTGAGAGTATTTATGAGGTCAGAAAGAGATAATAATCCTAATTAAAACCATTTACATTTTATACATAGAAATGTATGTGTCATATAGTGCTTAAAGTGCTTTGCATATATTAACCTATTTGATCTCCATAACAATCCTATAAAGTGGGTGGCATAAGTATTATTATCTCCATCTTATAACTAAGGACCAAGCCGAAGCTCAGAGGAGGTAAGTATTTGGCCCAAGGCTACCCAACCACAGAGCTGGGATTACAGCTCTCAGGTTTTCTGTTCTAAACCGGGCTCTTTCCACAAATACCATGTTGATGGGAATGGTGTGCAGTGGGTTCACAAAGAAGGTGCTGCAGTTCAGGGATCACTGGGCAGAGTTCGAGACTGTTGGCAAAGCAGGGCTCAAGAGGCTGAGTTTTACCATGAAATTTAAGGGTCATTTGCTCCCTAGCTAGAAAGGAAAGATTCAAGCATTCATATGTCAAGTACTATGAATGCTAAGCACCTGGGGCACAAATACAAGCAAAGAAAGACAGTCCCTACCTTCAAGGAGTTTACATCCTATGGAAGGGCTTCCTTAGAACCACGAGATCTAAGAAAAGGGCTGTATAACATAGTGGTACAGGGACTGGATTTGGAGTCAGAAGACCCAGCTCTGCCATTAGCTTATGGAGTGACCTTGGGAAAACCATCTATCAAATAAGGTCACTGGAGCAGATGATACCTAATGGCCTTTACTATGATCTTAAGAAGTAACTTGAGAAGAAGGAAATAAAGATGAGATAGTGTAGGAACCCAAGGGAGCAGGTGACAAGAAGAGCCGGCTAATATGGGGGTGAAATGGGAAAGGCCCAGAAGGGATCCTAGCAATGTATTCAACCACAATAATTTAGCAGATATTTATAAAACAACTACTGTGTGCTAGGCTTGGTTGGGAGAGATAGAAAGTTTAGATAGCACATGGTCTTTGCTCTCCTAGAGCTTTCCAGTATAACTATAGTATAACCTAATTAAAATACATGATACACAATAAGTAAATTAGAAGGGGAGCAAAACGCCCCTAACATGATATCCAAGGGGGGAAAGCTATTTCAATGGGGGACCAAGGAAGACAACATTTGAGTCGGGCTCTTAAGGATAGGCAGAAATTCAAAAAATGAAAAGAGGGAGGAAAAACATTTCAAACGCTGAGCATTCCCAGAGCAAAGGCCTGGGGTGGAAAGGCACAGGGTGGATGGGGGCGGGGGTGGCGGTTACAGATAGCAGTTCACTTTACCAGGGCATCAAATAAGTTTAGGATATCAGCCCGGAAAGGTTAGAGAGGCATTGGACTATGAAGGTTCTTATGACTGCCAGGCAAAAGGGTCTGAATGTTATTCCAAAGGCAATGGAACCAGTAACCATTTCTGAGCAGAAGCATCAAGACAATCTCTATGAATGAGTGAGATTATGCTGGCAGGTGGTGTGAAGGATGGATGGGGGGGGGGGGGGGGGGGGAGGGCGAAGACATGCAGGAGGTAACCTGCGGCTGTGTCCCCTATAACTGATTTTATTTCTATTCATTCTGCATCTCCCAGATTCCCTCAAGCTGTAACAATAATAATTGGTGATTACACCTCCCTTTAACAGCAAGAGTCAGGGAAGGGGGCACCACAGAGCAGAGGCCTTAGTTTTCAAGTCAAAGTATCTGGGTCACCTCTCCTTCCCTGATTCCATCCCTAGATGATAGCAGCAGAGAGCGATCCCAAACAGCCCTGGAACTGTCTGGGAATCTTGAAAGAATGGTTCCTCCTCACTTCTTAAGAGGGGAGGAAAGATCCCGTGGAGTAGACCAGGCACTAGGAAGCCAGGTATTAGTGGGAAACTACCCTGATATCGATAATGCAGCTCCATCCAAGCAGATTACTTTCACTTTCTCCAGTTGGTGGTGACCCATTAGTCACTTTATAATTCAATGTCCTTTTTGTCTTGTAGATAGTCTGAACTCTTATTTGCTTTTGTTTGTATGTAAATGTTCTTACCTCACAGTCTGTATCTCCAAAGCCTGACATACTATATACACACTCTCTCTCTCTGTCTCTCTCTCTCTGTCTCTATCTGCCTCTTTCTCTCTGTCTCTCTGTCTCTCTCTGTCTCTCTCTTTCATTGCCCATGATCTCTCAAAGATGATTAGTTTTAGTTTCCTGATTATATCTGCATGTTCTTTCATTATTCCAGGATAATAACAATGATGATAATAATTCCTCCAAGTCTAGAGACCTGAACTCATTCAAAATAGCTCCATCTTCTCTTTCTGCTTCCTCATCTATTCTGAGTTTCAATATCCCTTTAACCAAATTTGTTGTAATGATTGTAGCCTAAAGATCACTCTTTTCAACAGAGAAAACAGAAGCAAAATCAACCCTGAATAGTTATTTACCTTCTTTCTGTCATCCTCGAACATACCATCTCCTCCAAGCAGGAACACTACTCCTCATTCACTGTTCCCCAGACACAACTAAAATATTTCCTTTCTTTACTTTCTGCCTATTTCGCAAGCCCCTATTCATTCTGCACCTTATCCTTCCTGATATCATTGTTATAAATTCACGTTCCTCTTTAGTATTTATCCATGGTGAGGTACTCTTCTCGTTTCTAGTAGACATTCTTTTAAAATTCTCAGCTCCAAGCTGGGTAGTCACATTTGTTTCTTTCTCCCTTTCAGAGGATTTGGCCTATTTTTTCCTCTGAATATTTAGAAAGCTGTTTTCCTAAAATCAAGCGTACAGACGTGTATGACTATGCCCAGTTTTATTAGGCCTTATTATTGTGAAATCTAACATAATACAATCACTTTCTTGCAAGGTTCCTATAATTTCCATGTCAGCAACCAAATCTTCCCTGTTGGTTAGAGTTAAGTCCAAACTAGCAGTTTCTCTCTTTTATCTTCCAAGCAATAAAACTAGCAAAAACACAAGCCAAGAACTCCTTAGCTATTCTGCTGTAAGGAGAATGATATTTTTTATATCAAATAGTTGAAATGCCCCCATTATTGCTCTATTTTGCCTTTGTGTTGGTTTTATAACATGTATTAGAAAAGCATCACCCTGAAAAATACTATGCACCCCCAGAATGAGAGCTGATGAACTGAATGAGTGCAAACTGAAGCATATTTTCTTTTACTTTCTTTTTCTTTTGCAACATGGCTAATGGAGAAATGTGTTCTGCATGACTTCATATGTATAATGAGTAGTATATTTCTTGCCTTCTCGATGGGAGGGGGGAGAGGCAAGAAGGAGGGAGAGAAATCGGAAGTGAAAATTAAAAAGTTGAATAAAAATAAAATTTAAAAATAATTAAATATATAATTAAATGTTTTAATTTATTATTATTATCATAATACTCCTAATAGTAAAGTCACTTCCAAATACTACCTTTAGAGTCATTCCCATAGACTCCCTCTACCTCCAAGTAGAGAGAATATTTGGAGAAAGAACTGCTTCAAGAAAACCACTGTCACATGCCCCAAAGTTCTCTTAAATAACTATTTTTATAATTGTAATTAGTTATACTAAATATAGTTAAATAACTAAATATTAAAAATAATTAAAGAAAAGCATCATCCTTATCCTTTGTCTGACTATGTGGTCTGTTACATTCCCATCAGCACACACATCTCAATATTTGACAACATTCTCCCTTTAGGAAGTAGGCACATTTAGTACACACAAGCTCAGCTTAAAAAGATATGCTATGGTATATATTGAATGTATTGAGATTGTCAATTAATCGTCAGCTTATTTGGTTGGTTTATACTCAGCTCCAGGGCCTCTGGACTCATTCTGATCATCGATTGGTTTTGGCTCTTGTGTCTTTCTTGTCTCTTTTCTCTCTTCCTTCCTCAAAAATGATGCATTTCTTCTTTGACACATACTCTGGCTTGATACTCACCACAAAGCTCCACATTGGTGAGGGCTGCTTTACCAATTACTGTTCCTTCTTGATCCGTTACTGTTCTCTCTCTCCCAATACATAGCTAGCTGTTCTATGGTGCCCCAGCACCTTGGTGACTATTACTTCTACATGCGGGTGATCAGTTCTCTTTCTCTCATTTTTATACTCATGGAAATGCTCTCCACCATGCTTCTGCCCTAAGGTTCAAGAATTTCCATAACCACAGCTAGCCCTCTTTGAGATAAAGCACTGCTCCTCTAGCCTGTAGCATCAGTTAGGCTTCTTTGGAGCAAGGCATACCCTTCCATTAGAATGTTATAACCCTGAGATGAGAAACAATGAGCTGTATCGGAAAGAACACTGGAGTTCAAGTCAAGAGACCTAAGTCTTATGTCAGTCGTTACCCTGTATTCTTTGTGGTAGTGTACAGATATCCAAAGTCACAAGTGTTGCCCCTAAATCTCTTCCCTGTTAATGTCACCTGTGGGTAACTGGCTATATTCTCCTCTCTACCATTCTATATCACAAGTGTTATCTTCCACAGCATCTGGTTTTATTGCTTTATCCTCTCATTATTCTCTCTTCCTCTCTATCCCAATTCAGAGCCCTCTTAATTAGGCCCTACTAAATGTGTTCTTTCCAACTTTATGAGACATGCTCTGTTTCTTGCCAGTAGTTCATTGTCCTAGCATAAGTCATGGTCCATAAAATCAGACCCTGTTCTTTTACGCCATCTTTATAGTCATTTACTTCCCATATCTTCCTTTTTCTTCCAAAGTCACAAACTTCAAGCGGCAAAAAGAGAAAAAATGCCACCTGTGCCCTCCATGAAAGTCAATAGAGATTCCATTTTCCTTGTGACTCTAACACTTGGCTCCCATGCCAATGAAAAAAAGTAGGTGTCCTGTTAAATAATCCTAAGAGCCATAGGTAGAAGCCAGCTTACATTAGTGAATAATAAGTGAGGAGAGAATCACAATGCCCTATCCCGGGGTTCAAAGAAAGCAGTTGAGAGTAATCCAGAGATTCAGGACAGCAGTCCAAAGAGAATGGATCTAGAGGCTTCTGAGCTCTAGAGCAGTAAGTCCAAAGGAAGGAGAGGGAGGGGGTCTGCCAAAACAAGTATGGAGGAAAAAGTGGCTTAATGACTGCTACTACTTGGCCAATTCCTAACTAATAGTATAGTCACCTCCAAATATTACCTTCAGAGCCATTCCCATAGACTCACTCCACCTCTAAGTAGACAGAATACTTGGAGAAAGAGCTGTTTCAAGAAGATCTCTGTTACATGCCCAAAAGTTCTCTTAAAGGTGAAAGAGACAGCAACTCTGTTTCCTTCGCATTTGCGTATTTCCCTCAAATACCTGAATTCCCAGTTCTTCAGTGACCTATGACCTATTCCTCTACTCTACCTCATTACATTCAAGAACTCCACATTTTATCTGATTATCATTTTTCCCTTTACATCTCTGCCTATGCCTTACTCTTTGTCCTCACTAAAACACGAACTTATTCTCTTCCTCTCTCAGTTCTACCTCAGACCATAAGCACTGCTCTAGCTACATTCTCCCCCTTTCCCAATCTCAACCCTTTGGTGAACCAGATCAACTTTTCACTATCCACTACTCTCTACTCCCACATTCCTTCGCCCTATTGCCAACTGAGCCTTGCCGAGCCCCAGCCCTAGATTACTCCCACCATCTGCTTTCTTTGCTCCTACTCACATCTAGCCTCAGACACTTACTAGCTGTGTGACCCTGGGCAAGTCACTTCCCCCTGTTTGCCTCAGTTTCCTCATCTTTAAGATGAGCTGGAGAAGGAAATGGCAAACCACTCCAGTATCTTTGCCAAGAAAATCCTAGACGGGGTTGTGAAGAGTTGGACACAGATGAAACTACTGAACAACTACAATTAGACACCACTTAATTCTATAAACTCCAAATATTATTACCTCTGGGATAAAATATAAACTCTTCAGCTTGACGCTGTCAGGCTCATCACATCCTGGCTCCTAATCTTCACAGTCCTACAATACACTACTTCTCTCCCTATGCTATATAGCCTAGCTTTACTGGCCTTTCTCACACACAAAACCCCATCTCCTCTTTCTATACCTTTATGCTGGCTGTCCCTAATGCATGGAATGTTCTCCTACCCTAGTTTCTGACTCTTCAGATCTCCGGCTTTCTTTAATGACTCAGCTCAAGTGCTAACTCCTATAAGAAAGCCTTTCCTGGTCCTCCTAGCTGACAGCGCTTTCCCTTCTGATGCTACCTTCCACTTACCTTAAATTTATCCCATAAATACCAATTTACATATGTGCTATCTCCCCTGCTGGGATGCCAACTCCTTGAGAGCATGGACTCATTTTTCATTTTGTGTGTAATCCCTAGCACTCATCATAGAGCCTGGCACATAGCTCTTACTAAATGCTTGTTAACTGATGGATGTCACCTGAGATTTCTTGAGCATATTAGTAAATTATTGCCTGAGTCAAAAGGCATGGGTACATCTAACTTGGAGTAGGATTGACAGAAGATGATGGAGTTGGGAAGATGGCCCTGATGGGAGAGGAACAACATGAAAATGCTAGGTCAAAGCTTAGCGCACTGCAGCTAGAGGGGTAGATAGTAGAGGAGACAAGCATCATTGAATCTTCAGATGATATATTCTCAAAGATTATCTAGGCCAGGGGTTCTTAATTTGGGGTCTATGAGCCTGTTTTCTGTTTTTAAAATGAATAACTTTATTTCAAGATAATTGGTTTCCTTTGTAATTCTATGTATTTTATTTTATGCATTTAAAAACATTATTCTGAGAAGGGGTCCATAAGCTTCACCAGATTGTGAAAGGAGTCTGTGACATTTAAAGAGATTAAGAATCCCTGATCTAGTCTAATCCATGCTTGCACATACCAAACAAGTGAGTATCCAGTCTCTATTTGAATGCCTACAGAGATGAGAAGCTCACTACCTACTAAGTCTGCTCATTCCACTAATGGACAGATGTGATTGTTAAGAATCTTTTCATATATCTAGTCAAAATCTGCCTCTGCAGAATTAACCCATTGTACCTAGTTTTGCCCTTTGGGATCAAGCAGGACAAGTCTAATAATCTTTCTACGTGACAACTCTTGAAATATCTAAAAATAGCTAAATATTCTGTTCTTCAAGGTAAATATCGTCAGTTCCTTCAAATGATGCTAAAATGATATGGTTCCAAGTCCTCTCACCATACTGGTCTCTCCTCTGGATGTACTCCATACTCATCCATGTCTTTCCTGAAAAGTGGGACTTGGAGCCAAACACAATATTCCTAATGGGATCTGAATAGGGAAAATTAGCACAGAGCAATCACTTCTTATTTTTGGCACTCATCCGTATAAAGCATAAAATTACTTTAATCTGCTTGGCGGCCATACCACTCCATTGATTCATATTGGACTTGCATTCTGTAATACCATCTCCCCCCAGGTCCTCCCCCTCTCTGATCTCCCAGGCCTTTTTCACATGCCCATTTATCTACTCATAGCTCTCATCCTGTATTTGTTCAGCTGATTTTTAAAACCTCAAATACAGTACTTGTCATTTGAACCTATTAAATTTCATGCTATTCAACTCTGCCCATCATTTTAATCTTCTGGGGTCTCTTTGGAATTTGATTCTGTCATCCAACCTGTAAATGATCCTAACTAGTTTCATGTCATCTCCAAATACGATAAACAGGACATGCATGTCCTCATTTATGTCGCCCCTAAAAAACAAACAAAACAAAAACCACAGAGCAGAACAGATGAAAGGATAGATTCCTGGGACTTTACTCTATAAACCTACTTCTGAGTTTACCCTGATCTCTTACTCACTATTCTTGGGGTCTTATCAGTTCCTGATCAAGCCAATCTTCATTCATATCGCCATTCACAAATATTTATCAATTGCCGCTAAAACAAATGGTTTCACAAGACAAAACTGAGAGTACAGGAATATTACTAGCTGGATGACCACAGGTATGCCTATGATACATAGACCACTTTCAAGGAGCTAACAGATTAAGGGGGTGGCAAGGAAGAAACATACATATACCTATGAATTTAAGGAGAGAGAGATAAATGCACAGGACCAGTGTTGGCGAGGTGTTATGAGGAATCTGAGGAGGAAGAAATCATTTCCACAGGTGTGTGGTGGGGGAAGGGAAGGATCAGAAAAAGGCTTCATGAAAGAGGTGGCATCTGAATTGGGCCTGGAAGGGAACTAGCGACTCCAGCAGATAAAGATGGTTCCCTTCCCTGCACAGGGTCCACCACATGTGGCTCCATGGGACTAGAGGCCAGCTCATGCTCCTCACTGTCTCCTACACAAGCTATAATAATTCCCACCTTCCTTCATGATATGCCTTCACCTCTCTTCTCCACTTATATAAACCCTTCCTGTACTTCTCAAATCTTGTTTTCCCTATAAAACCTTCCCTGACTACTCTGGCTCCCAGTGATGAAACCCTTCTCTAACCTCCTATGGCGCTTACTATTTATAATACAATCCCTGGCATTCACATATTGTCTTGTACTGTTTTGTGTCATGTGTGTTAGTTTTATCTCCCTAAAGAAATGGTTAAACTTTGCATATGGTTAAGCTGAATCATAGCTTTTTTTTTCCTCCATTTCCACAGCACAGGGATAGACATTCAATATATGGTTGCTGAATGGAAGAGACACACTCATTTTTGCTTTCTCTGTCTCTCTCACTTATAAAGTATCACACATCGGGGTGTGACAACCTAAGCTCCAGAGTGAGAAGAACCTCAAAATGCCGAAGGAAAAAGACAGGCTGATTGATTACACAGTGACGCACTGGCCTTGAACCACGTCAGAAACGCTGAAGCATGGCTGCCCTTTTAAAATTACCACATTAAGGGAAGGAGGATAATTCCTAGTACTTCTATTTTCTCCGTTATAATTACATATCCTCTAAGAAAAACTTATTCAATTAAACAAAATTAAGGTTTAGAGCAATTTGATGTGACTTGTTTGCTTTTAAATGAAGATGGCTCACAGACGTCCATTTTTTCCCCACTGACATTAATTAGGATTTGAGTCCTTCACTGGGGTGATTGCGGTGGCTAGGTTTCAGGAAGTCAGGCTGTGTGGATAACTAATTCATTAATAGCTGCTTTTTAATTCCATGATTCTGAAAAGCATTCAAGGTCATTTTTCAGCCTGAATAATAAAGAAGGGCTCCGTTTGGCTACTTTCACCAGCAATCTTGGGTTTTTTGCTCTCCCAGGGATGAATGATGAACATCAAGGTACCAAGGGGGTGGCCACAGTTGTGAAAAAATAATGAGCAATCTGTTAACTGAGGAGAACATAATCAGTAACTGAGTTGCTGCTGAATATGGAAAGGTTGATAATAGGCTACAGAGAAAAATATGCCATGAACTCCTCAGTTTGGGGGCTGGATCTGCAGGACGGCTCTTGACACATCATGACTGCTCAGATCCCTTATTAGCTTCGAATCCCGGCTTTAGTGCCAGAGCTCTCAATCTGAGGGCTGTGAACCAGTTTTGTTTTTTGATTATTTTGGTAACTGCTTTTCAATATTATTTATTTGTTGTAGTCCCATGTATTTTATTTTGTGCATTTAAAAACATCATCCTAAGAAGGGGTCCAGAGGCTTCACCAGACTGCATAAGGGGTCCAGGAGACACACGTGAGTGCATACACACATGCGCGCACACACACATTAAGAACTGCTGGTGTAGTGCAGCAATGGACCACATGCTCCCTCACACCTGGCCAGGGAGGGTGGGGCAGGGACACAGCCTTGCCTCCTCAGGATTACCTGACTGGCTTCCCCAGAGGTTAGAGTGGCCAAGACCTCACAAAATAATCAGGGCAACTGAATGAAAAATACAGACTGATGGAGCCAAACCCCTGTAGTCTTCTAAGGGACTTATTTTGCATAATAATCATCATCACTATAATTATGATTCTGATATAGTTTTAAATATACTGCCTCATTTGAATGGAGAACAGCATGCTGGATCTGGGGTCAGGACGACTCGATTTCAAATCCCACCTCTGACACTTACTGGCTGAAGGACCAGTGAGCAAGTCATGAGCTCTAGAATTCAGTTTCCTCATATGTAAAATAGAAATAATAATACTAGTAGTGTCTCCCTCGTAGGGTTGTTGTACTGCTCAAATGAGATCATTTATGTAGAGCGCCTTGCAAAAATTAAAGTGTCTTATGTCAGTTATATTATTCTCATTCTCTCTCTCTCTCTCTCTTCCCCCCCCCCACACACACAAATACACACACACACACTCCACATTATGAACTACTGTTGACTCAGTCTGACCATAATGTACCAGCATTCAAAGCTGCCTAAAACATCTGCTCTTTCTCCACATAAGGTAAGGATGGAGCCTCTGATGCTCATCTGTGATGTGGGGCCTCAGCTATATTCCTACACCCCGAACCTGACGCCAACATCTGGTCCCTAGCCTCCTCTTCAACATTTGCTCACAGAATCTCAGAGCTGAGGAGAGACTGCAGAGGTAATCCTGCCCAGCCTGTACCTGAACCAGAATTCTGCCTAGCCTGTGCCTAATGTCAGGCTGCTCGTCCAATCTCCATGTGAAGAATTCCAGTATTATTACAGAACTCAAACGATTTCATTCTTCTTTTGAATATCTCTGATTATGAGGGAGTTTTCCCTAACATCAAGTCCACGTTTCCTTCTCTGTAACTCCCACTTGGTCCTGCCCTCAGAGGCCTGGTCAAATAACACTAACCATAATTAACATTCACACGATACTTTAAGGTTTTCAGAGTGCTCTCCTCCGAACAACCTCATGAGATAGAGACAGTACTGCTCTAGAGTCAAGAAGACTGAGTCTTCTTGATTCCTGAGTCCAAATCTAGCCTCAGATACTCACTGGCTGTGTGACCCTAGATAAGTCACTTAACCCTGTTGCCTCAGTTTCCTCATCTGTTAAATGAGCCAAAGAAGGCAATGGCAAAGAACCTCAATATCTTTGCCAAGAAAACCCCAAATGGGGTCACAAAGAGCTGGACCAACCCACAGCAACAATAAAAACACAAATATCTTCCCCATTTAACAGGTGAGGAGATTGAGGTGTTAAGAGACACAATTGCTAAGTTGTGTCCATCCACTATGCGACATTGTTTCTAGAACATCAGATGCCCAAAGACCTCTCTCTTCTCCACTCTCTCTTCCCCTGCCCAAGTCTTTCCTTCTTCAGGCTAAACATTGCTGGATCCTTCTCCCAATCCTTACACATCGCTGCCTCCAGATACCTCACTATCCTGGTCATTTTCCTCTTAATAGGCTTTACTAGTTTGTCTACATCCTTTCTAAAATGTGAACTGAAAACTACTCTCTGAAATTCAAAATAATAAGCGATTTGTTAAGTGAGAACATGATCAATAGCTAAGTGATATCAAGGGAAATTAGGAAAAGAAATTGGGATGAAGGGGGAGGAGCACTTGTAGACCTCAAACTATATCATAAAGCAACAGTCATCAAAACCATCTGGGACTAGTTAAAAAAATTGAGAGACACAGCAGTGGAAGAATAGGAAACAATAGAACTCAATAGCCCAGTGTTGGACAACACAGGAAAAACAATCTAGGAAAAAACTCCTTGTTTAGTTAAAAAAAAACTGCTGAGAAAACAGTCTGGCAGAAATTAGGCTTAGACCAGCACTTCATACCATACTCCATAATACATTCTAACTGGATACACATCCTTAATATTAAAGACCATGAAAAAAATTAGAAGAAAAACAGATTATATGGCTTTCGCAGCTATGGGTAAGAGATGTATTCCTAACCAAATAAGAGATAAAAACAATTACCAAAGATAAAATAGATAATACACCTAGGATAAGCATGGAAAGATCTATATGAATGGATGCAAAGTGAAGTAGGCAGATTCAAGAAAACAACATATGCAGAAACTACAACAATGTAAATAGAAAGAATTACAGACCAAAATATCAAAAGTAAATGTAACAAAAGTTTAAAGGTCAAGCAGGACTTGAATGAATAGATATGGGAAGACACCTTCAACCTACCCCTTGGTGGAGGTCAAAGGTTCACCTTGTATATATTTTCAAACTTTCTCAATGTATTGATCTATTGTACTGACTTTTGTCCTCTCTAAAAAATACTATTTGTCATATCAGGTGGCTCTCTAGGAGGCAGAGGAAGAAGGATACAAGGGGTGACTATAATGATGCAGGAAAAAGAAAATATCAATGAAAACCTATTTAAATTAATAACTAAGGAGTTACTGAGGCTGGAGGAGTTCATAATAGGCAGCATTCTAGAGGAACATTAGTAAGTGTTTTTTAATTTGCTATTCATCCCTGAGATGTGATAAAAGGCTCCTATTTTTTGCTGTGTTTCAAGATTTCTCCAACTATTTCCCTGTATGAACTTTCTGCTCCTGCTAGCCAAACAGTACAGTCTGTATACACTATGTTCATGCCTCTCCCGAAGTCTTTGCTCATGATGGTCCTTTGCTACAATAGAAAGGATCACTGACTGGCTCTGCATACAGAAGATCTGGGCAGTGAGGTAGTAAACCTCTGACCCTTTCCATCTGTGCGGCCTTTGGCAGGTCACTTAATTTCCCTAGGCCTCAGTTTCCTTAGCTGTAAAATGAGGTTGGACCAGGTAGCATTTGAGATTCGTTCCAACTCTAAGTCTATGATCCTATGAGTTCTCCTCTTCCATTGCCTAATGAAATCCTCCTAATCTTTCAAGATTCCGTAAAATTTCCCCCAATTACTCTATCCACATCTATCTTTCCCTTCTCTAAATTCCTATGATATTCTCATCTGTACCACTCATTTTGACATTTGCAATTATATCTTCCTCTATGATTTCTCTCATATATCTATATCGATTTGTACATATCTATATCTATCTTGCTTCCTTAATTGTAAAGATAGCACAAACTCTTTGAGGTCTGTGCCTGTGTCTTCTTTCTCTTACGTTACAATATCTAGCATAGGCTGATTACCCAGAAGGTACTTATCTCATATTTGCTGACTTGAAATGTGAGTATTCCTGAAAACAAGATCTACAAACGCTCTTGCGGGTGAGTGCCATACCTTGGGCAATGTCATCATATGTGTTCTGATTGACCATCCGCTCCACTATTTTGGCTGCTTGGGTCACCTTGGTTATGTCGTCACTCTGAAGAAAAGAAAAACAAACAGCAGATGGCATTGTTAAGGGACTACCTGTTATGCATAATGATCTCTAGACATTTTCCTCATGGAACATGAAATTGGGATTAAGCTCAAGTGGTACCATTCAGATCAGCAGCACTGAGCTGGAGCTGATCAGAGTCTCATCGCTTACCTTCCCAATTCTGCTATATGTAGGCTCTGGAGCAGCTGGAGCTACAACCTAGACCAAAGGAATGGATCCATACACTGCACAGACTATAGAGAAGGGAAGGACACCTGAGACCAACAATGAAGCATTATAATGTGCTCTTTTTCCAGCAGCATAGTCTCAACCAATCTCACCAAATGCCCTCTCTTACCATCTTGTCCATTAACTCATCAAATGCCCTCTCACTACCAACTTTAATCCAGTTGCCACATATACCAGCTCCCTTTCTACTCTCTGGCACCTCTGAATACTCTTGCTAAAGTTCATGCACCCCTTCATCTTGGCAGCAGCAGAAACACACAAGGGTGATCAGTTGATCAGTTAATATCTATTAAGTACCTACTACATACCAGGTACTCTGCTAGGTGTGAGGGATACAAGTTCAAAAAATGAAAAAATTCCTCCTTGCAATGAACCTGTATTCTAATGGAGAAATAATAAGTACATCTACACATATATACAGCATAAAGTTCATGAACAAACAAATATACACATAAAGTAGTTAAATACAAAGTCGTTTGGGAGAAGAGAGGGAGGGAACTAGCAGTTGGGGGCATCAGTAAGACTTCATGCAGAAAACAGTGTTTGAGCTAGATCTTAAAGGAGGAGAGTGATTCTATGAAGAAGAAGTAAGGAAGAACTGCATTTCAGGCATGGGAATCAGTCAAAGAAAAGACACAGAGATGTGAGATAAGAGTATCTTAGGAAGAACAGAAACAATTTGCCTGGAACACGGGGGAGGGGGGCCGGTGCAGGGAAGGGGTGTAATGTCCAGTGAATAGGGTGGAACTAGACTGTGTAAGGCTTTAAAAACTAAACAGAGGAGTTCATATTTTATTCTAAAGGCCATATAGGAAACCACTGCAATTGGTAGTGTAGGGTAGGGTAGGGTAGTGACATGGCCAGATCAGCCTCTCTCTTGGTACATATGGCATCATTTAAGCTTCTTTCTGTATCCCAGATCCCTGGCACCCTATGACTGTCTTTACTGAACTGAAGCTACCTTGTCATCAAGTCAGATGCTCAGAGACATTTAGTCATATGCTCTGTGAATTGGAGCCTCAATCTCACAGCTTTATAGCCTTCCATCTTTAGCTTATAATCCAAAACTAAGAATTATATAAGCAAGGATACAACAGAATTTGATGCAGCTGAGAGACACACGTAGGAGAAAATGGAAGCAGTCAGACAGCCTGCTATGGACATGCCAAGGTTTTGATAAACCTTCAGCCCTGACACCACTTATTCTGAGGAGTGCTAAGACAGCTCCAAAAAGAAACCTTTCCATCCTCTAGTAACTAGCTTAAATCCCACTCTCGGTCTCCTCCTTCTTTGTATTCTTACAGCATCATAATTTAGCATTTGATTATATCTTGCCTTGTAATATTCTACAGTTTCTTCTTTTTATCTCCACAATTAGCTTATCCCCCTGAAAAACAGGGAATGTGCCTCCTTCTCTGGTTTTCCTATAACAACCATTCACAGAGTTGGGTAATGCCCCCATTAGGTACTCAAGAAACACTGGTTGACAAAGTAAAGCCACGGATAACAGGAGAATAAATATAGAAGTCAAGGTTGGAAGTGAGATGCAGAGCAGTCTGTTCCAGTAGAAATTGGGAGATTTTGCCAGGCTCAAAGGAAAGCTTAATCAGCTAGAAGAAAAAAAAAAGGAAGAAAGGACATCTAAAAATGAGCTATCCTGCAAAGTCTGGTAAAGTGGACTTTTTGAGTGGTCACACATAACAGCTCTTCAAGGAAAGTACTTTTCCAATGTTTCACTGTGACATGGAGGTGGCCCTGGCATTCTGAAATTGAAGATCTGCTAGGCCATATGACTAAGCTAGAATAGGAAAGGAAGGGGAAGGGAATAAACATTTATAAAGTAGTTTTTAATGTGCTGGGCACTGTGTTAAGTCCCGTACAGATATGATCTCAGCTGAAGGATTCTTTGTCCAGGCCTGGCTAAACTAATTACAAAGAGGCTCTTCACCAGAAGGCTGTCCATCAAGTGATGAACTTTATTTTGTTAAAGCAAAGACTCCACCTCTTTTGTTGTTTTTTTTTAATCAATCGACAAGCATTTATTAAGCCCTTACTATGTGATAGACATTGTAAAATAATTGCTGACTGCTTTTTTGTGGTATCATAAAAATGGAAACAAGGTGCTGGCCAAGACTCAGGGAATTCCTGAAGAAGCTGTGGCTTAGACTACGATTGAATACCATTGTGCAGTAAGAAATGACAAATATGAGGAAATCCAAGTAACATAACAAATCTTGGGTGAACTTAGGTAGAAAAAAATAAGCAGAAGGAGAATAATATCGTTCAATTCAATTCAACCAGCTTTCCTCAGATGCCTGCTATGTGCCAGGTACTATATTAGGCAACACTAAACAAAAATAGCTTCTGCCGTCAAAGAGCTTATATTCTTTTAAGGAGAAAGAACAGGTACAAAGAGAAGTAAAAATAAAGAAACAAATAAATAACGAGTCAGTTTTGGGGAGGTGGGACTGAGGAAGAAAATGCTAACAATGATGGGGTCATCAGGAATGTCCTTAGGCAGGAGATGACACTGGAGCTGAGTCCTGCTTGAATTGAGATAAGGGTGAAAAGAGTCAGAGAAGGCAGAGTGGGAGAGCAGTCCAGTCTTTCAGGGTAGCCTGTGCAAAGATGGAAGCAAGAGGTAGGATGTTTGTATAGGTAAGAACAAGAAGGAATGCTTGGCTGGAATTGGAACACAGAATGTGTGGGACAGAGAAATGAGTAATCAGCTTGGAAAGAGGCGGTAGCCAGACTGGAAGGACTTCCAGTGCCAAACAGAGGTGTAGGTATTTGATCAATACAGAGTCCTTGAAGCTTTTAGAGCAGGAGAGTGACATGGTTAACCATATGCTTTGGAATGTCTGGAGGAGGAAAGGAAGGAGAGAGGATTGCCATCACTGCTCCTTCCAGCTTGCTCCTGAGTTAGCAACGCTGGCTGGTTCAGTCTAATACAGAGTTCACATTCTGAACATTTCCACAGTCCCTTGCTTCTAGACATCATGAGTTCTTAACCTGTTCTAATCTGGATCACCTTTTCACTTAGGCAAGATGGTTCCCCCCCCCCGATGGCTGTCCCCACCACCAAGGTCACGGGCACCTGGGAACTCTGAGTAATCCAGCTGAAGTCAAGTGTAAGGCCATCAGAACCCAGGGAATTCTGGGTAGGTAGTTTACTTGAACAGCAGGCTTCCGAGACCATGCCTCTGAAGATGAATCTCAACAGGCTGATTACATTCTTGAAGTGGAATTGAGTTCATCTAGTTTTTATGCCTCTCTTGAGTCTTGTATTTGAAAACCAAATTTTCTGTTGAGCTCTGGTCTTTTCATCAGGAGGGTTTGGAAGTCCCTTATTTTGTTGAATGTCCATCTCTTCCCCTGAAAGATTATGCTCAGTTCTCTGGGTAGTTGATTCTTGGTTGTAATCCAAGCTCCTTTGCCTTATGGAATATCATATTCCACATCCTCCAATCTTTTAATGTAGAAGCTGCAAGGTCCTGCATAATCCTGACTGTGGTTCCATGATATTTATTTCTTTCTGGCTGCTTGCAGTATTTTCTCTTCGACCTGGTAATTTTGGAATTTGGCTACAATATTCCTTGGTGTTTTCAATTTGGAATCTCTTTCAGAGGGTGATTGGTAGATTCTTTCTGTGACTATTTTACATTCTAGTTCTAGGACCTCAGGGCAATTTTCCTTGATGATTTTCTGAAAGACACTGTACAGGCCTTTTTTTTTTATCATGGTTTTCAGGTAGACTAATAATTTTTAAATTGTCTCTCCTAGATCTATTTTCCAGGTCAGTTGTTTTACCAATGAGATATTTTACATTTTCTTCTTTTTTTCATTCTTTTGTTTCTGTTTGACTGATTCTTGGCATCTCATAGAGTCATTAGCTTCCACTTGCCTAATTCTAATTTTTTTTTTGCGAGATAGGGAGAGCAATTGGGGTTAAGCGACTTGCCCAAGGTCACACAGCCAGTAAGTGTGTCAAGTGTCTGAGGCCAGATTTGAACTCAGGTTGTCCTGACTCCAGGGCTGGTGCTCTACTCACTGTGCCACCTAGCTGCCCCATTTTACTTTTTAAGGAGTTCTTCTCTTTAGTGAGTTTTTGTGCCTCCTTTTCCATTTGGCCATTTGTATTGTTTAAGTACTTGTTTTCTACAGTCAACTTTTGCCCTTCCTTTTCCAAGCTATTCTATTGACACTCTCTTGCATAACTCTTATTTCTTTTCCCAATTTTTCTTCTACCTCTCTTATTTGACCTTTAAAATCCTTCTTAAGTTCTTCCAAGAAGGCTTTTTGGGATTGAGACCAGTTCATATTTCCCTTTGAGGTTTCGGATGTGGGTATATTGACAATGTTGTCCTTTTCTAAATTTGCGCCTTGATCTTCCTTGTCCCCATAATAAGAATCTATGGTCATTGTCTGTGTCTGCTTTTTGCTCATGATGTTTGCCTATTTCCTGGCTTTTAAAGTTGAATGATCCTGCTGGAGCACAGGGGGCAATGACCCATGCTGCTGGAAGCCTGAGGCCTGGTCACTAGCTTTGTGTGCTGGGGCCTCAGGTGCTGGCAGCTGGAGGTTGTAGGGGTCTGGCAGCTTACCTGGTGCTGAGCTGGGGTCAGCAACACTAGAGCTCTCAGGGTAGGGGTAGGGAGTCTGGCTCCTGAGGGATGCCTGCTCTCCTGAGCTTCTTTAAAGCACTCAATTGTTTGGCTGCTGAAGGATGTCTGCCAGCCTGGAGCTGTGCCTCCTGGAGTTGTGCTGAAGCGCCAAGAGATTTGGCTGCTGGAGAATGCTGGCACATGTCATGGTTCTCCAGTCTACTGGTTCCCCACCTGTTCTGAGGCACTCAGGGGGTCCTGGTGTTGGCACTTGCCTGTTTAACCACCCTGGGGCTCAGGATATTCCCCTGGTTTGCTGATGTAGGGCTTGCTGCTGGCTTGGTGGGATGCCTCCTGTTTTGTATTGCTCCCCCTCCGTCAGGGTAAGAGGACCCTTTCTTGTTAATCCCCCAAGCTTCCTGGACTACAAGACTGCTATACCCCATCTTTCTGCTGGCTCAGCTGTTCCAAGGTTTTTCCTGGGGCAATATTGTCTGGGCTTTCAGAGGTCAATAAGGGAGGGTGAGAGCAACTTACTTCTTACTCTGCCATCTTGGCTCCTGGAAGCTCTTCACCATTTTTGTGCCCTAGATCCCTTTCACAGTCTGGTGAAGCCTATGGACTCCATCTTAGAATCATGTTTTTAAATACACAAAATAGATGGTGGAGTAAAGGCAGGGACTAGCTTTGGCTCTTCTCCAAATACCTTTAAAAATGATGCTAAACAAATTCTAGAGCAGAACCCACAAAAAGATGGAGTGAAACAAATTTCCAGCCCAAGATCACTTGGAAGGTTGGTAGGAAAGGTCTGTTGCACCAGGGTGAGAGAGGGGCACAATCCAGTGCAGGCTGAGCCAGTGCAGACAGGGTCCCAGCAAACCCAGAGCAGGCCTCAGGGCAACAGAATCACTGGCAGCAGAGGCTATTTCTGGACCTCTCAGCCCACAGACCCCCAAAACAACCTAGAAGGTCAGCAGGAAAGGTCTGTTGCACCTAGGTGAGAGTGGAGCACAGGCACACCAATGAAACAAACCAGGAGCAGAACCTGGGAGTGACTGAATCAGCAGTGGCAGCAGCAGCAGTGATAGAGGCTCCTTCTGGAGCTCTCAGACAGTAAAGGGAGGGTTGAACAGCTGGTCAAAAGGAGATTACAGGGGTCTCCTTGATAGGACTGAGGCAGGACTGTGTGGCTTTTCTCACACTTGGATCCATGTACCAGTCCAGGTGGCAGTCCCAGGGTGAGGAGGAGCACTACCATAGCAGAGTTTGCAGCAGCAGTGGAGGGGGGACTCTCCTCACAGTTCCTGGGCTAAAAAGAGTGCTTGTGATTACTCACAGACCAGAGCATAGGCCAGGAGAAGAGTAAACACTTCTCCTTTGATCATACCACCTTGGAAAAACTGAAAACTTATAGGTCCCTAGAAGTATCTCTGAAAGCAACTGCAAAAAACCCCTGAAGCTTGGGACAGTACATCCCCCATACTGGAAGCAAAGAGTTAAAAATCAAGTAATAGATTGGGAAAATGAACAAACAATGGAAAAATCTCTGACTATAGAAAGCTACTATGGTGACAAGGAAGATCAAAACACACATTCAGAAGGAGACAATGAAGTCAAAGGTCCTACATCCAAACCCTCCAAGAAGAATATCAATTGGTCTCAGGCCATGGAAGAGCTCAAAAAGGATTTTGAGAATCAAGTAAGATGGAGAAAGGTGAAAAATTAGGAAGAGAAATGACAGTGATGCAAAAAATCATGAAAAACGAGTCAACAGCTTGCTAAAGAAGACCCACAAAAATACTCAAGGAAATAACACCTTAAAAAATAGACTAGGCCAAACAGTAAAAAAGAGGTCCAAAAAGCCAATGAGAAGAAGAATGCCTTAAAAAGCAGAATTGACCAAATGGAAAAGGAGGTCCAAAACCTCACTGAAGAAAATAATTTCTTAAAAATTAGAATAGAACAAATGGAAGCTAATGACTTTGTGAGAAACAACAAAACAAAACCAAAATAATGAAAAAATAGAAGACAATGTGAAATATCTCATCAGATAAACAACTGACCTGGAAAATAGATCCAAGATAGATAATTTTAAAATTACTGGACTACCTGAAAGGCATAATCAAAAAAGGAGCCTAGGCATCATCTTTCAAGAAATTATCAAGGAAAACTGCCTTGATATTCTAGAACCATAGGGGGAAATAGAAATTGAAAAATCCACCTATCACCTCCTGAAAGACATGCCAAAATGAAAACTCCCAGGAATATTATAGCCAAATTCTGGAGTTGCCAGGTAAAGGAGAAAATATTACAAGAAGCCAGAAAGAAAAAAAAATTCAAGTATTGTGGAGCCACAGTCAGGATAACACAAGATTTAATATCTTTTATACTAAAGAGAAGAAAGACTTGGAATATGACATTCCAGAGGACAAAGAAGCTACCAAGAATCACCTCTCCAGCAAAACCAAGTAAAATACTCCAGGGGAAAAAATGGACATTCAACAAGAAAGAGGACTTTCAAGCATTCTTGATGAAAAGACCAGAAGTGATTAGAAAATTTGATTTTCAAATACAAGACTCAAGAGAAGCATAAAAAGGTAAACAGGAAAGGGAAAGCATAAGGGACTTAATAAAGTTAAACTTTTTATACTTCTACATGGGAAAATGATGTTTGTAACTCATAAGACCTTTCTCATTATTAGGGTAGTTAGAAGGAATATATATAGACAGAGGGCACAGGTATCCATTGAATATAAAGGGATGATATTTAAAAGAAATAAAATTAAGGGATGAGAGAGGAATGTACTGGGAGAAAAAGAAAGGGAGAGGTAGAATAGTGTAAATTATCTCACATAAAAAAGGCAAGAAAAAGCTTTTACAGTGGCGAGGAAGAGGGGGGAGGTGAAGGCGAGTAAGTGAACCTTACGCTCATCAGAATTGGCTCAAAGAGGGAATAACATACACATACAATTGGTATAGAAATCTATCCTACCCTACAGGAAAGTAGGAAAGGAAGGGGGTCAGAGAAGAGAAGGGGAGGGTGACATGAAAGGAAAGAGAATAGAATAAATAGAATAAATGTAGATAGGATGGAGGGAAATACAGTTAGCAACAGTAACTGTGAAAAAAATTTTTTGAAGTAAGTTTCTCTGATAAAAGGCCTCATTTCTCAAACATGTAGAGAACTGAGTCAAATTTATAAAAATGAGAGCCATTCCCCAATTAATAAAATAATATCAAAAGATATAATCAGTTTTTAGAAGTAATCAAAGCTATCTATAACCATATGAAAAAATACTCTAACTCACTATTGAAATGAGAATGCAAATTAAAACAGTTCTGAGGTACTACCTTACACCTGTTAGATTGGCTAATAAGACAGAAGAGGTAAATGACAAATGTTGGAGGGAATGTCTGAAAAATTTGAAATTAATGCATTGTTGGTGGAGTTGTGAACTGATTCAACCATTCTGTAGAGCGATTTGGAACTATGCCCAAAGGACTATAAAACTATCCATACCCTTTGACCTAGCAATACCACTACCAACCCCAAAAGAGATAAAAAACAAAAAGGAAAAGGATCTTTATGTACAAAAATATTTATAGCAGCTCTTTTCTGGGGGCAAAGATTTAGAAACTGAGGGGATACCCATCATTTGGGGAATGGCTGAACAAGTTGTGGCATGTGATTATGATGGAGTACTATTTTGTTATAAGAAATGATGAGCAGGAGGCTCTCAGAAAAACCTGAAAGACTTGCATAGGCTGAGGCAAAGTGAAATATACTGTGTACAAATTAACAGCAATATTGTAAGATGATCTGCTGTGAATGACTTAGCTATTCTCAGCAATACAATGATCCAAGACAACTCTGAAGGACTTATGATGAAAAATGCTAGCCATCCCGAGAGAAAGAACTGATAGTGTCTGAATATAGATCAAAGTATACTTTTTAACTTTATTTTTTTATTTTTTGTCTATGTTTTCTTCCACATGACTCTTATGGTTATGTTTTGCATGACTACACATGTATAACCTATATCGAAATGCTTGCTTTCTCAATGGGGGGAGTAGGGGGATGGGGAGGGAGGAAGGGAGAGAATTTGGAACTCAAAGTTGAAAATTGTTTTTACATGTAAGTGAGGAAAAATAAAATACTAAATAAAAAATATACAAAATCAAATACATAGACTTACAAAAGAGTCACAAAATATGACTCCAATCTTTTATCATGATTATTTGGACCAAGGATTTTAAACTCCTAATTTATGTTATCAATTTCCGATTATTTTAATGAGTCATGAAATTCTCATAAAATTTGTTCCCCCTTTTCCAATTTCTGTAGCCTCTGACCAGAGATAGAAGGGCCTTTTCCTACTAAGAGATTCCTAGATTCCTAAGTGTTAAATGACTGTCAGTCTGTCAACTAGCATTTACAAAGTGCCTACTATGTGCTAGGTTGTTTGGTTGTGTCACCTTTTTTTAATCCCTGGATACTTTCAGGTTAAGAGGAAGTTGGATCCTCAGCTCTCAGTCCAAAGAGAGGAGCTGCCATTGGCCCTAGTATGGTCTAGGAACAGGGAAAAAATTGAAAGGATGCCCCTTCGGCTACTCTCTCCTCCTTCAAAAACCAAAGATCACAGCATAAAACAGTCCTCTTACTACCACATAGGAGCAAGATTTCTCTGAAAAGGGTGTTTCAAAGTTTCCTTGAACAAAGATTTCAGAGCCTCCAATGACTAGGACAACTTGGAAAGTAAACTCACCCATCCACAGGTATCTTGAGTCCCAAGTCAACATTCACCTTCCCACACTGGCAGAAAGAATTCAGTTGCTTTTGCAAAATCTCTTCTGCCCAGATCTAATTTCCTTTGGTATGATTGAAATGATTGTATGTGGGCTTGTCTACCCTGGTTTCATGGGCAGAAGCCTCTCAATAAAGACTTTTTCCCCTCATAAGAGAGGAAGAAGACCTTCTTCTAAACAAATTTGAGGTTGCATTATTTTTTTTTAAAATAAGAGTCATACAACTTTTCAGGAGATATTGAACTTCCCAAGAGACAAAAAGTTCAATATAGAGTGCCAGTCCTACAAATAAGTGGATTAGGAAGCAACCTACAGGATGAAATTTGGAACCAGTAAAATCCTTCTGCTCCCAAATCTCTCTCACATGGGAGAATTTCCCCTTGTTGCCCCCATTTGAGCTCTGTTTCTTTGGATTAAGGCACTATCAACTCATTAAAACTCGAATCCCCTTAGGAGGGTAAGGTGGGAAGCAACCACAAATCATTAACATTTGAGTGGTAGTTGCCACATCACAGCTTGTAACAACAGTGCTGCTTGCAGCTGCTGCTGAGGTGTAAGACCCAACAAGACCAGCAACAAGAGCTGCCAGCACAGGTTTTTTGATCTGCTTTTCTTTTTTTCCAGAAAAAAAAGGAATTCATTTTTATTCAAGCAACTGCAAATAGGAAACCAGAGCTGGGGCGGGGCGGTGCCTCATGACAGTCTAGGATCAACCCTCCCCCTACTTTGGCTGGATCTCCTTCCCTTAACCCTCCCAACTTGAAGATTAACAAAGGAGGGACTGATAGAAGTGGGGATGGGCAGCTCCCCTGGAGCCCACCTCCCCAAACAATGTCACTTTGTAGTAAACTAGACCTGGTGTCCACTATCTCTCCAAGCCCTCCTTTGTGATGATTTGGGGAGGATGAGTGAGATGAAGTGGATGGAGAAGGGGTAGGGCAGGTGAACATGAGAACCAACAAAACTTCATGGCTGAGTCTGGAAGCCACAGAAAGTAAAAACAAAACCATTTTAAACAAGAAAACCAACA
>CM053624.1:265042112-265081776 GCA_028646595.1 Phalanger gymnotis
TCTCATTTCTCTTGCCAATTTTTCCTCTACTTCTCTAACTTGCTTTTCCAAATCCTTTTTGAGCTCTTCCATGGCCTGAGACCAGTTCATGTTTTTCTTGGAGGCTTTTGTTGTAGGCTCTTTGACTTTGTTGACTTCTTCTGGCTGTATGTTTTGGTCTTCTTTGTCACCAAAGAAAGATTCCAAAGTCTGGGTCTGAATCTGAGTCCATTTTCACTGCCTGTTCATGTTCTTAGCCAATTACTTGACCCTTGAGTTTTTCAGCGGGGTATGACTGCTTGTAGAGAGTACTTTGTCCCAAGCTTGAGGGGCTGCACTGCTGTTTTCAGAGCTACTTCTACACAGCAAGCTCTGCCACACCAGTGCTCCTTCTCCCCCAAGAACTGCCAAACAGGATTGTAGCCTAGATCCAGGCAGGGCAAAGCATGCTTTGCACTTCCACTCTAATCTGCCACTTAATTCCTCCCACCAGGTGGGACTGGGTCCAGAAGCAACTGCAGCTGTAGCTCTGGAAGCAGTCTCAGAGCTGCACCCCCTCCACTGCCCCCGGGGCAGTGGCCCACTGCGAACTCCTTTCACTCTGTCCCAGAAGTTTTTCCCACTAACCTTCTCTGTTGTCTTTGGTGTTTGTGGGTTGAGAAGGCTGGTAAGTGCCACAGCTCAATGATTCAGGGCCCTATGGCCTGTTCCACCTGGCTCCCAGTCTGGTTGGTCCTGGAGTGGCCCACGCTGGGCTCTATTTTGCTCTGCTCCCAGCTCTGTGTGATAGACCCTTTCCAGCAACCATCCAGGCTCTCCTGGGATGGAGCCCTGCTTCCCTCTGCTATTTCGTGGGTTCTGCAGCTCTAGAATTTGTTCAGAGCCATTTTTATAGGTGTTTGGAGGGACCTGGGGGAGAGCTTAAGCAAGCCCCTACTTTCCCGCCACCGTCTTGACTCCGCCCCCATCTGCTTTTCTAAGAAAAGCAACCTTGAGGGGTTAACAATCTCACTTTAATCAAACATACATATATCATTCACTTAGTTCAGGGGGGAAAGCCAGCTCCCTGAACTTCAGAGCAAATACAAATAGAAATTACAAGTAGAAAATATCAACAGATCAAATAACACAATTCAACAGACGGGCTTTGTCTGATCAAGACATCACATTCGTAGTTACCAAAAAGAGAAGCACCAACATCTAGGTTTTCTTCAAAACAGGGGTGGGGGTCGTGGGGGGTGAGGGACTCCAGTGGCTACCCAGAGGTTCCACATCAACACTCTTCCAGTGAGTGAGAGCCCTAAATAAAACACTAACCTCTGAGTTTATGTACCCTTCTTAGGGCCCAAAGCCTTCAAACCTAATCAGCAAAAGGGTGTGGGCCTGGGGCTTAGTAAGTAGTAAGACTTAAAGGCACTAGATTACTTTAGGATTCTCAAAGAGAAAATAGTAAAAAGTTGCACTTCAATTAATATTACACAGCTGCAAAACAAATATTGATAGGGGAAAGCAAAGGGCATAGAACATAGTAATCGTGAGCTCTGAGCAGCCAGGAGACAAAAGAAACAGTGGGCACTCAAGGACAAGAGTAGAGAGGAAGCCCAGGAGATTGAAATAAAAGGTGGGAAAGTGCCAAGAGTTAACAGTTCATTTACTTCACATTTTGCTGAAGGTCAAACCTCCTTCTAGACCTAGAGAATAGAGGCCTGAGAGGAAGGACCAGGCCAAATGAAAGGTAGAGTCAGAGAGAGGAGGTAGGATACAATATGATCACATCTATATACCCACTCATGCCTCAACTGGAAAAGGTTAGAATCTGATCGAAAATAATAATGCTAATGGGATTATTGATTCTTAACTTTCACACCAAATGAAAAGTTGGCTTATATCCATTTGGTAGGAGGATGCCCAGACACCGCCCCACCTAGACTGGATATTTTGCCATTTAAAAGGCCTGCTAGGTGAGGATTTTCACACTAAGTTTCCCACCAAAGGCAAATAAAATTAAATATGACAATCAGTTCATTACATGGTGCTTTGAAAATAAATGTCTTGAATGTATTACCAATAGCTATTAGACCTTAGATATTTTGGTAGAATGTACTTTGCGGGGGGTTTGTTTGAGTGTTGGTTGGGAAGCATCTGCCATATTGAAATAGAAAAGAAAAAAGAATATGAGTGTCTTGAGTTGGCTGTGCTAAATGTCTCAGTGTTTGTCTTCTAGTGACAAAGCACCACAATGGAAAGGGTACTTGGCTGTTTCCTTTCTCAGATGGATTCATTTAACGAACACTTACAGAACAATAATTAATCACATTTAAGGTATTTTAAAGAATACGAAGATGTAACATGTAAGAATAATAAGAATTAAAAGAACACAAAGATGTAACATGTAACATGTAAGATGTAAAGTTGTAACAACTACCCCAAGAGACTCAGAGTCTAGCAGAAGGGATATAAGATGTACATAAGTAGTTGACAAGTGCCATAAGGGAGGCTCATAAAGGTCACAGGAGAGGACTAAAGGGATATGGCAAACTCAACATTTCTGAGTCTGAACTCATCACCACCTTCCCCACTCCCCCACCTACCCCTCCCCTTTCATGTTCCTGTTTCTCTTATTGGCACCACCATCCTCTTAGTCAGCCGTCAATTAGGCTTGAGTCATCTTTGCCTCTGTCCTTTAGCCCCCTGCCAGCTAAGCAGTTGCCGAGTCCTGTTGATTCTGTCTGGGCAATATTTCTTGCATCCATCCAATTGCCTCCTTTCCACTCATGCTGCCAACACAACTAGCTCAAGTTCTAATTACCTATCACCTGGTCTACTGTAATAGTTTCCTAAATAATTCCTCCCCTTCCAAGCTTTTCCCTCTAATGGAAGAGGCTGTCCAATAGACATCTTAAACTCAGTGTGTCCAAAACAGGACTCGTTGTCTCTCTTCCTAAGCCCTGCCCCTCCTCCTTCCTTCCCTATTACTATAGATGGAAACACCATCCCTCCAGTTCCTCAGGATTGCAATCTAGGGACATCCTCAACTCCTTACTATCTCTCACACCCCCTCCCACATCCAATCTGTTGCTAAGCCCTGTCAGTTTTACTTTTGTAATATCTCTTGAATACTCCCCCTTCTGTCCTCTGACACTGCCATCACTTGGTGAGATCCCTCATTACCTTGTGTAATCGCTGCTGGTGGGTCTGCCTGCCCCAAGTCTCTCCTCACTCCCATCCAGCTTCCATTCAGTCACCAAAGCAATTTTACTAAAGCACAGATCTGACTGTGTCACTCCCCTGCTCAATAAAACCCAATGCCTCCCTATCACCTCTAGGATCAAATACGAAATGCTCTGTTTGGCATTCAAAGCCCTTCATAACCTAGCCCCCTCCTACCTTTCCAGTCTTCTCATACCTGAGATAGAACAAAGGAAAATGCTAGATTTGAAGACCACAAGACTTCCGAGGCCAGTGTTAAGTCCATTTTGGGTTTGGGTTCTGTTCCTCAGCAAAAGATGATGGTTCAAAACGGTGATGGTTCTGGGGAAGATGACCAAAAAGGTAATCCCATTTCTATACCACTCTGAGTAATTGCAGGTCCTGTAAGCCCTGCGCCTGAATGACTCTGATCATTCCAGGGTGCATAATCACTCCAGAGAAAATGTTTGTGCTTAAGAAACCAACTATTCCCTTTCCAAACCTGCCATGGAGCTGGTACCCATGGCCTCTCAGCTGCATCTATCGCTGCATCTATGCATGAAGCACCGTCTCGCATCTTCCTTTGATGCACTTGTCCCTTTCCCTCGGTCAATTCTGTAGTTAGTAACGACTTAAAACAACAGGAGAAAAATGAAGATACAGATAAATATGTGTTCCTGGCCAACTGTCTTTTCCCACAAACCTCTACAGGACCTGAAGTCTATGACAACTGTCCTAATATTATACTGTTGGTATCTACTGATCTTTGGTTGGCAAGAAGACCCTTCCAAAGCAGGTCATTCAGTCGTCATTTATTTGAGAAGCAGGTCTCTAGCTTTACCTAAAAGCCACAAGTCTCTACTGTGACTCTGAAAGAATCAGTCAGTTCCCATTTTTGGTCCCAATGTATTTCTGGAGGCTGAGGGATAAAGTGGATCACTGTAACATAAATCATATTTTCCCAGCCTGGCTAACAACTCAACTTCAAGTAAATAATTTTTTAAGAAATCATAATCAGAAAAGCAAGTACACAATAATATAATAAAAATTATGCTCTGAGTCCTATAAAGTAGGCAGAAAGGTACTGTACAAAGTGATTAGGCAAGAAGCCTAATACACTCTAAAATGAATAAAGCAAACACTCTGCTATAGTACCAATTTCACCTAAAATTAATATGTTGTTATAATCAAATTGAAACATTTAACTAACAATAGTAGTTTTGTTTGCCTTCAGAAAATTTTGAGGGCTTCTGGGAAATAATCTTCCATTCACTAAATTTCCCTTTTGCAGAAGAATCATTCAAAAGCATTCCATTAACATAGGTGCTCAAGAATGTTTCTTGGTGTTGATGAGAGTGGCAGTGTTTCTCCCACTGAAGAGTATTTTTCAAAGTGAGGGGACCCAGCATTTTTCCCCTTGACTTTGCTCCTATATTAGTTTACTAAAAACTACAACAAGTACAGCTGCTGATCCCCAGACCAAAGAAAAGTTGTCAGGAAACAGTTAAGTGCTGTTAAGTCTCTCTTGGTTGACAGCTCTCCTAGCACTTTACTTTTCATCAGTAAGCCAGAAACACAATTACCAGGTCATTAGCCCAGACTTTCTGAAAGGAGCTTAGTCATACAAGTGCAAAGATTGCTGAAAGAGCTCCTGCCTTCTATGTCTCAGGAATCAACAGCAGAGGTATAGCTGATAACCAGTTAGCAATGATTAAGTAGAAAAGGGTATTTAAATAAGGGAAAGCAAGAACTACCTTAAAAATCCCTCTTAAAGCCACAAGTCACCACCCTCCCCTCTCATAATACATTTTGAATCTCTCCCAAGCACTCAGGAATCTGTAATAAATATACTGGAAATGAAGACCATCATTAAGGGCCACTGAGAAAGCTTCAATGTCACAGTAAATGTTACTACTGCAGGCAGACAGTAGCTATCAGGCCCAGTGTGCTCAGAGCACAGAGAAAAGGGGCCTTAGGAAGAGCTGTTGTGTTTGTCCTTCGTTCTCAAAGAGGACCACAACATCAGGGAAATGATGACATGACCTGAAGTTGACTTTGATTTGAGTGATGGAGAGCTGTGCAAGGTCACTAGCCTCACTTTCTCCTCCAGATCCATCTGGGTCCAGTGGCCAGATATTCATCAGGACCACTGGAGATGGCTTGGGATGTAGCAGGAGACCCTGGCCCTTTTAGGCTAAGGCCTTTTCAGGTTCTCACTTTGAGTGAGGCAACACCCATTCAGTGAATAGGCCTCTTTAAGAAGTTAATCAAGGGATAGCCCCTCTAATAAAAAAAAATCAAACTGGGAGGGAAAGACCCTCAAGGTTGATAGCCAAAAAAAAATCTGCTGTGCATATAACTGAGGCTTTGAGCCTTCAATCGAGGAGCATTTATTAAGCACCTATCACCAGGGTTTCACTGAAATATATATGATTTGATTTGACACAAATTATGTGGAATAAAATATTAAATTCTCAGGAATTAAAAATGCAAATTTATAAAATGTGTCCTTCATTGTCTTCCTCACTTTAGGTGAGTCTCTACTCCCGGCTCTGGATACAGGGTCTCTAGGCCACTGCAATAGGACTGACTCCTCTGTTCTACTCTCTTTTCCCCCACAGATCTAAATCCCTGCTGGCCCCAATCCCATCTCCCCCTCTACTTGAGCTTCAAAAGGTAAAACACTGGAGTAGGTATCCAAGTCTCTCTGTGGCCTCCTTCATGGGAAGGTATTGAGAAAAGTATTTGTTAATCTATTTCCAACACCCAGATATTTGCTTTAGCAAAAAGTATTCAAAAACCCAAGAGGAATCATCCTTAAAGATTCACAGAAAGTCGGGATCCTGACCTGAGCCTCAGTGGGCCACAGTCAGTCTCTGGGGCCATCAATCAGCTCCTACTCTCAGGGTCCTTGAAGAGGATTCAGGCTTCTTTCCCAGGGCTCTTCCATCTTCTTCCCCTTACTAAAGCTCTGTAATCCCTGGATTCCAGGCCTGAGCTCTCTTGGGTCCCTCTTGAGGCTGTTTTTGCCCTTGGGTCCTCTTTCCTAGCATCTGTGTCCCACTTCTCCTCCCTCCTCTCGGAGCTATACAATTCAGATTACAAGGTGCATTTCTGAGAGTTTATCCAACAAAGAAAACTAGTTGGGTCCACAGAGCAGGCAATAAATGTTGGCTGAACTGTAGCTGGCCACCATCATCACCATTTTGGACCGTTGAACCAAAGGAGAAAAAGACAAACCAAAAAGCATCTAGAAAAGACAGGAGGATCCTCGTCCTGCTCAGTACCGGCAAGTCCAGGGATGTCAATTTCCTTGTCTTCCTCCTCTCATTTCTTTTAGACACCGGGCCTCTTGCCTTCTCCATCTCCTTAGTCTTTTCTTGTTTCTCCAGTTCTTCCACATAAGCATCATAGATCTCCCACTGAACAATAGGGAACAAAGAGAGAAATTATACTTGGAGTGAAATGTAATTTTAAAATAACCTCAGAACTGGGACTCCCTCATTAAGTGAACCAAGTGCCATTTAGTGATGCTCAGCTGAAGCCAGGCACTGACCATTTTTAAAACCACTTGGCCCCATCAGTAGGTGGCAAGAAGTGGAATAAATTATCTCACAGCAGTAAAACATGCTTTTAAAGCTCTCATTCTCAGGTAGTTTGCAAGACTTTGAATGTGATGATTAAAAAAAAAACCCTTTCCTGGAAGGATGGAACAAAATGAGGGCTTCGCCTCTACTAGAGTAGGCCTTCTTGGTCGGTGTTAGAAAGTTATATTACTAACTATGCTTTTCAGCAGGGCCCTGAAACTCAGATCTGAAAATGGGGTGAGAGGAAAGAGGGATAAAATAGAGAGGAGGTCACAGAACAATGGCTTTGGAGTCAGAAGGTACAGTTTCAAATCCCTGACCTGTTGCTTTTACCTCAGTGTGGCCTTGATCGAATCACTTCTTTTGGAGCCTTAGTTTCCTCATCTGTAGTAATAATAATAACCAGCATTTAAAGAGTACTTGAAGGCTTTTAGCATTGAAACAACTTTGGGAGACAGGTGCTATTATTACACTCATTTTACAGATGAGGAAACTGAGGCAGGAGGCGACAAAGGGACTTGTAGATTTGAACTCAGGTCTTCCTGACGGCAGGTCTGGAGCTCTAGCCACTGGGCCACTGACCCAGCTAACTACTTAGCATCTGCAGGATGAGGGAATTGGACTAGATAACTTTAGGCTCCCTTGTGACTCTAATGATCCTATGCCATCAAATGATGTGCATATCACAGAACGGCAGGGCCATCCTTGTAAGTGACGGTGAATGATGGTGAGTGTGGCTTGAGAGCCAGTGAGCCTCTGTGGGAGCTGGAAGAAATGCAAGGTATTGGCTGCAGTGAACCAGGGGCCTGGTCTTTCCCATAGCTGTCACTTGTGATGTCAAACTTTCAACTTCCTTCAGCTCTCCTCTATTAATGCTGTCTTTGTAATTATTCTGACTTTCTTTCCCCTAGGAGCCCAAGTAGGAAAAGGCGAGGAGAGGTAGAGAAAAGAGGAGGGGAAATACGGTACTTCTACTGACCACAGAAGGGTCAGGGTCGCAACTTCATTCATTTTTTATATGTTCATTTATTGATTCATTCATACACTTGTCCATGTATTTATCTATCCATTCATTCATTTACTTAGATATTTGTTGGTCTGCCCATTTACCTGTCTATCTATCTATCTGTTTATCTATCCATCCATCCATCCATCCATCCACTTGGAAGACTGGATTTCTCTATCTTGCCTCAGGCCGAAGTGCAGGGGCCCTTCACCCTTATCTCCTTACAGCTTGGTTTCCAATCTGGCCTGGTTTTCCCCTCCTTAGGGCTCCCCCTATCAATGCTGAACATAGTGTTGAAGCCCAAAGGCATAGCCCACGTCAGTTCAGAGCTCCCAAGTTCAAGTTCCATACTATAATGATATGTGCCACCGTAGCAGACCAGGGTCGCTTGTTCGGAACTTCAGGATCAGCTAAAGAAATGAAAATGACTGACCAGGGCTTGCGCTTTAAGGCTTGTAGAATGCTTTACTATACATTACCTCCTTTGAACTTTGTAACAATACAGAGAGGTAGGGCTGTTGGGGATATCGTGTCCATTTTACAGATGAGGAAACCGAGACTCAGAGAAGTCAAATGATTGGCCCATGGCCACACAGCAAGTAAGCTTTGGAGGCAGGATTCGAATCCAAGTCTCCCCTCATTCTAGTTCCAGGCTTTTGAAAAATTATTATTGATTTTATCATTGGTAAAAAGGCAGGGAGGCAAGGTGGAAAGGCAAGTTCAAGAGGCGCACAATTTTGGAGACTCTCTCACCCCAAAGGATTAATAAACCATTACTAAACATATCTCTCAGAGGGCAAGGCCCACGGCAGTGTTTTCTGTGGCATATATATATGTGTGTGTATTTTCATGTGTTGTTGTTTAGTGGTGTCTGACTCTTCGTTACCCCATGGACTGCAGCATGCTAGACTTTTCTGTCCTGCATTGTCTCCCGAAAGTCTGTCCAAGCTCAGGTTCATTGCTTCCATGACACTATCCCCCTCATCTCCTGCTGTCCCCTTTTCCTTTTGCCTTCAATTTTCATGTATATTTATTAACAGTTATCTTTAAAACTTCACCATTTTGGGGGAATGAATGAACTGTTTTGAACCAGCAGAAGGACAGGAGAAATAAGTCCTCTGAACTAAATTCTTTCCGCCATCACACATCTGATTCAAAAATCCTCATTTTGATGTCATTTTCTGAAATCCTATTCCCTACATTTTAAAAACATTTGCTACCGGCCCAAGTGACTTGAAATCAAATCCAAAAGAAAACCATCTTTAGTTGCGTGCCAAACCCCTTATGAGTCCTCCTTGTGAGGACATCAGGGTGTGCCTGGGTTCTAATCTTTAGGGACTTCTAAGGTTATTTGTCACTCCCATCGCCCCAAGATAAACATTCCTCAAATGCCCAGAGAAATAAGTATGGAGACGTGGCAGGAGGAAGAAAAAAAATCCCACTCTGCAGAAAATGCTATAAAGACAAACAGAGGGCTCAGAGATGTCTTGCTTGCACTTTTCCTAAATGTATTCATCTAAAACCTAAGTTATGTTTTGATATATTGAGCAATTTGGTTCTCAGAATCTTTCCATCATCTCATTACCAGAAAAACCTCCTTCAGCCTAGAAGAGATCAGCACATTACCCAGGACTTCAATTACATCCTCTGATCTCTAGTTAAGACGTAATCAAGAGCAATGCTTTTCAGTGTAATTTTTTCCAAGCCAACCTCAGGGCTTATGATAGTAATGTAATTGAATAAATTCATACACATAAATGAATTTTTGCATTTCCTTAAATACTATGACACCATGTGGGAACCGGAATCTAGAATAGCAAAATGAATCCATAGAGTGATTTAAGTATCAGAGCACCCAAAATACACATTAATACCACTTAAAAGGCAGAAGGGGACACAGCCTGAGTGTGCTGGGTTTGCAGTATATTTAAAAATACCAAGAGGGCTATGGTTATCCCCCAGTTCACAAAGTTTAAATAGGGACACGGGAAGGTAAAATGATTTCTGTATTAGAGCAGGGATTAGTGGGAAGCCACTTGACTCCCAGGCCATTTTGTATTAATTAGGCCATACTCCTGTATAGGACTGTAAGTTGGCCAAAGGGGGTTTACCTGATTAGCTGTGGCAGAGAAGGTTCCTCTAGGGGGAGGTTCCATTTGACATTCTCGGTCCTGGAGAAAAAAAGATAGGAAATACATCCTGACATCCTTAAAAGCTTCTAACATTTACAGAAAAAAATAGAGCACTGTCCAGGCATAGTTAGAATAGAGAATTAACATGTGAACTCATGGGAAATATGGCTGGAGAGGACAGATGGAATAACCAGCATGGATTCTTTCAGTTCAGATTTCTAAATATTCTTCTACCTCTAAGATTGGAACAATTTGGACATTTCCAAAAAAGATGTAATCTAGAAAGCGGGTTGAGAGAAACACAACATGGCATTCTTCAACAAGGAATATGCTCAAGGCTGAATGGCATAAATTCCCAGTGGTCAGATGATGAGGCAGAGTCCTGAGGAACTTCCCCTAAGACCAAATTCAAAAAGGGGAGCCTCCTAGATCAGAGGCATCAAACACAGAGCCAGCTGACCTTATGTAGCCACAACCTTTCAAACAGTCCCCCAGACTAACTGAAAATGTAATTGGAAAATCAGTAATAAAATAAATAATAGTAAAACAAAACATAGAAGATATTATATTCTAAAACTAAGTCACTATGCGGCCTACAAGCATGCTTATGTACAGATTAGCAGCCCAGTTTTTATCTGAATTTGATACCATGGACTTAAATACTGACCTTAGATTCTCTTGGGGTGATCTCTACTCTGCTTCAGGAATCCTAGGACTCCACATAGGGTGACTTGGTGCTCTTGTCATTTAAATGACCCCACCACAGCAGTCTGATTCCCTCAGGAGGAAGAGTCATCACACTTTTTTTTTTGAAGGAGGAAGGCAGGGCAATTGGGGTTAAGTGCCTTGCCCAAGGTCACACAGCTAGTAAGTGTGTCAAGTGTCTGAGGCTGGATTTGAACTCAGGTCTTCTTGACTCCAGGGCTGGTGCTCTACTCACTGTGCCACCTAGCTGCCCCATCATCACACTATCTTCTTACTGGTTTCCCTGCCTGCCTTCAGTCCATTTTTTATATCATTGCCAGATTAATCTTCCTAAAACCTCAGTTTTCACACATCATTCCCTTGCTCAAAATCCTTCAGTGGCTCCCCGCTCCCTTAAAAATAAAGTAAAATCTGTTTTACCTAATATTCAACATATTCTATGATCTGACGCTCACTTCAACCACTTTATTTTCCATTACTTCCCACCATAAACCAACCCAAATCTCCTGTTCTTTGTAAATCTTAAAGTGCAATAGAAACATGCTGTTATTATTTATAATAATAATAAGAAACAACTTTCTCCTACTACTGCACCACAAGGGCTCACCCTTTCATGTGAACCCCTGTAGCATTTATTGTTTGCACCATCCTTATGGCACTTGACATACACTACTTTGAATAGTTAGACGTATCTCTTCATTGATGCTCCCCGTTTTCACATGACATTTTAAGCTCCTGGAGGTCAATTAAGCCTATCTAATGCATTTCTGTATTCTATAGCCTTTCCCACCCCAAATATCTTGTACCTAATAGGAACTTAGGAAATAACTATTATTAGAGATGTTAATGACGATGATGATGATGATGATGATGATGATGATGATGATGATGATGATGATGATGACACTTAGACCGTTCCTCCTGGGATCTGTTGGAACTTAGGCTCACCAACATATCCCTGGGTATATCCAGGGAAGGATTTCCTCAAAACAGACAAGTAGGGGTATGGGTTAGTATGGTGCCATACCCGTAAAGGGTCGTTGAATGTCTGAGATGCTCTTTCGTTATAATTAAACTGGTTGGTGACTTTCCGTTCCTTTGACTTCGCAGGGGTAATAACCTCTTCTACTTCCGCTCCTGCTTCTCCTTCTGCCTGGAAAGGCACAGAACAACATTTGGTTTTGAACTTAAGACAGAATCACTTTGACTGTGTTTTCTCTTTGTAAGAAATGGGAAGAGGAGTTTTGTTTCCACAGAACTAAAGGTGTACTTCCCCCCACCCCCACCCCTGCCCCCCCACCCCTGCCCTCTACCCCAGCTTTAGTAGAAACCAGGCCTCAAGGTCGGTCAGGTGAAAGGTCAGAAGCTTGCACGCATGCAAATGCTTTTTGAGAAGGCATTTAGGGGAATTAGAGAGGCCAAACTTTTTGAACCAGTTCAAGGTTATCTAGGGTCTGGTCTTGGTCAAGAATCCAGGCCTACTGATTTGCATAATTTGTATATGTTAAAGAGGGAAAGTAGGGGAAGTAAAAGAATGTAGTTTAATCCTAAACTAAGATACGGAAAATCCAATTAACTTCACTTTTGCTTCTGTATCCTTATTATCCTATCTATATAAATTGTATAACCAAGGAAACTCTGTAAAAAATAAAGATTGTAAACTAACCATAACTCTAGCTGGAGTGGAGGGAATGGTTACCCCTGCTCCTGTAGCTGTATCAGGGTATAAGTGTTCCAGTAATCACTATACCTGCTCTCTCGAGAAAGGTAATAAAATGCCTTCTTCTGCCCACTCTGGTCCTGAGTTCTTTGAGTGAGAATGGGCAAATCACATGGATCTTCCTAAGGTCAAAAAATGCCTTCCTCTGCCCACTCTGGTATTGAATTCTTTGGGTGAGAATGGGCAAATCACATGGATCTTCCTAAGGTCAAGTGAAGGGAAGCAATGGGCAGCAGGAAGCTCGTCCCAGGCTTACTCCTGGATCTTGCCTTAGGGTGTCCTGTGATCCCCACTGTGGTATTAAGAGGGCTACCACTCAGGATTCCCTTGGGGAACCCTGTAGTCTACATGGCCTTGGCCCTGTCTCGGGAGCCTTGTGATCTTACCGCCGTCCTAAGGGGCCATCACTTGGGTCCTCCTTAGGGTCTGACCCCTAGGAGGCCCTGTGATCCCCACAGATTAAGGGGGGCTACCGCTTGGTCTTCCTCTAGAAGTCCTGTGGTCTATACAGCCTTCCCTAGGGATTATCACAGGGTTCTTCCTCAAGACTTTGGCCCTGCCTAGGAAGTCCAGTGATCCCCAAAGCTGCGTGTTCTCACAATTCGGGGAAGTCCAGCGATCCCCAAAACCACGTTTCTCACATCTTGAAAGATGACTGAACTTTAGTCTAATGGAGACCGGGTGAGGAACAGAGGAAACATGGAACAGATGTCACAGAATCTTGGCTGGAAGGGACTTCAAAGTGTTTCTGGTGCACCCCACACAACATCCCCAGAAAGCAAGTCACCATTCGGTTTTCCCTTGATACCCTCTAGTGACAGAGAACCTATTCTCTCCAGTGGCAGCCCATTCCATTTTTAGCTCCAATTATTAGGACTCTCACTCTCTCTCTCTCTCTCTCTCACACACACACACACACACACACACACACACACACACACACACACGCCCTCCCCACCCCCTACCCCCTTTACATCAAGCCTAAATCAGCCTCTGCAAATTCTGCTCCCTGATTCTACACTCTGGGGATAAGAAGAATGAGCCTGATTCTTCCATATGACAGCCCTCATAAGTCACAGCCTTTTGATCCTTCATCAACATGGCCACCCTTCTCTAGATCTTCCCAAGATCATCTCCTCTAGATACTCTGTGCCCTTAAAATGAGGGTTGATGGTATGAGTGACAATAAAAGGAAGATTCTAAAATAGTTTGTTCCCCGAATCCAGATCCTTTTAACCAGCAAATAAAAAGAATGAGGGATGAGGAGTGGGGACAGAAAGAAAGAAGGAAATTTGTTTCTGGGACGGAAAAGTCAGCAGCATTCGAATAAGGAGTGTTTATTCAATAGATGGTAACAATGACAAATCATACAGATCTTATTTGCAAGTTTCCAAATTGCTTTCTTCACAAGCATCATGGGATATAGGTGATATATGTGTTATTATCTACATTTTAAGATGAGGAAACTGAGAGGTCAAATCAGCATACAATTAGTGCTAGTATCTGAGACCTGGTTGTTTACACATCACCTTGGAAATTCATGCCTAAATAAGAATCTTAGGGGCCACTGCTGAACTTTTAGGTTTGCTACTGTTGTTATGATTCGTTCTTTGTTCTCAGTGAGGACCAATGAGATCATGAGGTCAGGTGATGTCTTGACTTGCTCGTGAGTTAGATTAAGCGAGGCAGAGATGTGCAGGGTCATTAGGCTCACTCTCTCCCCCAGAGTCATAGAAGTCCAGTGGCAAGACCAAAGTCAAGACCCCTGGTGATGGCCCAGAATACAGTAGGGGACCTTGGCCTTTCTAAAGTAAGGCATTTTCCTGGTTTTAGTTGGTTTCAAACAATATCCATTCATTGATTAAAGGTTAGGTAAGAAATGAGACAAAGGATGGTCTCAGTTACTATCACAAAACCATCTGAATGGGAGGGGAAGACCCTTGGAGTCTCTGGCCAGAATGGAAAGCAATTGCTATTTACACTCATTCTGAGCCATTAAAACCTAAATGATGAGCCACAAAGGCTTGGGTGGGGGGCTGTTATTGGTCACTCAATGAGAGACAGAGTGAGTTGGGTTTTAAAATTAGTCAAATAGCTCCATTTGAAACACAACGACTTTTTATTAAGGCCTGTTTTTTCAGACCTATATTTCAAGGAATCACAAATGAAAATTGCACTGGACAAAAAGTAAATTGTCCTAGCTTTTTGAAAAAGAAAATAATGATAAAAATAGAAATAGAATTACTCTGAGAATGAAACCCCCCAAAGCAGGGAAACAATCTGGAATCACAAATTACATACAAGAGCGGGGCTTATCATTGTTTTCTCTTTGTTATTGGTTTATATTTTCTGCTTTGCCTGTTTACTGACTAGCACCACATTTCATTCTCTATCACTCACTCACATCCCTTTCTTTAGAAGGGCTCTAGGGGAGGGATAGAGTTGGTTCAGCCTCTGCTTTGAAACTCTCTGACATGGCATACCCGTGACGAACCTAGCGGGTCACCTGTGGGACAGTAGCCCAAGGGGCATCTCCCTTCTCTGCCTGTATCCACACTCCTGGGCTTTCCCTCCTGTGACCTCTTTTCATTTAAAAAGTAGGCCTTCTGCTCGATGGGGGCTGAAGGCAGTCATGATGGAGGAAAAAAAAACAAAGGAGAATAAAAGAGCCACATTCAGGAAACCTCAGCTTTTCAAACTTTGTGTATCAAAGTCCTTAGTCCAAGGCTTAAAATTAAGGGTTCTTAACCAAGGCCCGCTAACTTGCTTCATGTATACATACGTACATATATACATACAAACATTATATAAATAAAATGTTTGTATCTATATTTATACACATATAGGCATGTATATATAGACATATATATAATATATACATGATCACATACATGTATACTATGGTTGATATATTCGTGTTATACATACATACATATACACATATGTATGTATATATACATACATATATATATAAAACAAGTTCATGGGCCCATACATACATATTATATATATACATAGATATACACATATATGTGTATACATACGTACACTTACACACGTGTGTTTATTGATATGTATATTTCTCATTTTTAACTTATTTCACTTATTTTTTCTCCCTCCCACTTCCTTCTCATTTTTGGGGGGGGGGAAATGGAGGGGAGACTTGTAACAAATACACATAGACAAGCAAAACAAATTTCCTCATTAGCCTCATATCATTCTGTACCTTGAGGCCATTGCCTCTGTCAGAAGAAAGGTAGAATATTTCAGCATCAGTCCTCTGGAATTATGGTTGGTTGTTGCTAATACCCTTACTTCAACATCAGTGGCTTCCTTTATCTAATCTTATGTATTTCATTTTATACATTTAAAAACACTATTCTGAGGAAGGATCCAGTCTTCACTGTACCGCAGAAGGGATCCATGACACACAAAAAGATTAAGATTCTTTGTTTTAAAAAAGCTCCTTCCTAAGAATTCTCATTGCACTATGCTTGTGCCTCTCTGATGACACTTTCTACCTTCTGCTTTGTTTCAGTCATTTGTATATATGTCTTATCTTTTCTGCATGACTGCAAGCCTTGTAGTTCCATCTTCTTTGAACCATCCACCCCCCTTCCCACTTTGCCCACCCAGCATGGTGTCTCACACACACTGCTGACATTCAGTAAATGTTAACTGAATAAGAATGAGTCAATTCAATTTCCCTGGACAGCTTTTTAAAGCAATCTTGGCCATCTGAATGATACTGCCCCTCCCCCCTCCCCCAAGCTCTCTCACATCCATACATGGCAAGCAAAATTATAATTTCTTATGTTTAATTAATGGTTATTATATCTAGACTGTACTAGAGCTCTACTTTGAGGCTTTGTCATGGCACAGAGGTTATGCCAGTAGAATGCAAACTGACAGATCCCACATCATGCTGAAAAGCTTTGCTTATAGCCCAGGAGGGCTAAATGCATGGGGGCTTATTACCAGAATGGCGGTAGGGTGGTGGATTTTTTTGGTCAGAGAAATTCTTGAACAATACTTTACTATATCATGAGAGGCTTTCAGTTTGTGTCAGCAGGGAGAATATCCAGACTGACAAAATCCCAGATCCTTGAACAAGAGAAGTAATTATCACATTCATCTTCTATACGTGTGTCTTGTGATACAGCAAGCTGTGGTTTTATATGTTGCATGTATAACTTAGAACACAGTCCCATGCATAATCAACACATAAAATTCATTTTTTTCCATTTTAAAGCATTTTCCCAAGAGAATCAGGGTATGTTGAATGAGGTTCTAGTACTGTCACTAATTATCTGGGAAACCTTGAGTGAGGCACTTCTTTTTCCTGGGTGTTCTCATCTATAAAGTGAGTCTGTTGAGCCTGAAAGCTGCTCTGCTCACTCAAGCTCCAACATCTACAGGTCAGGAACAAATACTTTACCAGAGCCTCCCCTTGGCTTTCTGCTTCCTTCAGTTCTTCACCTTCACCACCTTCATCACCTTCACCATCACCTTCTGCTTCTGAGAGTTGTGCCTTCTCAATCTCCTGAGAAGTTTCTTTAAAAAAGAAAGAAAAGACAATTGGTTGAATTCTACCCATTTGAGAAGCCTTGAGTTCATATTCCCCAAACTCATGCCTTTCTACAGGTTCGTGTCCATGAACATTTGACGAGTTGCCATTGCTGTTAGAGCCATCAAAGGGTAGCCCTCAAAGTTCTGGTACTTCTCTTTCAAAGAGAGGCATAGGATTTGCAGGCTCCAGACAATCAGTTGCTTCCACTTTGCTATAATTGAAAACTATATAAAAGATTTTTCATCAGCCTCCATGCTTTTGCTTGAGAGCTGTTGAAGAACAGGGAATCTATCATTTTCACAGCTGTTTCTGGGTTTACTGAGAAGCTTACCTGATGCCATTTCTGCTCGGAAATTCTGGCGTCTGCCTTCATCTGAGTCTTTGGAGACCACATTCCCAGTCAAGCTGAAGTGGACTGCTAGTTGGTCTACAAAACTTAAAGGTTTATACGTCCTTTCCTAAGGAGAGAGAACACTAAGTCAGATCAGTAGGGTCAATATTTTATGGAGGGAAGAGAATTGAGTTCACATTTGTTTCCCAAGGCAAATATAGCAAAACATTGATTAGTCAGAAAATGTCAATAATGTTTTTATACCCAAGGACATGGGCCACTCATATAGCATAAGTGACAGATCAGTGTGACTTGCACCATGCTAGGTGCTAGAGTTACAATAAATAAAACAATCCCTACCCAGAGAGAGCTTATATTCTAATACTAGAGACAATAAGACATATGGACAGCATAAAAAACAAGTAAGTAAATAAAAATATATTCAAAATAGTTAAATACAAGGTAGTTTAAAAGAGAGGGTATGAGCTTTGAGGGGATAAGGAAGGGCTTCCTATATAGAAAATGGTACTTGATCTATGCCTTGAAGAAAGAAGACTCTAAGACTGAGGGAAGGAGAAAGGGAGAAGGAGAAAGGGAGAAGGAGGGAGGGCATTCCAGGAATGGGAGATGGTCAAAGTAAAGGCTTGGAGATGGGAGGTCATGTGTAAGAAATTGAGAGAAGTCAAGTTTGGGAGGATCTCAAAGTACAGTAATGTCCAGTGAAGCTGGAAAGATAGACCAAGGCCAAGTTATGACGGCTTTAGAAGCTAAAGAGAAGAAATTACATTTGATTCTCAATCCAATAGGAAGCCATCAGAGATTGCTGAGTAGGAGAGTGATATAATCAGATCTGCATTTAAGGAAAATCCTTTGGGCAGGATTTTGGAGGACGAGCAGAGCAAGGAGGGTGTTGAGGCAGGAAAATCCGTTAGGAGCTCGCTGAAATAATCTAGGTAAGAAGTGATGAGTGCCTGAACTATAGTGGTAGCTATGTGAGTGGAAGGAAGAGGCTGAGAGAAATTAGAAAGCAGTAAGATTTGGCAACTGATGGGATACGTGGAGTGATGGAGAGTGAGAAGTTGAAAATAATGCAAAGGTCATGAACCTAGGACACTGAAAAACCACAGTGTCTTAGGGGAAAAAAAACAGGGAAATTTGGAAGAAGGGTAGGTTTGGAGGCAGAATAGAATGGAAGTGAGAATGAGTTCTGTTTTAGGTATGTTGAATTTGAAATGTCTCCAGAATGTTCAGTTTGAAATGTCCAATAAGCAACTGATGATGTAGGATTGAAGTTCACGGGAGAAGATGCAGATAGATGTACATAGACCTGGGTTTTACCGGCATAGAGATGACAATTGAACTCACAGGAATTGATAAAGGTCATTGAGAGAGAAAAGAATATGGCCTGGAATAAACCCTTGGGGAATACTTATAGTTAGGGGGCATGATCCCTGATCATTAATACAAATTAAAAGTAAGTATGATGACATCTTAGAACTTTTTTTTGCTAATTTCCATGCTGTCTACTGTGGAGCTAGAGTGGTAGAGAAGATAAAGCACTATTGGACTCAAAGTGATGGAGATCAAATACACCTTCAGACTCTCACTCTAGCTGTGTGGCTGTAGGCAAGTCACTTAGCCCCTCTGTACCTCAGTTTCCTCATTTGTAAAATAGAGATAATAATATCACCTCACTGTCAGGATATTCCTCCCGTGGTGGTTGTGGGGATAAAATGCAATAATATTTGTGAAGTGCCCTCAGACCTCAAAACATTACGTCAATGCTAGCTATTATTATTGGCCTTTGTGGTTGTTGTTCAGTCTTTTTTTCAGTCGCGTCTGACTCTTAACTCCATTTGAGGTTTTCTTGGCAAAGATACTGGAGTGGCTCGCCATTTCCTTCTCTAGCTCATTTTACAGGTGAGGAAACTGAGGTAAACAGGGTTAAGTGACTTGCCCAGGGTCACACAGCTAGGAAGTGTCTGAGACCAAATTCAGGCTCGTGAAGACAAGTCTTCCTGCTTCCAAGCCCAGTGCTTTATCTAATGCTGCCTAGCTGCCATTATTATTAGCTAATTAGCAAGCAAAGGGAAGACTGGTTTCTATATCAAAGGTATTCAAGAAGAAGTACCAAAGATATCTAAAAGAAATACCGGTAGCAATGGGTTCGGTTTATTCAGTGAACAAAGCAGAAGAAAGCCCATAGGTCAGCTAAACCATGGAATGGACTCATCTTCCTCAGGAGACAGGGTAGGTTGATCTTTAATGCAACTACTACTATAGAGTGACTGCTTACATTTCCAGAGTACGTTTTTTGGTCACAGAATGCTTCCATGCCCACTATCTCTTTTGATCCCCACAATGACCATATGAGAAAATGGGCTTTTCTGGGTTCTTTCCACTCCAGATGATGATGTCATAGGACAACGACAATGACGATGGTGATGATAACTGGTATTCATATACAATCTTCACCTACATTATTGTAACTGATTGTCGATGTAACCCTTGACATAGGCAGTGCAGGTATTATTATTAATCTCATTTTCTAGATGAGAAAATTAAGGCTTCAGACAGGTCATTGAAGGTGACACGTGTCACTTATTACATGCAGGAACCAGGAACAAACACAAATCTTCTTCACATTATGTTGCACTGCCTCTCATTCCAAAGATTTTCAATCCCAGTGAACTCGTACAGAGTTCCGTTGCTTAGAAAACAATTCAAAAGCTCTAGGAAATGTATTTGTTTATGTTTCATTCAATGTAAGATTTGAAGCCTAGGACCAGAGTCATTTTTAGGTTTCTTACTAGAGCATCCCAAGGAAAAGATGCTCAGCTAGAGTTTATTGTTAATAAATTGAGCAGCAAGGAGGGCTTTTGTTGAAAGTGAAAAAAAGAATGTACATGTGAAAATTACAGCAGGATTTTCACCAAGTTAATTTTCTGGCCCTGATTACACTTTCAAATGCAAATCAACCACTACCAACTAGAACCGACCAATATCCCTTGTGGAAATGTTTTAACATCAAGGAAGGGGGTGGGGGTGGAGGACTCTATTAAGCCACTTTATTTATGTGGCTTTCCAGCTAATTATAAGGGTAGAAAGGCTGACAAAATCATGTTGAGTGAGAAGGATATAATTTGTGAAGACTTTACAGGGTAAGAATATAGGGGCTACTTTCTTCTCATATTTCTGGAATGGGGAATGTCTGAGGGAGTAGGAGAAGCTTGGAATTTAACCTTGTAGTGACTTAACTAACTTCTGGAAAGTCAGGGCCTGAAACTGTAGGTGCCCCTCGCTTCCCCATCTCTTGGTGCTAGCACAAGAATTTTACCAAATAGGGAGATAATGGACAACCTGTGAGCCGTTCAGTCTCTGCTCCAGGAAGGTACCCCTCTCCTTTCTCATTCCTTCTTTTAGCCATATCATCACCACATTAGTAGCCAAATAAGGAAAGTATGTATGGATTGGCTCTGTATTTTCGTGCCTAGATTGTAAGCCCGCCTCCCAGCCAGCGGCGAGAAGGGATAGAGGTGGGCAGAAATCTTTTTGTTAAGGGTATATTTATTGATGCATTTCCTTTGAACCTTGCCTCCCTTCACTAGTTCATCCTAGTGGAGGCAATGCCCAAATCTCGCAAGGTTTGTAAAAAAAAAATCACTTTGCTTCTGCCTAAAGATGCCTCTCCAATTATTTGATTTTTCTGTCCCACACAATGTAATATCAAAAAGCCATTCCTATGACTTCAGTGACCAACCCTATGGATATGGCTCCCAAATCTATGTTTAGACCTTTCCTTAGCTCCTGGTCTGCATTTCTAGTTCCAGCTCTTCATCTCTACCCATGAATCCCATTGGTGCCTCCAAGTTCAATATGTCTAAAACTAAAGTAATTGTCTTCTCTCCAACAGTGGCTTCTCTTTCCGACTTCCCCATTTATGTTTGTGGCACCACCATTCTCCCAACCACTCTGCTCTTACCCTTCTCTCCTTCCATTGCCTTTGCTTATCAGGTTTTTCTCACCCTAAGAAGGAATATTAGGATTATCAATGTTTTGAGGTAGAAAGAACCTTAACAATCGTCAGTACCACCCCTTTAACAAACGAGAATGAGGTTAAGTGAATTGCCCAAGTTTACCCAAGTGAGTCGCAGAGGCACGCTAGAAATGATTTCTCATGACGGCCATGATTGTACTTTTGTCACTTGTCAGAAACCCCAGGGCGAAATAATAGTGACTATAAATTCTAATAATAAAACATCTATATTTTATTTTACATTTCAGAGCAAAACTCCAGCCTCGTGTCTCAGTCTCAGCTCCCATTCTGCTTTATTTAGGAGAGTCATCTTAGGTCATACCTAAGTAATTCAGAAGAAAGACATTTTTCCCCTTGGCTTGAATTAGCCAAACTCTGCTTTGCTTTCTTTGTAAACAATGATTTGGCCTTGGGACACCCCTTTTTGGCCCATGAAAGTAAAAATTCTTGTCCCCCAAGATACTTGAAGAAACTTAACTATTTGAATAGATGGAAGATCCTAATTATGTTAGGACAGTCCCTCTCACTCTCATTAACTCTGTGGCAATGATTCCACGTGCTGAACCTCATGGAGCCCCAGAAAAGGGCTAGATTCTACGTAAGGATGCTGACACAATGTGCTGACATGCCTATGGCCAACTAAGCAGGAAGACAGCCCCAGACTCATCTCTCCCAGCCAGGAATCCCTTTGGCCCATTAAGTAAGAACACCATTTTAAAAAGCCAACAGGAATTTGGGGGCTACATATCCAACAGTAATAAATAAAGCATCATTCTCAGTTTATCATCTTTTCTGAAATCATTTCTAATAGATTGGCTCCCCAGGGACAGATGGGAATTCTTTCCTAATCCACAAATACGTCACTGATCTTTTTGCTCATACGCTATTACAGATACATCCCATAAGACCATAGTCATATTTGGAAGAGGCTACCTTTCAAATAGTTGCCCAATTTCAAACAGCCTGAGGCCATAGATGTTGGTTTCTACAGTTATTTGACCTTCAAGCTGAGCCATGCTTAAGGTAGGAAACCAGTTATGTAAGAGGACAAGATCTGCCAATTACTTAAAAAAAAAAAGTCTGTGTCCAAACGAGGCAATGCTGGGGCTGGCTACCTGGCAACAATCACCCCACCTACCCTTCCTCTCATGCTGCATGGTATCTTTTTATGATCCCTCTTCTTTTCCCCTTCAAGCTGTCTTTGATGTTCATGGCAGTCTGACTTCACCTCTTTGGGGTGCAGAGACATACAAAAAGGGGTTATCTTTTGTGAATTTTGCTGGTAGGTGATCTGTGCAATGGATGGAATTGTGATTTTAAGGGAATCAAGCTAATTTGCCTTTCCTTATTTTTCCTTGATTCAATTTAATCCAAAAAAATTAAGTTCCTAATTTGTGCAAGACCATCATACTATACTTGGGGACACAAAAACAAAATTGAAACCATCCTTTGCTTACATTGTTCTGGGGAGACAAGAGATATGCACATATGAAAATAGTGCAAGGAAAACTGAGGACAGAGAAAATATGAATAGCCAGGAAGACCAGAGAAGGTATCACAGAAGAGATGGCATCCAAGTTGGGTCATACAGAAAAACAAGCATTCGGAGCTGGAGCTAGCTCTGACTTGCTTAGGAAAGTCCAGTTGTTAAATTGTCAGTGTGAGCATTTAAACCTTGGAAATGAAAAACGCTACATGGCAGGGCTTGGATTGATGTTTCACTGATTGTCTAGACTTAAGAAAGAGAGAGAGAAAATGTTAATTATGCAGATTAAACGTAAAAGCCTGTTCAGCTTACAGGCGTGTCTGTTTGTTTTAGAAGGCCAGTCGTTTTATATTTCTAGCATTCAACTTTCTGAGAGATAGAGATGAAAAGGGAGTGCATTCCAGGCACAGGGGACAGTTTGTACAAATTGCAGAGACAGGCACTGAGTTATCATTCAGTTTGGGATTGGGTGGATTTCTTTTAAATATGCTTTTAATCATCTGATGCTGGTAATATTTATGCATTTGTATAGTGCATTTACAAAGCCTAGAAAACAGAATTCTGAAGTCTGTTGTAAATGAAGGCATTAAATAGAGGGGAAAGAGGGACATAGGTGTGCTGGAAGTGGGAAGATAGCATGGCAGTTGCAGAAAGGGGTTGGGTACATCACATCTCTGAACCCAAGGAAATAATTTGGCTCAGGGACTCAAAAAGGAGTAAGCTTGTGGCTTCTAGTGGGAGGGCCAGGATAGAGGTTCAGTGATCGTGGAAGCTTATAAAGGACTTAAAGGCATATACCCCTTGTACTGACGCAGAGTTCACTATAAGGTCTTTCAAAGCGTTCTCTCCCTAGTGTGGCTGAACCAGACATCTCACCCAGCCTGGTGCTGGTGGAAGCTACTACTATACCTGTAACACTACCAATCCCCTTGAAACAGGGGATTGGGGTAGAAAGTGTGTGGGGTGGTGGGCAGGGAGGGATAGAATGACCAGTAGCTGAGCTAAACAGATATAATGGGGAGCCTAGTGAAAAAGACTCACTGGTTACTATTAGAATAATGAACACTGAGGGTCAGCAACTAAAAGTCTGCCACACACTATGAATTGCTTGAAAAAAATTGAATACAACAATGTAATATTGTTGAACAAACAAAATAATCAGTTTGGGTATCCAACAGATCTGAATTCTCTCCCTATTCACAAGAGGTCTGAAAGAAACAGAGCCCTGGGAATCAAGTCTCAGACTGCAAGCTCCCTAAAAAAATGGCCTTGGCTCTGCCTATAGGTTACCCCATCAGAAGATAGATCCCAAGTGTGGAAGTCTGATGCAGTGTAGGAATTGTCAGGAGGACTTCTCTATAACATTGAGAGCCAACCCCTCCTTTTACTCCAACAATTTCAAATTATCACCACCGCCACTGCCTCTCTTATTAAGAAATGTAAACAAACAATATCATGAATAAAAAAGCAACTGGGTGTTTTTTAAAGGCACCCATCTGAAACTCATGCAGATAAGGTTTAGTTCCCACTTGCCAGTGACGGCCAGATGGGATCCTGCTTTTACTCACTGGGAATGGGAATGATACATTCAGTTTCTCAGTGAAAAGGGCAACTTCAGGGGCCAGGCCTCTTCATTACTATTAATTTGCACTCTGAAATAAGATCCTCAAAATGAAAAACTTGCAGATAACCACACAATTCACCATAACTTGTTCTAAAAGAAAGGCCACTACTCAGGGTCTCTGTGAAATGTGCTGGACAGTAATTGGATTTCTTGCCAAAGTCAGGAATCAGTCTGCCTGACTGCAGCTGATAATAATATTTCTAACAACTGACATTTATATAGCGCTTTAAGGTTTGCAAAGTGCTTTCCATAAATTATCTCATTCGATGGCGTCAGGGTGCCCTGCAGAAGGGTATGACTAATCTAATCTCATCAATTTGCTAAGCTTTGTTTCTATGCAGAATGGTCCAAAACACTGACCGACATTGGGCATGAGCCAAGCTGCCTGGCTCTGGGGGTCAGGTATTCTCTAGCTCAGCTTCCGATCTATTGAAGAGTTTTATTAATGAGCCAATTTGCCATCCTAGTGTGTTAATAGCCTTAGAAGGTTTCCAGGAAAGTTTCATAGGAAAAGAAAGTGTTTACTATTACATCATCCTGTTACTTTAACCTAGATAATGAAGGAGGAGGGAGTTGTTGCTTTTTTGTTTTTTCCCCTCTCAAATACTTATGTCTGGATGGTTGTGGGGTTTTTTTCCTGAAGAACTTGAATAATGTTAGGTTATAAGTCTTCGAATAATCAATAAGATAATGTAAGATAAGACGTTTGTATACTGCTATTCAGACTTAGCACTTCTAAAGGGTTTCTAGAAATGATGCAGTAAGAGGATGCTTGGGTAAATAAATCTACAGCATAGTTTCATTACAACTTCCACAGGTGGAGGAGGAGCAAGACAGAACTTTAAATGAAAGACAAGGTGCTTTTCTGCCACCAGGGGACATTTCCATTTTCATAAAAGAAAAATTCAAAGCTGCATTTGCACGTAGGCATTCTCTTTTTTTGGCTATGAAACTATTATTATTGTATCTTCTATGAAGCAAAAGTTGTCTCCAGTTCAATTCATACTATGAGACTTGCCTTATTGGTGTTATAAGCGTATATGTGGATAGTGGACCGTCACCCTTGGGAAGGGTGAGGGAAGGATGATCCTACTACCCTGCTACTGGATTCAGAAGTCAACCTCATTTAGGTCCTTACATGCTCATGATAAATGATTTGTGTTCGAAATACTTATTGCTAGTCTGTTTGGTTGTGGATGAACTGATTGGAATTCACAGAGATGAGGCAGATTCAGATGAGACCTGCGACCCTCTTCTTGGTAGAGTCAAAACAGAAGTTATATCGATGTTATTGGAAAGAGGTTCCCCAAGATCAAACCTGGTCCATCTGCACAGAGATGAGTTTTTTCTGAGCACCTGTGTTACATTTCTTGGCAAGGAATATTATGTATTCTATTAGTGTAATGCTCACTGCTATAAAATGAGTTCTGTTCTCCTACTTGGGATTTAGAAAGGCACAAACTAGGGTCCTTCTACTTGGAAAAGAGGCAGGCCTCCTTGTATCGATATTTTCTTCCCTCATAACCAAGTTCATGTTTTTATAGGATCTTGAAACTACAGTTTCACAGGAGCCAGAAACTAAACTTTTCTCAAGGCAGGTGGAGCTTCTGCCCGGCAGAGTCTTAGCTAAGGAACTGTCCCGACTATTTGGCTACAGGTCGGCCTTCAAAATACATCATTGCCACCGTCTAGGGGATCCTTCCGCGGAAAGGGAGAATCTGCTAATAAATATCATTTATACGGCATTCCTCACAACAGCACCCTGAGACAGCTAGTGCAAGTTTTGCTGCGGTTATTTTGCAAAATGGGGAAACTGAGGCAGCGAGCAACTAAGGGCCTCCTCCACAATCACACAGGAAGCATCAGCTAAGATCTGAAACTAAGCCTCCTGATTCCATGCCGTCTGCCGGTTAGATGGATGATCAATGTGATTGAAGCAGCATGGTGCAAGGCACAGAGCACTGGTCTGAGTAAGGAAGACCCGGGTTTGAATCTTGCCTCAAAAACTTTCTAGCTGTGTTACCCTGGACAAATCACTTAATTGACCTGGGCCTGTATCTTCATCTGCAAGATAAGAGGTTAGGTCCCTTCCAGACCCAAATCTATATAGCGATGAAAGCTTATTCTCCCCCAACCCTGGCTCTGGTACAAGGGGACTTCAATATATCTGACCATGTCACCTCAGACACTCTGGCCCCCATGTTCAGCCTCTTCAACTCCCGTGACCTAGATTTTCACACCTTCCCTCAATCTCTCACAGGGATGTTCATACGTGGTATCTTTTTTTATTTACAAGTTTAAGTTTACTTTCATATTTCAGTGGAAAAAAATCAAAATATTTGTGCCAATATTCCCCAAGTAGGCCTACAGCTAGCATTTACATTTTAACAAACACTAAATAAACCCAAATCCCAACAAATATACCTAAACTAAGACTACCTGCTTGCTAAAGATTGCTAAGATAGCAATAAAAAATGCTATCTTCTTTATTCTTCAGGCTAAATCCCACATATGAATATTAAAATCCAGATCAGTTTCTTTTGGAAAGCACGGTTATATCCGGCACCAAGTAAGATGTCGGTGAATGAATTGCAGCTGTAAAGTGAGTGTCACCAAAAACAGAGGACTAGGGTCTGGAAGGGAAATAGATATGAAAGGCTTTCTCAAAATACAAAACAACAAAGAAACTCAATACGAGACTAGCACAAAAGTTAGTTTTGGAAAATCAGTAACTACACATGCACAAAAATAAGAAAGCTTAAGGGAAAAGATTTCAAAATTCCCACACCGCATGTTTGTGGTTTGTTTTTTTTTAAACAATACCACTGTACTATGTATGTGTTCCATACAATGACTGCAGCCCACCAGATGATGAGTTCTATCATTGTAGATTGGGTAGCAACAACATAAAGCTCTCCCCACACCTGTGATCATCTTTTTCTCTGAAACAAAACAAAAACAAAAAACAAAAACAGCCTACCTGAAAAGAACAAGTGCAAAGTGTCTCTTAATCGGCTTTTTCAATTCTTTCCCAAATGTCTGATCATCATTAACTCAGTGATGGGCATAGGGCATTCTAGGGCTCCATGAGCACTGACTGATGCGCTTCACTGAGAACAAGGGGACAGGTGGCTCCTTGATTCTTTTCCGAGCAACATGAACCGGAAATCCGGCTGCAGCTACCCGCCTTTGTTGGCACCACAAAGACCATGACCTGGCATTTCCACAGTAAAAAGTTACACCCTATGAATGAATGAACAGTGGTTTGGAATTCATCTGCGCCATTATGCCGGTTCAGCTTAAATGAATAGGTGTGTACTCTGGTCTTCTTATCTGAATAATTTTTGGTTTGGGTTTCTTCATTCCTTCAGCCTCATCATCCTCTTCATTTTCCTGATTGCTCTCACATACATGGACCACTACACTGGGAGTGGTGTCGGTTGCTGCACGCAATTCATGTTTTTCACCTGGCCCTAGCTTGGAGATAGCATATAAAAGATCACAATTAATGACTGGAGTAGCATCTTCCACTTGTTTTCAGCCAACAGGCGGAGAGGCAGGAAGAGAAATCAAAAACTGTTTGTCTGGATTAGGTGGAGCCAATGAACTTCCTATGTGTAAAGGCTGAGCAAAATATAATTGCATTTCCTTCCCAAGAAACTCAGTCTTATGAAGCTGCAGTCGGGCGTCTGCTGCAGACAATGGGTTGCTGAAGTTTCTTCGTACTTGTCTGAAGCTCTTAAAATACTGTAATGTGATGACCTTGTCATATGTTTTAAAGAGAGATTCAAATTTGGCCCTGGTTTCACTTTTGAAGAAGACATCGTTGTGTGCAATACAGGCAATCAAGGAGCTAAAACTGTAGTTAAAATTTCTAAAATGCATCTTGCCTCTTTTTTAACTGCTAATGGTAGCTAGAGAGAAGAGTGGTAAAGTCCTGAGTGGAGAACTTTTTAAAGAAGCTACCACCCTGTATCTTTTTTGTCACCCATAGAGGGCCGCTTTCTTGATTCTGAGCTCAGAAATTTTTCTCTCTTCTCTTTCTCACTCCTCCTAACTTCATGCTCAGCAAAACCTGTAGTACTACCCCTTCCAATTTTTCCCAGTCCACTGTTCTTGGGCTGGACTCATTTTCCTTTCTTTATATCTTTTACCTGTTCAACGCTGCCTTCCAGCCTCAACTCCTTTGCGCCCTTTTACTAACACACTTTTTTGGGGTTGGGTGAGGGGAGGAAAGCAATCAGGGTTAAGTGACTTGCCCAGGATCACACAGCTAGTAAGGGTCTGAAGCTAAACTTGAACTCAGGTCCTCCTGACTCCCAGGGTAGTACTCTATACACTGTGCCACCTAGCTGCCCTTACTACTATTCTTGTCTTGCCAATCCTCAACCCCTTCATTATAATAGCTAGCTTGAAGTCTTAAGAAATGCAATACATACGTTATCTCAGGGCTGTACAACCTTAGGTTTTTATTGAAACAATAGACAATATATTTTGATTTGCCATTTTAGTGAGAGCTCTGCGGTAGCTCAGCTTTGTTTACTAAAGCATTTATGTAAATTTCTATGCAGCTGGACCTTATGTGGCAGGGCCTGAAAGCCCCATTTTGGACAGCCCTGGGTTATCTCATTTGAGCCTCACAATAGCAATGTAAGGCAAGTGCTATTATCCCCATTGTACAGATGAGGAATCTGAGGCAGAAAGGTTAAGTGACTTGCCCAAGGTGACACAGCTAGTAAGTATAGGGAGCAGGAGTCTGATTACAATGGACCAATTGATAATTGATAATTTTTAAATTATCAACTTACCAACAAGCACAAACATTTTGGCTTATATGAAAGTATATTTTGAAACCTGGATGCTTTCAGTCACAACTCATTTCATACTACAATCCCTGCTGGTCCACAATGAGTCCATTTGCTCTAAATAACTGTGAGTTCATAATCTTTAAGTACATCTAAACCAAGTGGGCTATCTGGGTGTTAACAGCCTGCCCATCACGTTACAGGAAATTCTGTTATAATGAAGGCTATGGAAACAAAATTCCTTTAATAGCAACACAGATATAACCCAACTGATCACTGGCTTCTTTCTGCACTATTTATGCAGTAGGGAAGCTATATTCTTTCTAAAACATTTTAATCTACTCCCTTGCCTTAGTAAGCAGGGCATGAAAAACATAATAGAATCTTTCTTTGATGATTCAGCATCATATAGCCCCTGAGGGTCATCTGTCTGAGCATTCCTCGCTATGGTTGACTATTAGAGATATTAAGGTAGAAGATAGATTAGGCAGTTCTCCATTTCTGCTCTTAATTTTGTCTCCTGTTTCTTCCAGAACTGGCTTGTCCATCAGTCATTCCCTCTCTCATCTTCAATCTCTCCCCATCTACCGGCTCCTCACTCCCTGCCTACAGGCATGGTTATATTGCCCTTATTTTTCACTATTTTTCTCCGACACTACAATCCCCCCTCGCCCTCCTTCCAATCTGTTGTCCTTGACATGTAAGTTGGATTGGAGCATACCCCAGGGAGCACGTATGATGACTGATGGGCCTGAAAAAGAAGAACACCCATTGAGCTCCTAAGGGATGAGTGTGGAAAAATGCCGAAAGGCTTGGTGCTTTAAGATGACATAGCAAACCCTAGGCACTGTGGTGGTTAAGGATGGGGGGTGGGGAGAGACTACATTGAAAAGAACTGGTCGCTGTCCCAGGAAGAACCACCCTCAAGGTAGACTTTAAAAGGAGAGACTCTGCCCTCTGCTTCTCTCTCTTCCTTCCTGTCCCTGGGACATGTGTGAGACTGAGCTCTCTCTGTGTGGATCCCTGTGAAGGAAGACTTTCCCTGGAAGGGAAGGAATTCTGATCCCATCGAGCACCTTACGCTCCTGGATACCCTTTGGTTTCTTGGCTTCCATGAAGTTGCCCGCCTACTTTTTCTTTATTGGTCTGACTGTGCCACCTCTCTCCCTTCCGTTTTGCTCCTGCCACTTTGGTGTGGGTGTTCACCAAAGCTCCACCTCAGATCCCCATGTCTTCTTTTCCTCTCTCTATGCTCTTTCCCTTCATGTTCTCACATGGTCACTTCTATGGAAATGATTTTCAAAACTACATATCCATCCTAAGCTTTGCTCTGATCTCCAGTCCTACATCTTTACACACCTGTGTGAGACCTTTGGGTAGAAGCAATATTTGTCTTGTAGGTATAGGCTAGTTTTTCTTTAAAAGATATTGAAACCATCTTGGAGATGGAGGATTAATGTGGCTTCCTCATAACCAAAGTACAAAAAGCCAATACATGAGGAGATAGCAACCCTTTCCTCAGGCTCCTAACCAGACCAACATGGCCAACACAGACGTAGGGAAGCTACAACTTAGTTAATCAATGACATATCCTTTCCCTACTATGGCTAAGTAGAACTCCTGTTATTAACAGTTAGTCTACAAATGTCTCATTTCATTCCAATATTGAACTTTAACTACCTGAGTCAGGGGTGTCTTTCCTGTTAGTACCATCAGCATCTCTAACTTAACATATCCAGAACTGAATTAATCGACTTCTCAGATCTGCCCTTCTCTCAACATCTTTATTTCTGTTGATGGTACCACCATTTTCCCAATCATTCAATCTTGAAATCTCATTTATCTCTGACTTCCTTCTTCCTCATCCAGTTGCCAAATGCTGTCAACTTAACTTTCATAAGATAACATTTTAAAATCTACTATCTCCTCTCCATTTGCACTGCAACCCTATTTCAAGCCATCGTTACCCCTTAATCTTATTATTTTAATAACCTCCTAACTGATATCCTCTTCTCTTCTTTCCAACATGTTCTTCACACAATTGCCAAAATAATCTTCCTAATTCATAGATCATTATAGATCATTCATAGACATTGTGTCACCCCTCTGCTCAAAGACCTCCAGTATCCCTCCAAGAAGGAATTTCTCTGCGGCTTGTCCACCCAACTAGATATCATGTTCTGGACCATAACCATTTTTTCATCTATTTGGTTTTACATGTGTGGGTGGTTCAGCCAAATTTCATTTTGAGGGGTTATGGATTTAATTTAGGAGGCTCTGCAATGGCCTGAGGCTTGATGAAATTGGCACATCATCCACAAACAGAAGCCTTTAGAATCTAAAATCTAAAGTTTAGATCAATATCCACAAGGAGCCCTTCTTTGACTCTGAATCTAAGTTGGACATTTTCCATGACAGTGGCAAGCACGTCTGACAAGTACAGCTCCCTATTTTGTGGCTTCCTTGATATTAACGATTAATTATTGATGGTAGTCGCCCTATTTGGAATATTGGATGATTCTGACAAATGCACAGGAAATACCTTATAGGGCTTGGACAACCTTGAAGACAGCATTTTACTGTGCCATATCGAGTGCTTTTTTTTTAAAGTAAATCAATCTACAAGCATTCACTGAGCTGTATACCAGACATTGTGGATACAAAGACAGAAACTAAATGGTCCCTGACCTGAAGGAACTTACTCTCTACTGGGGAAAGGGGAAGAGAGCATGCCTCCAGATAAGTCAATACAAAAAGGCATACAAAATACAAAGAAAGGGATTTCAGGAGGCGCTAACAAGGAGAGGAGATCAGGAAAGCCTCCTCGAAGGAGGAGATGGCATTTGAGCTGAACCTTGGAGGAATCTTGGGGATTCCGAGATGGGAGTGAGAAACTACTGCGCAAGGAAACAGACAGAATGCAGTGTGTGTAAGGGGGAGCAGTGTGCAATCAGACCAGAAACAGAGGCTGGAGCCTGACTGGGAAGTATTAAACACACACCAAACAGTCTTCATCAGTTTTGACAATCAAAGCTTCCCCATCTTGTACAAGGGTGATGTCAAAAGAAAATCCTTATCAGTTTATACAGTGAGGACAGTTATCAGGGTAGTACCTGGGTAATTTACAATTGAAATAATTTTAGTATAATATATGTATATATAAGAACTAACATTTATATAGGGCTTTAGGGTTTGCAACATGCTTCACATATATGATTTCATCTGATCCTCACAATTCTGTGACAAAGGTTCTATTAACTCTATTGTATGGATAAGGAAACAGTTTGAGAGAGGTTAAATGACATGGTCAGGGACACATAGCTACTACATATCTGTGGTAGGATCTGAACTCAGGTCTTCTTGACCCTAATACCAGTTCTCTATCCATTATGTTATTTGGGTGTGCGTACACACACGCGCGCGCGTATACACACACACACACTGTATATAATATGCATATAAATATATATAACTAGTATATATGATATATATTGTGTGTGCAGCTAGATAATACTCTTTATGTATATATACATGTATAGAGACACGCATGCATATATGAGTATACACACGCATGTGTATGTGTGCAGTTGGTAGCATGGTGGATAGAGAACCATTCTAGAGTCAAATGTCTGTATATGTATATATAGTACATAGTATGATGCCTATTTATGCATACATGTACAAACATATACAGGATATACATAAATAAAACTTTTACAGTAATTCCTAAATAGGGAATTCCTAGAAGCCACGGGAATGGTATGAGGAAATGCCATATGGAATAAGCACTGGGCTGGGAGCTGGCACTCTAGATCATAGTTATAGACTTGAGGAGCAGCGTGTAACAGTGGACAGATTGCTGGACTTGAAGTCAGAAAAGCCTGGGTTGAATCCCACCTCTGACACTTACTGGCCACTTGATTACAAGAAAGTTGCTTAGCCTTACTGACCCTCAGCTTCCTCAACTATCAAATGAAGAAAGTCATCCTTGCACCTGTTATACCTACCTCACAGGGCTACCAGGAGACTCAAATGAGATAAGACATGTAAAGCACTTTGCACACCAGGAGCTATATAATAATGCTAGCAGCTATCATCATCCTCATTATTAGTTCTAGTTTGGCCATGAACCAGAAGAATGACCACAGTGAAGTCATGCAACTTCTCATCGTCTTAATCTGTAAAACGAGTTGACCTCCAAGTCTCTTTTGCTTTAAAATTCTATAAGTGTATAAGTAATCTAGCCTGACACCACTATAGTATAAATTTGCTGCTAGAAAAAGAACAGGAATTCCTAAAATTCCTCAGCACAAGACCACAAACAAAATTAATACTGAAAAAAGAAAAATGAAAGCAAATTCCTAGTAAAATCCCGAGGTCTTAACACTACAAGGCTTAAAGAGTTTTTGAAATCCACTATATATTTCTGTCCTGTGAAATTACCATTCACTGGAAATAGTCCCCTTTGACACAAGCTGCAAGCAGACAATCCCAGGCACCTGGGGTTTGGGTGACAGGCCAAAAGACACTTACTTTAAAGCTGAATCTGACAATGTTTTGGGGAGCATGAGGGTTATTGGCTGTCAGGATACGAGTGAATTCTTCTTTTAACTCCTATGGGACAGAAACACAGAGAAAGACATTAATAAAAAACATGCTCCACGCAGAGGACTGGCCTAAGTCCCATGAAAAACCAGCAAACTTCTCACACAGTTTCACAAACACAGATGACATTACACCCTATGTTTCTGATCAGCCACTTCTGGGGACCACATTTCTAAAGAGCTGGAGGGCAGTACTAGGCAGAGCCAGGGTTAATGAAACTCAGGCCAGGGACCATATTAGCTACCAACTGTTTTCACTCTTTTACTGAGAAAACATACACACACACACACACACACACACACACACATCAAATCTGCAAGGAGAAACCTGTGCTCGAGCCAAGAAGACTCCCTTTCCCAGCGGCTCTCCTTCTCGTGTTAGCAAAGCTTCATTCCTGTCATGCTTCCCAGACTTTGTGTGCTTTGTGTAAAACTCAATGCTCAAAGGAAGCTTCCCTTGGGACAGAATGGATTCCTAATGTATGTGTCCAGCCTAAAATTTGGCTATCACTCCAACACCCAGAATAATGCAAACCACTTCTTAGTGGCACAGAGAGGGTTAGTGTGGCTCAGGGGAAAGAACAAAGGCTGAGTCATGAGACAAGGGCTTAGTGCCACCTCAGGCACTAACTGGCTGTGTATTCTTGGGCAAGTGACCTTTCTTTGGACCTTGGTTTTCCCTATCTGTCAAAATGAAGAAATAGACTAAACGAGCATTTCCCAAACCATTTTAAGCAAAACTCTAATATTCTGATGAAAGTAAATTCGTTTTCATGAGAAAGATTTTATACTAGTGATATTTTTGCTTAAAATATTAAATATAAAATTATGTATCAAAAATACTTATTAAATGGGAGTTTTCCAAATATGAAAACAGGCCAAATTTCTTCTATTTTGCTACAAAAATTTCCCACGCCTCATTTATCATAAGAATATACCACATCTCCAGATTTCACCATGACCGTGGTGATCAGTATTTATAGTCTGTCAATATATGTCGTCTCCCAATAGGTGTCCAAATTGATTTGAGACACACTGGGCTAAATCATCTCTCCATTTCCTTCCAACTCTTTCATTCTGTGACTCTGTGGTTACATAAATAGGTCAAAATTTATCAAGTCAGTGTCTAATTAACCCACCCAAAAGAATCTAGGTTGGCTATCTCTACGTAGGCAAAATAAAATGTTATTTTAAAAAGTTAACTATATTTGCTAGTCTTTGTGAAAACATTTCATATTATACAAGGCACATACATAGCTGATTTTTGAATGAACGTATTAGAAATTACATATCCAAATGAGAAATCCTACTTTCAAACTAGATATTTACTTCATTGTGACTACCATTACTCAAAACATTTCTGGATTTCATCTTTGGTAATTGCCTTCAGACCCTGCAGCCCATTCCTCTGACTGTCCTCAGTGGTGACAAATCTTCATCTGTTAAGTGTTGCTCTGAATATGTAAGCAATTAAAAGTCATCCGAAGACAAACCTAGTGGCTACGGTGAGGGTTTTGGGTCAAATACAAGGTGTGAGTATATAAAGAAATGATGTTCATTTTCTTGTGAGGCTTGGCTAGTGGATTTAAAAGTAGAAAACACTCATGTAGATGCATGTTTGTTAAATTCATCCTCAGTACTTCTGAGTCACTTCATGATGTAATGCCAAAAAAAAGGAGAATGTTTTATATTTCGATCATTTAAATTAAGTGTGGCAATATTTTTGGCATGCCTAAAAAATGTAACTTTTATTGAAGGTATTAGACAAAGAGTCTGACATAATGTAGACAATAACTTTGGGTCCTCACACACTGCTTTGAACCAATGCACATTTACTAATCTATTATTCCAAGCGCCTGATTTTTGCTTTATAGAGATCACCCACAATACCACCTTTAGGAGATGGCCAAGCAACATGCACTAATAGCCATCTAGACCAAATTCTCCCAACTCTTTGTCTTGCCAATATAATTTTTTTAAATTTATAGGGCCAAACTTCATTTCAATTACAGTATTTAAAATTGGTTTTCTTTTGCTCCATATTGACTTGACAAGAACCCCAATGCTGTTTCAAAAGATATGCAGTTTCACCTCTACTAATGCAGAATTCCTTCATTGCTTAGTAGATGGTCTTCATGAGTTGCTATGACCCAAACAATTCATCCTCTAGTAGTCAACCACATTCTGGTGATGAGTCTCTCGGAACTCTGCTAGGCTGGCCCTTGAATGACATACATAAAGTCTGTCACTGGAATGGCATTAAAAGCCATTCCAAATTGTTAGGAATTCATTCTCTGTGTCACAGCCTTTGAGAACCCAGTGTCACCTTTTCATCGAAGTGAGACTTTAAGGGAGGAAGAACTTAAACTGCCTGGAACACAGTAGGTGCTTAATACATAGTTGTTGAACATTTCTGGATGTAACTAATGTAAAAAACTGTTCTGCTTGACTATGTACATTTATTAAAAGGGATTTTTCATTGTTGTTGTTGTTGCTTTTTCTTAAGTAGTAAAAAGGAATAAAAATAAATGCTTAGTAATAAAAAGAATTAAGAAAAATACTTGTAATCCCCAATACCAGAGGGTGAAATAAGTGGTTATCTATATGGTGTGATTCTTGCAGAGCCAGAAAGGTCCGCTTGTCCTTTGACGCAGATAGTCTATTGCTATGTAACCTATCCCGAGGAGGTTAAAAACAGACAGACAGAAAGAATTATAACACAATAATTGATAGCAGCACATTTTGTAATAACATAGAATTGGAAACAATGCAAGTACCCATCAATTCGGGATTGGCTAAAGAAGTCGTGGTACGTTAATTTAATGAGGTGTTCCTTCATTGTAAATAATATGAAGAATTCAGGAAAATATGAGAAAATGTATATGAACTGGAATAAAGTAAGCAAAAATAAGAAAATACTACATAGTCTGCCAAAATGGCAGATGCCTAAATGGGAGGCAGACTGCCTAGCTCCAATATACTTGTACCAGTTAAACCCAGAACTTCATACTAAGCCAAGTAATGACCAAGAAATTCAATGAACAACTACAGCATATGACTTCTATCCTATAACTGTAGAATTTGCCAGAAGCCACCTGCGATAGGACAGGTGCTCCCTCCAGCAAAGTCACTACCAATTCATCCAGAGATGAGGCATGTGTAGAGCCTGCCGAGCTCTGTGTAAGGAGACAGAAAGAGGGAAGCCTCCTCTGACAAAACTCCAAGGTGGTCAGAAAGATTCCAGGATGAAGACCTTTTAAAAGTTCCTGGTACTAGCAGGGGGAAGAGCAATGGGGAGCAAGCTCCACAGTGTTCAGATCAGGATAACCTGAAGCTCTGAGGTCCCTAACACTTTCTCCTGAGATGTCAGAAAAAGCCTGGAAGATCCAACACTCTGAACCACAAAGATCCAAGAGGACCTAATCCGTGGAGATCGAGGTTACCACAGTGACCCAATGTGATATCAAGCCAGGGGGGTGGTGGATGTTATGGAGGCTGGAACTAGCACAAAGCCCCAGTTCAGGAACTAAAGCTGGAGAGATGAGTAAATCAAAGAAAACACTAACCGATGTTACAACAATATTGCAAGTCTAGAGATTCCCAGAAAGAATCATTCAAGTTGAGACTTAAGGGGAAAAAAATGGATTTTCCACAGGGACTACATGTGTACACAAAGGAAATGCAGCAAGAGATCATAAATGAAATAAAAGATCCAAAAGAAAGAATTAAAAGAATAATTAGATTAGATAAGAAAGTGGCAAATCCTACTCAAGAAATGGAATCTCTGAAAAGTACAATATACCAGTAGACATCAATGCCTCCCTGAGTCAGCAAGAAATATTAGAACAAAATTAAAAGATTGAAAAAATAGCAAAAAATATGAGATATCTAATATAAGAAACTGAAAACTGTGTTTTGTTTTGTTTTAAAGCCTGAATGCTTATTCAAGGAGTTGTAAATGAAAAGGGCCCAGATCTATTAGAACCAGAAGCCAAGGTAAAGATAGCCACGGAGTCTACTGAAGAAGGGGGAGGGTTGATGTGGTCAAATTTGTGCTTCAGGAAAATCAATATAACAGCTGAGTGGAAGATGGAAGAGAGCTGGGGAAGTGACTTTAGGAAGGGAGAAAAACCAGAAGATTTTGCAATAGTCCAGGAGTGAGGAGATAAGGGGGTGGTGGTAGTATCAAAGGAGAGGAGATGTGTAAGTGCGATGTTATAAAGGTAAAGGCAAATTTACTTGAGCAATTGGAAGGAGCTGTTTTAGGATGTTAGCACTTACAGCTAGCATTTTACAGTATGTTAAGTGTTTTTACAAATTTTCTCTCCTTTGAGAGACAACAACTTTGGGAGGTAAGTACCATAGTTATCCCCATTTTGCAGATGAGGAAACTGAGGAATACAGAGGTTTGAGTACTGGCCTAGAATCACACAGCTAGTTACTAAGGCCAGATTTGACATTAGGTTTTCCTGACTCCAAGTCCAGAGCTCGATCCACTGGGACACCCAACTAGTTGCCCAGGTTAGGGCTAACATTCTGATGGCAGAGAAGAAATGAGTATCCCTTCAGAACTTTATCTTCTTCAAAAAATATTGAGAGAGTTAAAGAAGGAAAGCAGAGGTCCTGGGAGTGGATTGGTTCTATTCTGAAGGGACAGAAAAGAGAGTAAAAGAATACACACATGTAGAAAGGAGGAAATGACTGGGACTTGCCATTTCTCATAACTGGGGTACACGAGAAGAGTATACTAACATGGTTGAAGGGGCAGGTAGAGTGGACATCAAAAAAAACTTCACTCGTTTGAAATGGATGAAGTAAGGCTAAATAAACATCAGAGTGTTTGGTGTAGAAAATCATCAGACTCAACAGGGAAACAGATTGAGGTGTGGACGGGTGGGTTTGAGGGAACATAAAACTGGTAAAAGAATAATTTTATTCAAAACAAACTTCCTGATCCTGAATGGGGATTTTAAAGGGGGGCGGGAAGTTTAAGGAAAAAAACCTAGAATGTAAGGGCTGTCCTTATCAATTGTGGGATGACTGAATAAATCATAGTATACGAATGCAATAGAATATTATTGCACTGTAAGAAATGAGAAGACAGATAACTTCAGAGAACCTTGGATAGCATGAACTGATGCGGAGTGAACAATTTACAGCTAAGGTCCGATCAGAGAGAATAAAGAATCCCCTGAAGTGGTCACAATGTATTCGAATTTGTGTTATTTGAAATTATAATTATGTAAAATACAGTAACTGGTTCCAGCCCAATGGAAATATGTAGTGCAAATTTGAATGCAAGCAACCACTTCAGGGAATTCTTTAGTGAGAGTAAAGAAAAAGATGTAAGAACTCTAATCAAATTGGTGATCAACCATGTCCCCAGAGGACCTTCAGTGAAACATTCTACCCACTTCCTGTTAGAGAGGTGAGGGGCAGAGCCATGCATCTTTGGACATGACTACTCTGTGGATTCAGCTTGCCTGAATGTTTATATGTTTATTTGTAATAAAGACTCTCTCTCTCTCTCTCTCTCTGTCTCTGTCTCTCTCTCTCTCTGTCTCTCTCTCTCTCATTGGGAGGGGACTGCAGTAGAAGGAAGCTAACAATAGTGATGCCCTTCCACCCCCCCCAAAAAAGGAGTACCACTGTAACATTTTTAATACATAGAAGAAAGCAGGAGACACAATCAGAATAATTTTGAAAGTAATTTGTATGATTACATAATTTTTTTAAAAAGCAAATGCTATGAGGGGGTGGAGCCAAGATGGCGGCTGGGAAGCAGTGACTGGCGTGAGCTCCCCACCAAGTCCCTCCAAAAACCTATAAAACAATGGCTCTGAACCAATTTTAGAGCTGCAGAACCCACAAAGTGGCAGAGGGAAGCAGG
>CM053624.1:265082276-265256019 GCA_028646595.1 Phalanger gymnotis
GAGAGAGGAAGGGAAAGGGGGATGGGAAGGGAATGGGGCGACGGAGGGAAGGGCAGACTGGGGAACAGGGCAACCAGAATGTACGCCATCTTGGAGTGGGGGGGGGAGGAAATGGGGAGAAAATTTGTAATTCAAACGCCTGTGAAAATCAATGCTGAAAACCAAACATGTCAAAAATAAATTAAAAAAAAAAAAGAAAATGAGATCTAAGATCAGATCAGGTCAAATATATTGGAGAATCATGACTCAACAAGGAGCTCTCAAGATGGGGGCCAAGACGAGTCTGGGACAGAAAAATGGAAGAATCACGGTAAAATAAATAAATAAATAAATAAATAAATAAATAAATAAATAAATAAATAAATAAATAAATAAATAAATAAAGGTTGATTAAAAAAAAAAAGCAAATGCTATGAAACGGAGATTTATAGTTCCGTATAGAATCCTATTTTGTGACAGATATACACACTTTTTTAAGTGTTTAAGTTCAGAATTTTAAAAAAAACTTTATAAAAGTGTTTAAGTTCAGAATTTTAAAAAAACTTTATAAAAAAGTACCACACAGTGATTATCAGAATGTAAACAGAAGGAACAAATGAAACTGAATGACGTGTAATTATAACGACCAAGCTTGGCCCCAGAGAAGAGATGACAAAATGGAACTAATTTTCTTCACTGCATATATACTAGGAGCTTCTTTTTTCCCCTCTTTTTCTTCAAATTTTTTTGTTATAAGGGAAAGCTTTTTGGGTAGGGTATATTCAGAAGCAAATGTAATACAAAAACGAAAAAAGCATCAATAAAAATAATATTCAAATGAAGTAAGATTCCCTTACCACCAAAACTCCTTTTATCCCTATAATGCTAGAGTAATTCTTTAGTAAGGACAAAACTCTCATTCCACTACCAGAATAAAGGGAAGGGCTTGGACCAAATGATCTTAAATGTTCCTTCTAGCTCCCACAGTATATGTGACTTATAGCAATTAAGAGACTGTCTTAGGCAAGTGATGCCATATACTGAGTTCAGAGGCAGATTTACTGGCATCCATGTCTGGTCAAGAAGTAATAGGAAATATTTCTTCAGAATGATTAATGGAATGTACCTTCTCCTACATCTTATCTTGTAGCAATAATTGCTTTTCATATCCTGTCCTGTATATGCATTTTCTGTTCTGAAATTAGTTTCTGCATTCCATTGTGCCTGCATTGCATTAATATCCTTATTAATATGGTGTATGTGATTAATTAAACATCTAGCATATAGTTAGCTTCCATAGTCCACTGTGTCACTTTCTGGACTACTTCTCTCCCTTGTTGCCAGTCACCTTCCAACCCCAGGAAAAAAAAAAACCTTCTCCCTGAGGCCCACTTTCCTAATTCTCCAGCATGAAACCATCATTTCTCGAGGGGCTCCAGCCAGATACACCTCCCTCCCGACTCACTTTTGAGACCTCTCATCTACTTATTCACCAGCCGTATTCCTACACTGGAGATCCAAGGAGAGAACATCCGTAAAGCACTCAGCACGGCGCCTGGCGCACAGTAGGCATTATATAAATGTTTATTTTCTTTCCTCCACCCAGAAACCTCTGTCCTGAGCCCTGCTCTCATGGTTGGTGCCTCCCTCTCCACCCCTCACTTTCCAGAATCCTTTTATGTGTTATCTTTTCTTGCTAGAATGTAAAGTCCTTGAAAGTAGGGACCGTCTTGTTTATATACGTATGCCCAGCATTTACCATAGTGTCTGATCAACAGTAAGTGCTTAATCAATGCTCTACTTATAGGTAATAGTATATTATTCAACAATACAGTAAAATGCATTGCTTCAGCCCATCTGACCGCCCACAAGGAACCCACCTCTCCTACTGGCCTAGGCCTACTACCCATTACATGTGTAGGCCTAATGCAAAGGGCACACAGCTCAGGATAGGAAACTTCTGTCACAAGTGATGTAAAGTAGCTGATACTGCCTTCATTGACACTTCTTCTAGTGGGCTGGAACAGGAATGAGTCACAAAGTGTAAGGTGTGGTAGGTAACTCCAACTCAACCTTTGACTCAAAAAGCAGCAGTTATACCTCCTGCTCTGTACCCCAAAGTCAAACATCCAATGGCTGATGCAGCTCAAATACCCATGCATCTTTTCTTTACTATTTCTGTTCAACCCTGGTGGGGAGTGTCTTAGACAGTGCCTTTTCCCCCAAACCTTGAAAGTACATGGTAATCTGGACTGAAGTTGACTTAACATGCTAATTCTTCCTGAGAAGGAACACAATGACTTAGAACAAGAGGAAGGTTTAAATGAAGAGCATCCCATTCAGTATGGAGGGAAGGTTTTGATACAAAGGAGACATGAAGACAATAGAAAGAGAATAGGTATGTAAGTCTACGAATAGGGAGTGATTTGAAGAAGGAGATGGGGCACAAGCAGCAAGGAGAGCATGAAGGAGGACCAAAGACAAAGTTTGCATGTTTTTTCCCTTAGAGAAGGCTCCAGAGGCAGGCATGATTTAGCGAATGGAATGCCCCAGCGTTGGAGTCAGGAAGACTTGGTTCAAATCCTGCCGCAGATACTTACTAGCTATGTGACCCTGGGGAAGTCACCTAACATCTTTGGGCTTTAGTTTCCTCACATGTCAAGTGAGGGGGTTGGACTCAGTGCCCTTTAAGGTTCCTTCCAGCCCTAAATCTATGATTCTGTGATGCAATTTGTGAAGTCCTGCAGGACTAAATAACACAGGATCATAGGATTATAAACTGAGTAGAGCTAAGAGACCTCAGTGGTCATATAGTCCAACCTTCTCATTTTATAGATGAGGAAAATGTGGCCCAGAAGGGTTGTACCTTGCCCAGGGTCACTTCCTATCTGCGTGACTCTGGTTAAGTCACTGGCCCTCAGTTTTCTCTATACTAGCCCCTTTTAAGGACCTCAGATATATCATCCACTTCCCTGGGAGACTGGCTGGAGACAAGGTCTGTTAGATGAGAAGTCTGCTCTCACACCAAATTAGCAACAGTCCTAGAAAAAGAAAAACATTTAGCAGCTCACCGTGGCAAAAGCTGTCAGAGAAACTGGCTGAAGTATCCACTTAACGCTGCAACAACAGAGATCCTATCAGACGATTGCCGAAAAACAAATGGCAATCTAAAACCCACCTGGTAACACAAATGTATAAACTTCTTCCTATCCGGTAGCTTGAACATTCTGGAATGTCCTGGCAGGGTCCTCTTCAGAACTAAATAAAGACTATTTTCCTTTTTAACATGAATCTACATGGCATCCTGTTTTGTGCTATAATCCTTTGGTCATATGAATAGAGGGTATTTGACTTTCTACTGCTAAGAAAATAAATGCCTACTCAGTAGGGATAGAAACCTACTTGGGACAGCTGAGCGGTATAATAGAGTGCTAGGCCTGGAGTCAGGAAGACTTATCTTCCTGAGTTGAAATCTGGTCTCAGAAATCTGGTTATTGTGTGACCCTAGACACGTTATTTAATCCTGCTTGCCTCAGTTTCTTCATCTGCAAAATTAGCTGGAAAAGGAAATGGCAAACCACTCCAGCATCTTTGCCAAGAAAACCCCAAATGGGGTCACGAAAGCTGTACCCAACTGAAATGATTGACCAACAAGTGAAAGAAAAGATAATGAAAGGGGCTGAAGAGGCTAGAATCTAAGAAAGCAAATTTACTCACAGCTTCAGTCAGCTCCAACTGGTCTGGGGGTTTGATCAGTGCCTTGGTCTGAGACCATTCATCTGCCCCTTCTCCCACATCTGGGCCAGCATCCTCATCCTGCACAAAAAAAGGGACAGCTTAGTTAATTTATGTCCATAACTGAGATTTTGAGTTCTATCCATTCTGGAAATCATTCATTGTAATGCAAGTGCTTGGATTGGCCAGTCTTGGTTGATACAGCTCAGAAAGGACAAAATATGTCTCAAAGAACATTGTTTTCACAAAGCCTCCCAGGGACCACATTTATATCACTTTGTTTTTACTACTTAGGATTCAAAAGCGCAATTTCCTTGGCCATGTTCTCTTGTTTCAAAATGAGCTTATAAACTGCTAACATGTTATTATAACAAAGCAGCTCATGTCTATGCTCTAATTGCCCCAAGGCACCACAAATGACATCTAATTACTTTTTTTTTTTGGTGTTAAAATTATTGTTACATAAGTTTCTAATCAGAATCTTTTCAAACACGTTTAGATTGAGTAATGCTATTTGGGGCATGGGTTGTTAGGCTTTCTCTCCCAGAACATTTTACACCCTAAAAGAAACAAACATCCAAGATTTGTTGCCCTCTGGCAGAGCTCATAGTATAAGTAGGTTAAACATCAAAATATATCATGCTGTTCATTCAACTATGGAAAACAGATTGCTGCAGTGATGGATCAAAACTTCCCCATCTAATATAGTTTCCTTTGATTAAAAAACCAAACCTCTGATTAAAAAGTTTAAGGGTTCAAAGCATTTTCTGTCTTAAAGTTAAGTACTGTGATGATCTGCACTTAAATCAGACTGTCTTTTTAATTACAATTTTGTCAAGTCTGCTATCCATGACTTAGGAAAGTAGCTGTCTTCTTGGGTTCAAAGGCAAATGCTGTTTCTGCAATGAAATAATTATTATGACAATGTTTGCAAAGTACTTTACATATATTATCTCACTTGACTGTAACAATAACCCTGTGAAGTAGCTGCTATTACTATCTCCATGAACTGAAGAGGAAACTGAGACACAGAGAGATTAAATGACTTGGCCAGGGTCACACAGCTAGTAAGTATATGAGGCCACTTTTGAAAGCAGGCATTTCTGACTCCAATTCTAGTATTTTAGACACTTTATCTAAACAGTAGACAAACTGTGGAGACATAAGCAATAGCATACTTCTTTCCTGATCCATGTTGCAACAGGCCTATTGAAAGACTTATGAAAGATCTTGTAGTTAAGTGAAAATTTTAAATTTTTATTTTAAGAGAGAAAGGAACATTTACTCCCTAGTGGTAGTTATTAGTTCATCATGAGTAGAACTGAAATCAAGTGTGGATTTTCATGTCTAGAACCCTGAAGACTTTAAATCCTATGGTGTTGAGAGATGTTTCTTTCCTTTCACATAGCAAGATGAAAGGATGACAAAATGGTCTAGTAAAAATCCTCTGCTAGGAGATGTGAGCCTTGGGTTTAAACATGCCCTCTGCCCTATATTAACAGTATGATCTTTGGCCAATTACTTAAGTTTTCTGGGTCTCAGTGACTTCATTTGTAAAATGAAGATAAAGACCTTACCCAGATTGACCAAATAATTTCCTGAGGTGCCTTTCCATTCTAAGATCTATGACTCTATAAAAACTAAGATTATGAGGACACTTTTGCTAATAATTCCTAATTGTGAACAATAGGGTCTGGAATCAAAGTAAATTCTCTGAATAAGTTTTTCCCCCTATGATTGAGTCATAGTCCTGTCACCTGATGGTCTACCAGAGGCTGATGAAAGCCTCTGAAGCAACCACCGCAAAACTACTTTTTGAAACTATTTCGTTCCATATATTTAAAAGGTTCAAAAGGGATAAAAGCATAAGACCAGCCTAGGGTTAGATTTATATGCCTGTTATATTCATAGCCTCTTTATATCAAAATCTTCTCTTAACCTAAGTGTTCATTTAAGTCGCTGTGTTCTTTTTCCTGGAGGAATCAGCATTTGAAGACCTGTCAATCCAGAATACTATATACTTTCAAGGTGAATTAATTAGTAACCCCTCCTCCCCAGCTTCTAATGTTCCCTTCCTCATAAATTGGCTTTGTATTTATTTTGAATATATTTATTTATATGTTGATAGAATATAAGCTCCTTGAGGGAAGAGATTGTTTCATTTTTGTTGGGCACATTTTTGACAGGCACAAAGCAGACACTTAATAAATGTTTGTTCCTTGTCAAGAAACCTCTAGTATTAGATGCAAAATATCTCTGACATAAACTTCGAGTTTCCAAAGCAAGTGAGTTGTGTGGGTGTATTTGGTCACCTAGGTGACCTGATTAAAGGAAATAGTGTCGATTTGAAGGGAGAGAATCAACAAGGTCATGATGAAATTACCTCTTGCTGAATTATTAAGAGGGCAGGAGTAAGGATATGTTGATATTAGTCTATAACCATGCATTTTAAAATCTATAATTATTGCTGGAAAAGAAAAGAAAAAGAGGGTTGTTTTTTGTTGTTGCTGCTGACTTTTTGGGAATCTAATCTCAAAAAGGTGAGACTCAAGCATGAGTCTGGGTCCTCGGTCCCTTCGCCCCAGCATGGGGAAATGACTAGATCCTCTGGTTAAGAACGAGCAAAGTTGCCCATTACTGGCATCTCTTGTCCCTTTACCTTAATGTATGTGCAAGAGCTTAGTTCAATCAATGAGTAGAGAACCAAAGTCAGGCTCATCAGAAAACACTGATTCAGAATGAAAGAGAAATTAAGTCAGAGAAGAGAAGCCCACGCTGGGAGCCTAGACTCTGAAAGAATCAATAAATCAGTCCACAAACATCTATTTATTAGGTTCTTGCCCTGTGCCAGGCACTCCTGCGAAGACAGAAAAGCAAAAACAGTCGCCTGCACTCAAGGAGATCTCAGTCTAAGGTGGGAGATAACACGTGAGCAACCACGTACAAAAAGGTCATTAAATTAAGAGATCGTTAATAACTCTGGAGAGAACAGTTGCAGTTGAATGATGAGCTCGGAAGCCAGATGGCAAGAGTTAAGAAGAGAGTAAGAGGAAGTGAAGTAGGACCCATTGTAGTTGTCCTTCTCAATGAGTTTAGAACTACGACGAGGAGGAAAGGCAGAACAGTAACAGACGGGATGGGGGCGGGGGGAGGTTTAAGGATGGGGAAGAAAGGGGCATGTTTGTAGGCAGTAGACACTGAGGGACTGCCAAGAGAGATCGGGAGAGTAGGGATGATAGGGGAGGCAGTCTGCTGGAGAAGACGGGATCGTTTGCGCATGTAGAAGAGTCTGCCTTGGCAAAGAGAATGACTGCCTCTTTGGGTGAGACGGGGACAAAGGAGGAAGCAGCGGCGGAAGGCATCTGAGTGACGTGAAAGGAGGCACAAGGGGGAAGAGGGAGGTCTCAAAATGGCCTCATTTTTTTTTCCAGTGAAAGGTGAGGCAAAGTTCTCAGATGAAAGGACGAGGGAGGGAGAGCCGTGACAGGATTGAGGAGAGATGAAAAGACTTGGAAAGCCTCTTGGGTAGGTGAGCTAGTGAATCCATTAGGGAGATAAAGAAGGACCGCCTTGCGGAATGACAGACCAGCTGAGAGTATGCAATATAACCTTGTAGCGGACCCAGTTAGCAGGTGCTTTCTGGAGCAGCGCAAGCCGCGGATGGTGGGAGCGCTTCAAGGGCGGGGCTTGGCTGGGCGGATTGGTGATAGAATAGAGCCAAGGACTCGAGAGTAAGAGTGGAATTCATGCACGAAGGGGTCGGGCTGAAGAAGGGAGGGAGGCATAGCCAGCATTAGAGTGATGGGAAAAGAAGTCAGGGGCGGAGGAACTGGAGGTCATGGTGGAGATGAAGGACCGAGGTCACAAGACAGAGGGAAAGAGGGAACGATGAAAGATCATGATCCGATAAAGACGTTTCAGAGATCGTAAACATCTAACACTCGTGGGTGTGGGCAAAATGAAGACTACGACCATGGCTCCTGTGGTTGGGGTGGAGTGAAGGGTAAGTCGTGAGACATCGGTGAATCGAGGAAGTTAGGCCGTTGGAGGGAAGTTGGGCTTTGTGAGCGCACACGTCCCTGTGAATACTGGCGTCCCCTAGTAGGAAAGCAGGCGTTGGAGGGGAAAGACCGCTGAGCTCACTGAGGGGTCAGGAGATAGGGAGAAGGGAAGGGAATCTGGCCGATGGTCCAGCCCACGAGGCCTGAAGACAGTGCCGGACCAAAGTGGAGGAAATGATTTAATCACGAAGGAATTGGGCCACCGAGCTTGTCTGGCTATCAGAACGTACTTCAGGAAAGTCCGCCAGACTAGGAAGGGCAGACCTAAGTGGGGAAATAAACCTCTAGTAGGCCGGAACGTAAAGATAACCTCCAAGAGATGGGTCAGCATGACTGACTTAAGCCAAGAGGAGACAGCTTTCAGGCCCAGGAGAGAAAAGCAGAGGGAACGTGCCCGGGTCCACCAGTGGAGTGGCAACTTAGACTGGAAGAGCTTTCCCACCCTTTAATAGGCCTTGAGACCTGCTTACATCACAGGAAGTGGGCGGAGCTTCCTGGTAGGCTAAGGAAGTTGTGTCACAGGAAGTGCGCAGAGAGCCCTGCTGGCTGTTGGTGACAGTTGGAGCTGAGGGAATGAGAGCCGAGCTGGGATGGCCGTGCTGTAAGTTTTCCTTGTTTTGTGGGAAGGCCCACGGGGGCAGCTGGTGTTGGGGTGGCTCCCCCCAGGCTGTGATGTTGCGTATGGGATGCGGCACTGCTCTGAGGACTGGGTGGGTGGCTGGTGGGATCTGGCTCTCTGGTGTCCGAATGAAGGTTCATCTGCTCTGCCTCCTGTGGGGAGATACGGAACCACAGCCCCCAGGCACTTTGACCCTCACCGTCTACACTGCGGTCACAGCCTCACTGACACAAGGAGCGGGTGGGAGAGAAGGTCCCGACATTGTTAAGCTGGTGGAGCCTCTGTGGAGCCTCCCTGCGGCCTCACAGCTGAGGGGCTGAAGGAACAGATGCTAAGGCTCCTAAACACAGCAGCCTGGGAGCCAGATACAGGAGAGACCTGAGCCATGCCAAGAGAGCAGAGAAGTCAAGTGGCGGCGGACGAGATGGAAGGAGGACCAAGACCATGGAGGGCCTCGCCTGGGAGTGGGCGCTTTGATGGGTCACTGCCCCCAGGCGTGTCTCCTCCAGGGTATCTTCTACCCAGGAAGCCTTGGGTAGACAGCAAGCTCCTGGAGGGCAAAGGCTGCCTTTGGCCGGGTATTGTATCCCAGGTGTTTGGATCAACGTCTGGCACACAGATGGAGTCCTGCTTCAGAGACACACTGGCGAGTGACCTCGGGAGAGTCATTTAGCCTCCCGGTGCCTGGGGGATGCTTCAAGAGGACACCCAGAGGAGCTGTGAGGCGTGTCTGTGTTTCCTCAGCTGAGTGACCTGTAGGTCCTTATAAACCGCCTGAGAGGACAGGGCCTGGGGAGAGGAAAGGAGCTGTGCCCTGGGGTTGGGTCCTTTCACGTGGCCCCATAGGAGTGGAAAGAGAGGGGAGGCCAAGGCACCTAGACCCTGGCAGCCACGGTTTGATTTTGGCCAGGTAAGAACAAGCCCAGCATCGCCTTTTCTAGGCTCAAGCCCCATGGTCCTCGGGAGCTTCTTCTCTCAGATTTCTGTTTCCATTCAGCAGGAAGAACAGTATGGCCATCGCCTCGTTGGAGGATCAGGAACCCAAAGGAAGGTTTTCCTTCACAAGAGTTTAACAGTGATCAGACCTAGCAGCAGGGAGTGAGCTATGCTTTCTCTTGTTACCCTGCAGGCCTAGGGGATGAGGGAAAGCTATGCCGCCTCAGGAGACAGTCATGAGGGCCAGATATTGGATACCACAGGAGAGTGGAACGAGTGGACAAAGGTTTGAATAGGCCTCACTCACTTTGCATGAGAAAAACAGAATAAATCCTGTGTCAAGTGAGGCACTGCTGTTACTGTTTATACTTCGTACTTAAAGAGAGCAGTGACGTCATGACATCGAGATCAAGCTTGGAAGGCCCTACAGCAGGTCAGGCATGAAGAGCCTGCTTGAATATTTGGGACAGAGATGTTTCTAGATTTGTGCATCTCACATGTCCTTTGTCAGATACAACTGAACAACAAAAATGGAGGCTCTGTTAGAAAACAGTAAATTACAGAGAAATGGGCCATGAGTCTGTGTCTAGGTGTTACATTTCTTTAGGACACACTTCAAAAGCTATTTCTCTTAAGTTAACGTGTAAATGTAAATAATGCTTAATCAATATCTGTGCTATTACTTAAGTTATATTTTATAGAGAAAAGTAATAATGACTGATCATGCTAAATGCTTTAGGACATCAATTATCAGTGACTGGAAAAAGAGGCTCACCACAAAGGGTTCCCAGATTATAGGCACAAAAGGGACTAAACAGGAGAAAGGTACGGTTTTTAGATCCAACCCTGCTCAGTGACACTAAATGTTACAAAGCTCCATCTTGTGAATCACTTGCTGTCTTGTTTCAGGTTGGCTTGAAGGACTTAAGATGGTTATTTTTATGATGTCATTTGGTTGAGAAATCCCCACAGAGTTAAAGAACAATGCTAACCTGGTGACAAACTGTTTTCCTCATAACGACCCTGGGAGGTAAGGTATTATGTTCCCATTTCACAGAGGAAGCTGAATGAGAAAATGGTTCAGTGACTTTCTCAACCACACAGCTTTGGAGCTGGGACTCCAATCGGGGCCTTCCGATTTTTCCCTTTGCCACTGTACCATGACAGAAGGTAAATGAGGGAGGGGGAGGGGAACCTTAGGTCGGCATCACTAAACACAGGGGGGAACAGTAATCAGGGACAAGGATTAACGTCCCACAGTTAAAACCAGAACCAAAATAAGGGGAGAAAGAAGCTAGATAGAACATGTATATGCATATATGTACACACACATTTGGAACTATGTGAGAATGACGATGCCAAAATAAAAGATGAGGTCAGCTTCCCTGATGGGAGAACTTACCCTGGATTCTATCTGTGACACAGAACACTCTCCAGGAGCTCCAAATGCTACATTTTTTTCTCTTTTTGGATTTTTCACCATGGCACACAAGAAATATAAGTATCTGGTTTTTAACAAATCTGTTTTCAAGTCTCTCTGGAAAGTTTTTATTCTTCCCAGTTGGCAAGTCATAAAAAGTCAAAATTATTTACAGAGTTTGGTTCCTTTTATGATGAATAGCTCTAGTCCAGACTATACATATAGCCTAAGGGTATAGACGCTGGATTGGCTGAGACTAGAGGTATCTTAACATAGGATGGAAGAAAGGGGGGGGAAAAAAGAACAACAGGGGCCAGAGAAAGAGAGGGCCTCTGGGCAGGAGTTGTGAATATGACTAAGAAAAACAAAAGCAGAGAGTTTATGGAACTTGGACTAGGCTGGAAAACCTAAGGAATAAGGTAGCTCAAAGGGGATCCAAGGAGAGCCTGTAACTCACAGAAGTGTCCATTATGGGAAGAGCTTGGAAGTTGAAACAGAAAAGCGAGTTTTATGTTGCCACATTGGCTGCTAAAATTAAGGTATAATATACCCACAAATACCCCCAAGTTTGGGGACGAGAGAAAACTTAGGGAATGTGTTAGTTGCATTCAAATATCAGAAGGGTCGCCCTGTGGAAGAGAGAATAAAATGACTCTGTGTTGCCCCAAAGGTCAGAAATAGGAACAATGGATACAAGTTATGGGGGAGCAGATTTTTGTATTAACATAAAGTAGAACTTTCTTAAAATTAGACAAGTTCAACCATGGAATGGGCTGCATCATGGTAAAGTGGCCTCCCCATCTCTAGAAGTGTTCAAGGAGAAGCTGGATGTTGCTTTTTGAGTCAGAGGTCCTGGGTTCAGATCCTGACTACAAACTGTAATTTTGAGCAAATCCTTCAACTTTTCTGGCTCTTGGTTTCGTCATCCAATCACAACCAGGCCATGATTTACAAACTGTTTTGCCTACACTCGGGCCATCATCCTCATCCCACCCCACAAGGTATATACTAGAACCCTAGACACTGGCTCAGGAAATCACCCTGGGCCATGATAGGTGAGTTCTCTTGCCTGGAAGCAGGCCTTCACTTCTAGCCACTACTTCCAAAACATGCTACAGTATGTATGTGTAGCTGGCAGAGAGTAAGTTGAACACTTAATGTTCTTCTGAAAAAATGATGTTGGACTGAATGACCTCTAAGGTCCACATCCAGCTCTAAATCTGTCATCCTATCATGATTCTTAAATTAGACGAGTGGTCAGACTAAATGACCTCTACTTATATTGCTTAGTTTTTTAAAATTCATTTTTGAATAGTCTTTTTTTAAAGTTTTAACTTTCTGAAAGTACAATAGAAAGATTATTGGATTTAGAGTCTGGGAGACCTGGATTCAAATCTTATCTCATTTTACAATGTGACCAATATCTCCAAGCCTCAGTTTCCTTTATCTATAAAATAGAGATCACTGAGTTATGGTAGGGATTAAATGAGATAATAGTCATATTTGCAAAACACGTCTGCCAACCTTAGATTTCTGCAAGTGCTTTGAAAGGTGATGAGTTTCCCATCACTGAGTTACTTAATCAAAGATGGATTAACTCTAAGGTCACTTCCAACGCTAAGATTCTAGGAGTCTTCAAGCCATGACAAAGTAGATATTGTACTCTCCATGACAGGCTGCAATGGGGTGATATGAGGAGGATGACAACAAAGATCACATGGTACTTTACAGTTTGCAAAATGCTATACCTTATCTTATGTGACCCTCACACCAGTCTGGTGTGGTAGGCATTATGGGATTTTAGAGGGTAGTGGAGTAATGAGAGAAGGTATATTTTGTCCTGACCTGAAATGTCATTGGTTTAGAGAACTCTTAGAAAGGAAATTCTTTATCTGACTGGCATGTGTTCTACAACTTAGTCTTAAGAAAGTTACTTGGGACTTATGATAAAAAATGCTATCTATCTCCAGAGAAAGAACTGATGAGTCTAAATAAGTCAAAGCATGGCTTTTTTCCCTACTTTATTTTTCTTCAGGTTTGGAGGTTTTTTTGGTGTATGTTTTCTTTTAAAACATAACTGATAGGGAAATGTGTTTTACATGACTATGCATGTATAACCTATATCAAATTGCTTGCCTTTTTAATGAGGGGGGTGGGAAAGGAAGGAGGGAGAGAATTTGAAGAATTTTTTAAAACAATCTTAAAAGTAGTTTTTACAGGTAATTGGGGAAAAAATAAAAATAAAAACTTACCTGGGGCACTGAGAGGTTAAGAGCTAGTAAGGTCACATGACTAGAAAGCATCAGCTATTTTAATCCAGGTGAGTGGTTTATCCAATAGACTTATGATGTGAATGACTCATCATTAGAGGTAGGGCATGGAACAGGAATGAGGCTAAGCTGCGGGAATGAGGTAAAGTTGAGACTACCCCTTGATCCCTTGGGTAGTGGTAATAGAAGGGGCCAGTGGCAAATGTGGGAAGGTTTCTCTTTAATAATGCCCAGGGCAGTTTGCTCTCATCCTCTCAAAGGTCTCTTCTTTCAGGTTGGCTAAATTTTCTTCTCTAGCACAAACCCATCTCTATTGCATCCATGCCCCATTCCCATACCACCTCCCTAGGCCAGGCCTTCACAATCTTATATCTGTACTACAGCCATGGTGCCACCATTAGTCTCCCTTCCTCTAGTTTCTTTACTTTTTACTTATCCTACACACTGTTGCCAGATGATTTTCCCCCCTAAAACACAGCTCTGGTCATAAAACCTTCTCTAACCCTCAAAACCTTTAGTGACTCACTACTGCCTACAAAGTAAAGTCCCTAAACTTTAGACTGGCATTCAAGAGCCTCCATGATCTGGTCCCAACCCACCTCATCCAGCATCCCCCTCCCCACTTTCATACATGCCTCTTGTGCCCTGTATGATCTGGTCTAGTTGCCCTTACCCAAATGCAGCACTTTATTGCTTCTATATTTGTGTATCTGGGAAATCCTCTCCCAACATCTATCAAGGCCCTGCTCAAATATTATGTCTTGTCTGGATGCAATTCTCTCTTCCCTGTATTTCTTAGTTTATAACTTTTATAAGATTAATCATCTGCTTCACTAGACAGTAAAATATATGGATATATTTACTGATATCTATATATCTTATCTCCCTTTCCAGATCATAAGCTCCTTGAGGGATTATACTATTTTATTCATCTTTGTATCTTCCCATAGCACCTGGAACAGTGACTTATGCCTAGTAGACAACAAACATTTATAGAATGAATGTACTAAATAAGTGCATTGCCTTTCTAGATAGATTTTAACTGTAACCTTCAGGAAAACCTGTAAAATGCAAGCCATTTATCTAACTTTAATTCCTCCAGAGTCAAGTGATTGCCAAATATCAAAATTTTCAAGCTGTCTAAATTTTAATTTTTAAAAATAATAAAATTATGAGTTATATATTAAACTATGAAAAAAACCCAAAGTTATAGGAAACCCAAAGCATCATGGAGAGATTCATGGTGAGAATAAAAAGGCTGTAGGATATTATCATTTATTGTGGGTGACTTACATTACAATAGTGACAAAAAAAAAAAGATCTCATCCAGGAAATATGCCATTAGAACAGGATGTAGGCCAGTCATATTAAGAAAGGGAGAGATAATGGAGGAACAGGCAAAGTGCTACGCTGCTTCCCATGTTTAAAACACCACAACTAAATAACCTAAATGAAGGCTTGTAGTATATCAGGTAAATTCTCTGTGGAGGATTTACTGGCAGATACAAGAAAGTATCATGGTCGGCTCCTAAATGTACTAATCAGAGCTTGGATCCAGCAAAGTACAGCGGTACCCTTTGTCTTGTGCTTTGGCTCAGATTTTCGAGTTCATTGGTAGAGAATTCCGTAGTAAGGAAACTCCCTGTACTGTGGATGATCAACGGCCATTCTGTAGCTTGAAGTCTTGGAGCCACCTGGGTCCCTGAGAGATCGTAACTGACACCAGCTCACAAAGCCTGTATTAGAGGTAGAATCCGAACCTAGGTCTCTCTGACTTTGAGGCATGCTCTTTATCCACTGCGTCATGCTGCCCCTCATAGACTTTATGTAATGGTTACAATTCCTGCTAATTCCCGAATCTCTAGTGCAAATAGATGATTACACCAGGAGTGCTTAAACTCAACTTTTTACATGTTTCCTTCATTATTTTCTAGTCCACTGGTTAGCAGCCCCTTAATGCTGGGAGGTACCCCTCACCTTGCCGCTTAGGGGTGTAGGCCAAAAGTGCCTTGAGGGCTTTGTTTCTATTTTTTCATTAGTGATCTCAATAACAGTGTATCTTGAAATTACAAGGAAAAGTGTCCCTATCCTATGAGACTCATAACAATGACCCCTTTAAGTAGCTAGAGTCTTCTTCCTAAGGATTCAAGAGCACTGAAAACTCCTCCGTTATTCACTGGCATGGCCAAGTCAGGCTCACAAGATTTCAATAGTCTAGTTTGCTCTCACTGTGTCCAGTAGCCTCTAGGAAGGTGGGGCTTATTCATTATTCATTTAACAGCCCCTAGGACAAAATTTCTTCTATTAATCTATGAGGGTCCCATCATCCTATCTAGTATATGTGGCTGACTGACTTTGTATCGAGGAAATCAGATCATGCACACAAGTTTGTTTTTTCAAATTCGTAATTTACCTTAAATGTACTTTAATTTTAACTTCCATTTTTAGCCTCCAGTTTGCCCATTTATTTCACTTCTTAATGGAAAACTATGACAACCCTTTCTCAATAAATTACAGTACAAATAGCAATATACTTTTCCTTTCCCAGATGGAAATTTTTTTTTAAAACCTTACAAAGACTCTGCCAAGAAGTTGTTACTTACTCTTTTCCTGGTTGTCCTGGAAGCTAGTGGACCGACACTCTAAAGAAGGAACAGAAACAGAAAATGAGTTAAACTAAATATGGTAATGCTGCACATGATATTATGCTTGGGCCCTGAGGCTTTTTAGACAAAGCACATACCACTTTTTAAAAATCACATAAAACAATTCCCTAAGAGATTGCACATGCTTTTGGCTTCAGCCAAAGAGGGTGCTTTATTTGAAGGCCATCTGTTCCAGGTTTGCCCAATTGACACAGGGAGACCAACCAGGAAGATTAGTGTCAGGTGTTTTGCATTTTCAATTTAATTCAATTCAACAAGAATGTGTTAAGCCCCAAGTATGTGTTCGGCACTGGGACAGGAGAGGGGCAAATGTGGGCTATGACAAGGGCTCTCCTCTCCAAGAGATTACAATCTTGTTGAAGCAATAAGACTTTACACATATAAAAGCATTTTGTGTTCCAGAGACAGTAAGTAGTGGATTATGAATGCTATTATGGTTGCTTGCAAAGGGAAATGGGATCAATGAGAGAAGTAGAAATGACTTGAAGGATAGTAGGATTTGGATTGGTAGAGAGAGGGCAGCCCAAGGAGAAGTACAGTGTCACCAGAAGTCTAGAGACAGGAATAAACAAAGCAGGTTCTGGGGACTGTGGAGTAGTCCTATCTGGCTTCAGCAGAAAAGTATCTTCGGGTAGTATTGGGAAGGAATAGTCATAAGATGATAGTATTATAGATTTAGACCTGAACAGAACTCTGGAGGTGCTGTAATCCAGAGCTGTCAAACACATGGCCAAGTGCAGCCCAAACCAGATTAAAATGTAATTGGGAAATATTTTACAAAATAAAATACAACAAAGCATAGATAATATTACTTTTAAAACTAAGTCAATATGTGGCCCACAGGGATCGTTATGTAAGGGTTAGTGGCCCGCATTTCTATTTGAGTTTGACACCACTGGTCTAGTCCAATCTCCTTACCTTAGACCTTAGACAACCAAGGTGCAGAGGCGTTAAGAAGAGTCTTGTCCAACTTGATACAAGTAGTAAGTGGCAGAGCCAAGGTTCAAACTCAGGGCCTCTTAACTCTTATCTCTCATGCTTTTTATATTGTACAATTGTAGTGGAAAGAGGAAAGCTAGTTCCATCTGCATAAAAGGTCATTTCTGGCAAATTGAAAATGATTATCTATAGGTAATTTGGCAAGAGAGCAGAATTCACACTTTAAAAAGGGGGGGGCATTGGCAACTGGAACACCTGGTCTTCCCTCAGTGTGCCTGATATGTTGATATGAGATGGCTCCTCAAACAATTCTGGATGACATGGCTTATAATTTGGAAGGTTTTAACAGAGCAAAATTAAGACTTTACACTAGTAAATGAAATACAATGATATTTTTTAAAAAAACAACTATTAAGTGTAATTACTTCCACAATCCTTTTTGTCTATCTTGGGGGTGAGAGATTAGTCACCATGAGTTCATGAGTGCAGGCAAGATTCTAGACTTCTAGCATAATCCAATAAATTTATCACATTTGGCTAAAAGACCTGCCACTTCATGGTGCTCAAATAAGAGTTCGACTATATAACAAAATAGGGTTTTGCCCTGCCTCTGGTCAGTGTGCAGCAGTACAGTGAGTCATTTGTTTAGTCAAATGAAAAATGTAACAAGAGGAGTGGCTTGTAGTAGGCTGTAGGAAGACAGAACAATAAACAGGGCAACTCTGGGCAAGTTATTTTAGGGGACTAAATGAGCTCTAAGGTTTCTTCGAGCTCTCTGACATTCTGTAATACTATGAATTCAGCATTACTTGTATATTAATTATCTACTTTGTGCTTTTGTTGACCCAGGTCTGCTTTGCCCTATCACTTTTTATGCTCTTGGGCTCCCTTCTACCACTTATGTGGGCATAGGGAAAATAAACATTGATCTAAGTATGCAGAAACAATGTGGAAAAAAAAAATCTACAAAGACAGCACATACTCTAGTCCACGGTCAAATATACATGCTATTTGAATTAGAGACAGTAGAATGGAGCAGATTGGAAGTCAGGAGACATGGATTCTACTGCTGGCTTCACCCTGAAGTCTTTATGGGACTTTGGGAGAATCACTTCATCTCCCTGAATCTGAGGGTTCCCATCTGTAAAACAAGGGGATGATTGATTCCAATATTCCTATGGGTCTTTGATCTAATCCATCTGAGTATCCCTTCCAAAGGATCACAACATAGCCATGTCTGCTTATGCTGTGCAACTGTTCATGTGGCCTAACATGTTCTTGGTACTGAGGATATCAGCGAAACACGCAAAAAACCTTAGGAAGGCCAAGGTCATCCACTGCATCCCGGGCTATCCCCAATCATCTTGACTGGAGGAAAAAGTGGGGCTGATGACTTTGCCCAGCTCTGCCTCACTTAAATCCCACTTGCTCATAAGTCAAGACATCACCCTAGAGATGTTATTGGTCCTCTTCTAGAACAAATGAAAAGCAACAGAACAGAAACATGAAGGCTAGCTACTGGTTAAACCTTGCTTTCACCAGGTGAACAACTCATTTTTTTATCATAAATTTCTTTGACAGTATGCTTTACGCTGCTTCTCCTTTCATTTGTTCATTCAGCAAGCATTTGTCAAACTCCTACCATGTGTCTGGCATAGTCCTAAGCCCTGGGGACACAAAAGGCAAAAATGGAACAGGCCCCCACCCCTCAAAACGCTTACATTCCTTTATGAGGGAAACCACATGAACAAAGAAAAGTAAACAGAAAATATATACAAAGTCATATCTGGTGGAGGACACTAGCAACTGTAGGAAATCAGTTGTCACTTGAACTAAGGGTGAAGGAAGCCAGCGTTTCTAAGCGGTGGGGTTAAGGAGTGAGTGCATTTCAGGAGCTTGGGCCACTGTGTTCAAAGGCGAGGAGATGGGAGATGGAATGGCACGTTTGGGGAACAGCAAGCAAGCATGTGTGAGAGTAGTCAGGAGGCAGACCAGGAAGAACTTTGAATGTCCCAAAGAATAGTTTGTATTTTATCCTAAAGAAACTATCAGCTCTGGGTTTTAGAAATATCAGCTTGGCAGCTGTATGTAGGCTGGGTTAGAGAAGGGAGGAGACCAGAGGCAGAGAGACCAATTAGGAGGCCAGTGTAGCAGTCCAGGCCAGAGGTGAGGAGGGCCTTCTCTGCCACGCTGTCTTTCTGATTGTATTTGTATCATCAATGCTTAGAACAGTGCCTGGCACGCAGTAAGCACCTGATATTTGCTTGTTCACTTGACTTCCGCTGAATGAAAAGAAGAGGATGGAGGCGAGAGGTAATTGTTGTTCCGTCGTTTCAATCTTGTCTGACTCTTCATGACCCCATTTGGGGTTTTCTTGGTGCAGATATTGGAGTGCTTTGCCATTTCCTTCTCTAGTTCATTTTACAGATGAAGAAACTGAGACAAACAGGTTAAGTGACTTGCCCAGGGTCACACAGCTAGTAACTGCCAGGCTAGATTTGAACTCAGGAAGATGAGTCTTCCTGAAACTAGGGCCAACACTCTATCCACTGTGCCACCTAGCTGCCCAAATAAAAATAGATACCTGAATATTGATCCCACAAAAAATAGGTCCCACATAGTGACTTAGAAAACCACAAATTAATGCTGTGTTGTAGTTTTGGGCGGACCATGGGCCCCAGTTTGACATCTCAGTGCTAGGCTATAACTTCTCCCTGATAGGACACTATAGCAATAACCATTTCTAACAGCCAGGCCACATTCCCCCAAACTAAGATTGGGTCTTTCTTTTTCAACCACTATTTCTGGAGGAAAATAAAAGCCTCTTTAATAGGGTTTAGATATTCTTTCAGTTCAGTTGTTGTTCAGACCTGTCTGACTCTTTGCAATCCCATTTGGGATTTTCTTGGCAAAGATACTGGAGTGGTTTGCCATTTTCTTCTCCAGCTCATTTAACAGGTGAGGAAACTGAGGCAAACAGTTAAGTGACTTGCCCAGGGTCACACAGCTAGTAAGTATCTGATATATTAGATATTCTTATCTATTCCTGAAAACCTCTCTAACTTAGCTGCCAATGAATTTGAACCAGAACAAATGGTAAAGCGAAGGGGCAAGGTCGGTGTTCTTTAGCCACCCTTCCCACACTGCTGGCTTGATTATGTATAACCAGGGGATGTACTGGTGAATGTTTAACAACTGCTCTCAAAAAAAAAATTTAGATGTGACATAACTTTGAAGTTTTAGCTACATTATTAATGTTTTCTCCATCACTTCCTAATCCGGAAGGTCAACAAAACAAAAAAGCAAGCCCAAATTTGTGGCATCTGCCAATTACTGAGGTAAATGCCGACACCAAAAATTTAACATTTAGCCTCTTCAGCCTGTACGATCTAGCTCCAACATACCATCTGTATATTCCTCAGTGAGTTGTGACATAGTAGCAAAGACATGGTCTGCTGTGGGATATTTCAGAAATCCATCTGTTCCCTTCTAATAACATTGATGACCTTGATGTGTGTGAAGATTATTCTCATAAAAATATTATATGGATGAGAAAGTAGGCATTTGGGTCAGGAGTTATTAATATTCAGTTGGTTCCCCTTTTTGTAATAATGTTTGATATTTTTTTCCACATCTCTAATATCTTTCCCTCCTTTAGATACTTTGGGAAACAGCCCCTCAATGTCCTTAAAATTGCTTTATCTCCAACACAGATCTCCTCTGTGCATACTTGGTCTAGTTCAGCTGCTTTTCATATCTTAGTTCTCATCAGTGCAATTTCTACTTCCTCTAAAAGAATATCTGAGTGTGCGGTGGTTCTGATGGAGTGATGGGACCTGGACCCTGAAATTTTGGAGAAAATTCAGGGACTAGGTTGTTTTCAAAGACATGGTCTTTTCCTTTTAGAGGAAAAAAATCACCCATAGGTGATGGGACTTGGACCCCTAAAAGGAAAAGACCATGTCTTTGAAAGCAACCCAGTCCCTGAATTTTCCTATCAGTTCCACTGTCCTTGATGGTAAAAACAATTTGTTATGAAAAAGAAATTTATAGATCTTTTCTGTCTTTCATCTGTTTGCTTAGAATCATATTGGTTAGTTCATCTTTTAAGTGGCTTTCTTTAAACTTGTCTTCTCCAATGTTTCTCGATGTTTTATGAGGTAATATTGCTCATAATCCTCCATGTGCTTCTCTGTAAGATTTTACAGACAAGTCTTTATTTTAAACCAGCATTGTCTTTGGTTACCATATCTCTCTGCTTCTTAGGGTTTTTTTTAATTCTTTGGGTCTCCTTGTTATGCTGATTGATTCATATTCAATAAGTTTCTAAAAATTTGTTATAATCAAGGGCAAGGGTTATGTCCTTTTTGTATGTATTTCTTATTTGAGAAGGAAAAATAACTTGTTTAAGTGGGTCAGGCTGTTGAGAGATGAGGGAGACGAGATCCAGGAACCCCAAAACTGAAGTTCCCAGACACAGTAGTTGAGGGGGAGTACCCATCAAGGACCCAAGTACTGGAGAGGGTCAGGGCCATCTGGAATGAATTTGTAGACTCAAGCATTCTTTAAGTCAAGGTGGCAAAGACTGATTACACTTTTCAGCAGGCAAGAGTTCTTAAGGAACCTGCAACTTTACAGGGGTGCAGATAAAGTTTATATAGGATATTTTGAGGTAAAACATGCCAAATACATTAATTAGTTGTTTTGGGGTGGGATTAGGGAGTGGTTAAGGGGTGGTCAGTTCTTAAAGGAACTTAAAGGAACATGCACTTTTTGTATCTACTGTGCAGGTATCTTACCCAGAGTTCACTGGGAAATAGCCCAAGTGGGGTGCTATATGGAGGTGTGGTTTTAGCCCTAACATTCAGGGCTGACTGAAAATATCCAGGTTGCTTCCATCAATGTTTTGTTAGACAAGATAAATGTAAGGGAGTATACATGGTTAGGTCTAGCATGCACATGATAGGCCAGTGAGTAGTAGATATATCTGTGACCCAGTACATAGCCAGTTCAGCAAGTACACAGGGAGTCTAAACTAATAAATTCTATAGGTACAGCTGGCCACAGTATCAGGAGGAGAGATAAGTATTTTGCTAGGGTATGCTGTTCTTGAACTGGAGAGGAACTGCCTGAGACAGTATTTTGAGACTAGGGAAAAATGTGATTTTAGAGCTGGATGTGGTTTTGGCATTGGGGCTCAGGCACAGGCACCCAAGCAGAGGCTAAGGAGAAATGTGATGTTAGAATTAGGGTCCAATCACAGGCATCCAAGTATCCCATCATGGCTAGAGTTGTTTTAATGGCACATCATTTTTTTTCTCAGCTTTATTCCTTTTTCTAGCATTTATTAATTTTGGTCAATGTTCTAACAAGTTGTTGGTCTGTTTGTAGATAGTTGATTCATGAATGATTCCCACATCAGTATATTAAAATATAATTGATTTTATTTTTGCAATGCTATTCAAATCTTTCCATTTCTAGTACCTTCTAATTTTTTCTTGAATAAAATGTTCATTATATAGGTGAGGTTTCTATGTAGTCTGGTCTCTCTCATTCCTCATTCCTGAAGGATATTTTACAATATATTTTTTGCTACCCTTACTTATTCCATTATTGCATTGATGTTAGCAAGTACCAACTTATGTCACTGATTAAATTTGAAGGGGCTCATCAAGTTCTTCATAGGGTTTTTCTATGTCTTTCCCCCTGCAAAACAAGTTGGTATGGAAGCTAAAATATTTTTTAAAAAATCTCAGGAAGTGACATTTCTTGTTATTACACAAGGCCGGGTAATAGGTTTTTGTGGTTTATTCATTCAACAAACATTGACTGAGTGCTTACTGTTTCAAGGCTCCATTAAGCAAGTGGCACATTGAGCTAGCCCCTATAGGACAGCTAATGTTTTGCCCATTAGAGATTGTAAGGAAGGGCATTCAGGGTGGAGGGAATAGCCCTAAAGGAATCCTATGCTCTCTTGGAAAGGCCTTCAGGGGTCATCTAATCAAACCAGAAAAGCCCAAGAATATCTTCTACAATATAACAGCTCACTTTTACACAGCAGTTCCTATGATTATCTTGTCTGAGCCTCACCACAACCCTTGGAGGTGGGTGTTGTTATGATTCCCATTTTCCCAATAAGTGACCATGGAGCCCTTGCTTGATAAGTAAGAACTAATTGCTTCCTCTGGCACCCCAGTTCCCTTTTAGATGCATAGTTCTAATTGTTAAGGCATTTTCCCTGCCATCAAACTTTAATCTTTCTCTTTGTAACTTGACTCACTGATTTTAGTTTAACCCTCTCATGCCAAGCAGAAAAAAAATCTAATCTCTCTTCCAAACAACAGCCCTTCAAATACTTGTATAGATGATTTGGCCAGGAGGAACCTGAAGATATCTCCTTGTCCTAAGGGGGGACGTAAAGATGTTTGAGTACATTTCCTTGACAGAGTATGCACAAGTTGCTGGATTAACTTGACAGGGAAAAATGATGAGAGGCCCATGCTTTTATCTTTAAAGAAGTCTCTAACCACACCCTTGGCCTGGGGACTGTAAAAGGGAGCAAAGAGATGTCTTAGTGTTCAGAGAATCAGCATTGAGCATACTTAGGGCTGGCCCTAAAAAAGTGACTAGGTCCTGAGACCTCCTTCTAAACTGACCTCCTTTGGGTAGCCTCTCAAACAATTCTGAATCTACTAAACTAATATCATCTAGCCTACAGTGTTTCATTTGGTCACAGAAATGTAGAATTTTAGGGTTGGAAGGAAGATCGCCACGTAATACAAATGATATCTCCCAAAGAATCCTCACTGTACATCTACCCTCTGCTTGAATTAACTGATCAACAGGTATTTATTAAGTGCCTACTATGACACGAAGATAAAAATGAAACAATTTCTGCTCTCAGAGAGCTTCCCTTCTTTTGGAACAGACAGCAGGTACATTCATGCACATGTATAGTTCTCCTTCTTTACATATGTCTTGTAGAATTCCTTTCTTCCCTCGAGAATCAGCTTACTCACCCCCTTTCCCACGTGAAGCCTTTCCTTTTCTCAAATGCTAGTGCCTTCCCTAAACTACCTTTATTGATATTTTAAATAAAATTCATAAATGAAATTCATATTCTAAATAAAATTCATAAATAAAGTCATAAATATATGAAATTCATATTATAAATAAAACAGAAGTAGTTTAGGGAGGTAGGACTTCATGCAAAAAAGGGGGTGATTAAGCTGATTCTTGAGGGAAGAAAGGAATTATATGAGGTAGAGATATGGAGTGAGTATATTTTAGGTCTAGGGATGGTCAGCTTGCAAAAAAAGCACAGAAATGGGAGATAGGGAAGACAGGAATCTGTGAGAAACAGTGAAAAGTATATTTGCCTAGACCATCGAGTGTGGGAAGTAGGTTGAGGCCTTGTTGTAAAGGGCTTTAAAAGGCAGAACAGCTGGTTTGTTTGGGGGTTTTTTGGGGAGGTTGTTTAGAGGTGATAGATAGGGAACCACTAGAGTCTATTGAACAAGAGGAGTGACTTCTTTCCACCTTTGCCCTAAAGGAAATAATTTTGACAGCTGTATGTCTAAGGCAGCTAGATAATGCTACAGTGTTGGCCTCGGAGTCAGGAAGACCTGACTTCAAATTCTGCCTTAGACACTTACAAGCTGTGTAACTGGGTAATTCACTTAATCTCTCTAAGCCTTTGTGTCCTCATCCAAAAAATGGGGACAATTACAAGCACCTGCTTCACAGGGTTGTTACAAGGATCAAATGAGATATATGTAAAGCACTTTGCAAACTTTAAGGCACTATATAAATGCCTGTATAGGAGATGGATTGGAACAGGAAGAGACTTGAATCAGGAAGACCCATCAGGAGGCCACTGTACTAGTCTGGGGGAGAAGAGATGTCAGCCTGAACTAGAGTGGTGGTTGTGTGAGTAGAGAGAAAGGGACAGATACCAGAGATTAATCAATATTTATTAAACACCTGCTATGTGATAAACTGAAGACCTCCAATGAGGGAGAACCCAAAATCTCTGGAGTCAACTCATTGTATTTTTGGAAAGTTCTAATTATTAGGAAGTTCCTACCCATAGGTCAAGCCTTAATTTTCTTCCTTGCAGTTTCTATCTGTTGTTCCTGGTTCTTTCCTCTGAGATCAATTAAAATAAATCCAATCCCTCTTCCCCATGACATCCCTTCAAACATTTGGAGTAAATGCTTATGTTTATTAACTGACAGGAGCCTGATAATAGAGGTCATGTGATTTAGTAGAAAGAATATAAAATCTAGAGTCAAAAGATGCCTGTTCAAACGGCCGCTTTGCACTTACTACCTTACCATTGATCTTGGGCAAGGCATTTAACTGCTCAGAGTCTCACCTTCAACTGTAAAATGGGGATAGTAAGAGCACCTAACTCCCAAGCTGTTGTGGGGATCTAACAAGATAATATTTGTAAAAATGCTTAGCACAGGGTATGCAGATAGGAGGTGCTTAATAAAGGCTTGCTTCTTTCCTTCCTCTCTTTCCCCCTCCTTCCCTCATTCCTTCCCCACCCCTTTCTCTTCATTCCCTCCCTCTCTCCCTCCTCCATTTTCTTCATCCTTCTTCCCTTCCCTCCCTCCTCCTTTTCTTCTGCCCTCCTTCTTCCCTCCCTTCTTTCCTTCCTTCATTTCCTTCCTCCTTCTTCCCTTCCCTCCCTCCTCTTATTTCCTTCCTTCCTTCCTTCCTTCCTTCCTTCCTTCCTTCCTTCCTTCCTTCCTTCCTTCCATGAGGTGGTTGAACTTGGTAACTTCCAAGGTCAGAGATTTCAAACAGGAACAGAAATCCACCCTTGTTCTCCATTTCGTTGGAGATAAATCCAGATTGTTCAGGACTCTGAACACCCTGGTGAGGAATTTAAACCTTATTCAGTAAGTAATGGGAAGTCATTGACAGCTTTTCAGGACTACAGGCCTAGCTTTTCTAGATGTTCATTAGCCACCTAAATGTTCAGTAGCCCTGGCTCCTCCCATAGAAAGACTCAGGGATGGGAGTTGTAATCTGAGCTTAGATTTCTTTCACCTTAGTTAGCCAAGTCAGATCCTCGCTCTATTTCATTGGCCTGTTTTCCATTTATTATAGTGTGGCTTTTACAGCGTGTTAATTGAAATATTTCCAACTGCCAAAAGCAATTACACTCAAACTGCTTGTCAATTATTTTATTGCCAGATAAATGTTTTTACGGACCCATTTATGGGGGGGGGGGTGGTAACTAGATCTTGTTTTCTATTTAAAGTTGGCAGTTCAATTTTGAATCGGGCCTACACATGTTATATTGTACTCTGCAAAGCTGTTTTAAATTTTCTTGCTTAAATCACATTAAGTTAATGATCAGGGTGGTTTTTTTAAAGGCAAAGTGAATTCAGTGGCTACTGCTATCAGATTGCAGAGGAGTGTTCCCATCAGAGGCAGCCCCTGTGAGCTGTGAATTTAACTACCTTCATTACCAATAATAGTTGTAACATGGGCTAGCATTAGAGAATCTTGAAAAATACTGAAGGTCATAGCACAGCATTATAGGCTCTTCGAGTTAGGAGGGTCCTAGTATAAGCCTCTAACTAATGTAAAAATTATCCCCACAGTATCTGCAAAAAGCAACTGGTTACTCAGCCTCTGCTGAAGACCTCAGGTGACAGGGAACTTGTCACCCTAGGACTCCTCTCTGGACAGAATGGAGGGCAGAAAGTATTTCATTTTTGTCCTTGTATCTCCTGTGCCTGGTAGAGTGCCTGACACAGGGTAAGTGCTTAATAAAATGCTTGTTAATTGATTAGACTTCAAGGAGTCCGTCAGGATATTCTGGTCAGGTTATCTTTGATATGGATCTTTTATATGGGATGGCTCTCTCTAGGAGGGGGATGAGGGGAGCAATATTTGGAGAAATTTTGCTGGGTGAAAAGATATCAATGAAAATATATGTGTGTGTATATATATATATGTATATATATGTATATGTGTGTATATATATATATATATATATATTTTTTTTTTAAAGTACACTGTCCTTAGTTTTACAAGCTAATTCCCTGACGAGGTTTTTATACACAACTGTGACTAAAAAGGCCAATTTATCAGTCATTCTCTGCCTCTTCCTGCCGTATCAGTTGTCAGGCCTTGAAAATCTGTAGCTGTTTGTGTAGGTGACTACTAATAAAGTCATGAATTGAAAAAATAGAGACAGTGTCATACATAGCATTACAGCTAGGCTACTTTGATATGGGGAGGAGGGGGAGGGGGAAGCACTGCCAAAGTGAAATCATAGGATTGTAAAACTAGAAGGGGTCAACTGAGTCCAATTACATATGAATTTGGAGCCCAGAGAAGTTAAGGGACTCACCTAAGGTCTCACAGGATCATCTGGTTCAACCTACTGCCCTCCATTTTACAGATGAGGAAACTGAGGCCTACCATGTTGAAATGCCTTGCCCTAAATTGCACAGCTTGGTAGTGGCAGAACTGAGACTAGAATCCAGGTTTCCAGATTCCTAGTCCCAATGTTCCTTCTACTATACCAGGGTTATGGTAAAGTTGGGAGTCTGTGAATTTTTTTAAGCATTTTGATAACTGTATTTCAATAGAATTTGGTTTCCTTTGTAGTCCTACATATTTTTCATGCATTGAAAACATTCTTTTGAAAGGATCAGTGGGTTTCACTAGGCTGCCATAATATAAAAAAGGTTAAGGATTCCTGGAGTATGCCAGGGTACTTTATATTTGAGAGAAAATCATTTTAGCACAAAAGGCAACAAGGCAAAGTGCTTAGAGAGTCAGTCTTGCTGTTAAGACCTGGGTTCAAGTTCCATATTTAACAAAAACTGGCTATGTAACTCTGGACAAGTCACTTAATCTCTCAGTGCTCCTTGTCTAAAGCGGCTAGGTGGATACAGAGCCAGCCCTGCTGTCAGGAAGATCTGAGTTCGAATCCAGCCTCAGACACTTACTAGTTGTGTGACCCTGGGCAAGTCATTTAACCCTATCTGCCTCAGTTTCCTCATCTGTAAAATGAGCTGGAGAAGAAAATGGCAAACCACTCTAGTATCCTTGCCAAGAAAACCCCAAAAGGGGTCACAAAGAGATGAGACTGAAAACAACTAAATAACAAAAGTATCACATGCACAGAGGGTCGGGCCTGGAGTCAGGAAGATCTGAGTTCAACTCTAGACTCAGACTCTTGCTGGTATATAACTCTGGGTAAGTCACTTAACCTCTGTCTGCCTCAGTTTCCACAACTGTCAAATGGAGAAATAATAGCACCTACCTCCCAGAGTTGTTGTGAGGATCGGATGAGATAATATTTGTAAAGCACTCAGCACAGGGCCTGACCCATAGTAGGTACTTAATAAATGCTTATTCCCTACCCTTCTAGGTGCTGCCTTTTAGAAAAGGCATCAATTTGCCTTGCCACTTGCAGATCAACTGGATGAAGGAACTGTAGTATTTATCCTGGGGAAGACAGGAAGGGACGTGATAGCTTTCTTCAAATATTTTGAGGGGCTGTCATGTGGAAGAAGGTTAAGATGTATTCTGGTTGACTACAGAGGGCAGAGTTAGGAGTGATGTGTAGAAGTTGCAAAGAGAGAAATTTAAGCTGGCTATAAGAAAGATTTTCCAACAATTAGAACTATCTTATAGGAGACAGAATTTGTGAAAAACTTCAAATGGAAATAAAGGGTGAAAAAGGTCTCTCCCTCATTTCCAGCTGTAGTAGTGACCACGTTCTAAAGCTGAGTATCCAACACCCACTCAACCTGATAGTGACCACGAGAACTCTCTGATTTATAACAATGGCATAACTGTCCTATGTGATTCTCTCATACATTAAGGATGGTCTAGATAAAAAGCACTGTCCACTTGGCTTACGAAGCTTCTATCTGGATGGAGTCAGTGATGCTGGAGGGTTCCTGTTAGCCACTTAGTAGGGTCCTTTACTAGCCCACTCCCCTGCTGGAAATGTGAACTCTCACATTTAATCTTTTTAAAATTCAGTTATTTTTACTACCACCAACCCAGGTCCTCTGAGGGGAACATATGCCCAAGTGATGTGGGCTGCTTCAGGAGGTAGTCGGCTCTTCTTCAAGGGATGGTTAAGCAAAGGCTTGGTTGAGTATGTTACAGAAGAATTATTATCAATTATTGCTTGGGTATGAGTCAGACTAGAGAGCCTCGGAGGTCCCTTCAGCTGAGATTGCAAAATTATGATTCTAGCTAGACCCCTTGTCTGTTAGCTAACACTGAGGCCTTATTGTCTGCAAGCCAGACTCTGCCCGCCCTTATGCCTCTGCTTGGCCTTGCTGTAAATTTCTGCCTCTGACCTTCCTTTTTTTCTTCTGCCTCTAGGATGCTTGTCCGCTGATTGACTTATTTATTCATTGCCTGATATTGACTTGATGAACTCTGTCACTGACCTGTCTAGGTTGAATCTCTCTGGTCCCACACCTCAAGCATGGAAGGGTTCACTCAGCACTATGGACCCTTCACCAAACTCCCACTTGGTCAGTAGGAGGAGTCGATTTGAAGATTCGAATAATATCTCAGGGACCTACTTCCAACAGAGACCACTATTTCTTTATCAAATAGGCAGTATGGGGCAGGCATGATCAACTGCTTGAGATAGCTGTGACTCAAATGATAAAATGTAATTGTATTTAAAGGCTGGAAGCATGTCAGAATCCATGCAGGAAGCATGCCCTTCCTCAAATGCTCCAGATAAAGGTAGCAAGACTAATAATAAAAAATTAATAATGAATAATAATATAAAATCATAATATTAATTGAATTACCGTGCTTGCTATATAGATTTATATTTAGTTCCTTTGCTAAAACCAAATTTATTAATAAAAAATTAAAATGCACTATCCAAATGTAAATGAATTGCTATGGTGAGCTATACAGAACAGTAGACTAGGGACTTGGGTCCAGTTTTCAATTTAAATCTAGCTCTGTGACCGTGGGCAAATAATTTTATTCCTCTGGACCTCAGTTTCCCCATCTGTAAAATTTAGAGTGTTGTTAAACTAGGTCTTGTAGATCTCTCCCATTTCTAATGACCTATGACTCTTCCAGTCTTTCTTTCTGGGGCCTTGAAATTTGGTAATCCTTCTAAGGTCTTAAACCTTTACCACTATTGTGATAATAGTCCTAACTTACATTTCCAACCTTAAATTACCCTTCTTTCTTACTGTATGAAAATCAAAACAACCAAACCTGGCTATAACATGGTACTCAGTAAGAAGTAATCTGTTTCTGTGCTAAAACACTCACCAGTTAGTCCAGTTCCAACCAGTTTGCATCCATACCTGTACCCTATGCTCCAGACAAACTGAGGTTCTCAATTTGATCTCGTTCATACTGGAACATTCATAATAAATGTGTGTGTGTGTGTGTATGTGTGTAGAATACATTTCAATATTCTGGACATTAGACTGGGGTAGAAAGGACATTAGACTAGAGGCCAGGAAAACTAGGTTTTAATTCAATCTCTCTAACTTCCTAATCATAACCTTTTCCCATTGAAATTGTATTAGACAGCATGCATTTGTTGAAGGACGAGATACTTGAAGAACTAGGGAAGTGTGAGTTAATTCCCCACACTCCCACAAAACCAGCCCGGGCTGTTGGGAACAAGGAAGCTGTGCTGAAGTCTTGGGATAATTTGGGCTAACTTTGCCCCCAGGTATATTTATCTGGGACCTAGTTGTGGGCCCTCTGGGAAAGAATGTAAAACTGATTTTTAGGAAATTGGCAGAGGACTTCCTCCTGGGAACTTTCTTGCCGACTGTTAACCTCCTTGCTAGGGGCTTTTTATCTGTTTCTCTTCTTGAATTACCTTTTCACCTACTTTTACCTGAGGGTATTTGAATATGTTTTTATTAAATGGATTATTTGCCGGAACCCTCAGGTTCCGTTGTACCAGATGCAGAATCACAACTGGGACAGTATTCAGTTCTCTTTGTTTTAAGAACCTAATGAAATAATGTATGTGAAAGTGTTTTGAAAACTCTAAAGCACTATAGGGAATGAGAAATATGAAGAATCAAAGAAATATGGGAAGATTTGTATTAAATGTTACTGAACAAAGAAAGAAGAGTCAAAACAAGAATATATTCACACATTACAACTATGTAAATGAAGACAATATTAAAAGACAAAATTCAGGTTAAACATAGATGACAATTATTTTTATTGTTGCTGAGTCATTTAAGTAATGTTTGACTCTTCTTGTTTTGGGGTTTTCTTGGCAAATATACTGGAGGGATTTGCCATTTCCAGCTCATTTTACAGATGAGGAAACTGAGATAAACAGGGTTAAGTGACTTGTCCAGGGTTAGACAACTAATAAGTGTCAGAGGCTGGATTTGGACTCAGGAAGATGAGTTCCTGATTCAGGCCAGGCACTCTATGCCACTTAGCTGCTCTTAACTTCTTTTAACCAATGCTAAATTGAAACTCTTTTATGCTACTTTGCTTAATTATTTCCAGGGAGAGGACTTTGTTAGTAGTTGTAGATTTATGTTTAGCTCCCTTGCTAAGACCAAATTTATTAATAAAGAATCAATGCACCATCCAAATGTAAGGAATCGTCATTATCTACTACTCATGAGTATGATAGCCAAGAGACACACGAATGCTAGGCAGTACACCTGGGAAAGACATCACTAGTGTGTGTGCTTTTCAAAGACCTGAAAGAAAAAATGGAGTGATGTCAAACAGGAATAACTCTCTTGTCCCTTTATACCATTTGATTTTGAAGGGATTTTCATAGTAGACTATGGCTACCTTCCTCTCTAGGAAAAACCAATAGACTTTGCTCCAGAGAGACAGAGTGAGAAGATCAACATGAAGTGATGGAAGTGAGACCTCGAGTGTTGAGGAACTGAGGAGCAGGGCCTGATGCTACGCTGATTGCCATGTAACCCTTTGGGAAAGACTATCAAGAATGTTCTATATTGTATCAATGGAAAGTATGTGTAAAAACTAGACTATTACACTTCAATCAACAAGCATTTATTAAGTGCTAGGAATGGTTAGGTGTTGGGAAAACAAATATGGATATGAAAAATCCCCTTTTACTCAGATTCCAACAAGGAGAACCAAACTTCCAGGACAGCTCTTGTCCCTAGGCTGAGAGAGGAGAAAAAGTCAGGTTTCAGCTCCAAAAGGATTTCTGCCTTTGGGAGGGGCTGGGTCCAGAGACTGAAGGGAATATGTGAGTAAGGCCTCTATTCTGTCTATCTATCTATGTAATCTATTTAGTTCATTCATTTGTTCCTTTAAGTACTGGGGAGAGCTAACTGAAACACACCTAACAAGACCAAAGGGAGGAGTTTTCTTAAGTAGAATGGGGTCAAGCAGTGGATCTGACCAGGTTAACACCAACCCACACATAGATAAGATATTTAAAATTCAGAAGGGTGAGAACTTTGACACTTCCCACAAAGAGGCCAAACCCAGGAGTGGCAACCAACAGTTCTGAGAGCCAGAGAAAGGCACAAAGAAATTGGCAATCACCCCAAAGTGCCCTCTGGTGTTGGTGGTGTGTATAACAGGTAGAACTGAGCCCCTTATTGGCAGTAATGTGCTGAGGACTTGACTACTGAAGAGAACCAGGCAAGGATCCCTGAACCTCCACAGGGTAACACAGAACTGTTAGAGATTATGAGATGCAGCCAGGTGTAATGGGATAGGTGCTGGACTTGGAATCGGGAGTAGCTTCAGATCCTGCCTTAGACAGGACTTACTAGCAATGTGTCCCTGGGTAAGTCACTTAAATCTTTGCCTGCCTCGGTTTCTTCTATCTACAAAGTGAGGATAACAATAGCACCTACATTCCAGAGTTGTTTCAACTGTTCCAACTGTTTCAACTCGATCAGAGTAAGATAATATTTGTAAAGTGCTTTTGCAAACCTTAAAGCACTTACATGTAGCTATTATTATGTGGGTTTGAATTCCATCTCTAACACTAGCTACATGACCCTGGGCAAGTCCACATGATCTCTCTGGGCCTCAGTTTCCTCATTTTTTGTTTTGTTTTGAGGGAGGAAGGCAAGGCAATTGGGATTAAGTGACTTGCCCAAGGTCACACAGCTAGTAAGTGTATTAAGTGTCTGAGGTCGGATTTGAATTCAGGTCCTCCTGACTCCAGGGCCAGTGCTCTCTCTCCTCACTGTGCCACCTAGCCGCCCCTCCTCATCTTGAAAGTGGAGATAATACTTGTAGTATTTATATTATAGGTTTGTAATGCAGATAATATACATAAACTACTTTGTATATTGTAAAGCACTGTATAAATGTTAGCTTTTATTATTGGCTATTAGGGACATGAGAGGTCAACACGGCCATTATTTTCATTTTATACATGAGGACGTTGAGGTCCAAAGAGGCTGTGCTTTGCCTGAGGTTACACAGCCAGTGAAGGAAAGATACAGGATTAGAAACTGGTCTCATGAATCCTAGTCTGGTGTTCTATCTACTAAACATCATTTTCTTTTCACCTGATGTAAAACCTGCAACCTTTTTCAGCTGGGGGTGAACAATGTAATGAGTCTCTATTTGAACATGTTTCAGTTGTGGAGAACAGCAATAAAAAACTCACACATTGGAAATTCAACAAACATTAAGTTCCTATTATGTTCCTACCAAAGCAGGTTTTAGGGACACGAAGACGAAAAACAGTGCAATCTGTAATTTCAAGAAAAGATCACATTTTAGCAAGGAAATGAGATGTGTATATAGAAGTACAATTCGAGAAAACAAACACAAAGGTAAAATCAAAGTCACTTGAGTAACTGGGGGGTGTGGGGTCACTTTGGGACAGGCTTTTCAGTCACCGCCACTAGGTAGTAGGAGCCATTCAGTTTTTCATCAAAGGAGGAGAATTTTAATAGGTAGAAAGGTGTGGAAAGAGTCCTTTCCAGGTATGCAGCCAGCATGAACAACACTCAGATTGGGGAACAGTGAGTGGTCTGGCCTGGAAAAAGAAAAAAGCAATAGTCTGAAGTGAATCTGCAAAGACAGAGAGGACAAAGAGATTTTGAAAGGTGAGAGATAATCAGCTGGATGGCTTGGAAAGAAGGGGGTGAGGGAGGCTGGGTTTGAGAAGGTTTGGAACAGCTACCGAAAGGATGTGTGATAGGAAGTCAAGAGATGAATAGGAGGATTTTTGCACTGTAGTTGAGGGCCCAGTTGAGGTTAGAAAGCATAACTTTGTAGTGGACCTAGTTAAGGCTGTTTCGTGACTTCCTCTAGCACATCTGGAGAGTAGGAACACGGGACAGTGAGCATTACCCAAGGTCAAGGATTGACTCTCAGGGGAGGGAACAAGGGAAGAGTGAGGCAAAGGGGTGGGGGTGGGGTGCTCAAGGGTGGAGAAAAGCATGTGATTGAAATGCTGTAATTGTAAAGGATCATGAAGAACGAGAAGTGAAGCCAGAACAGGGGTGATGAGAGGGAAGGGATTAGATATTAATAGAGAGATACCATGATAAATTGTGGAATTTACATTCTATAACTCCAAACACCCCAAACTGCAATTATTCCCCTAATGTTTGTGATGTTTGTGTATATGTTCCAAGCAGTGGCTCAGCACAGAGATGCTCCCTGAGGAGTCTAGGCTGGTATTCTTCGGCGGCACGAGCTTCAGAATTGTTGAAGTGTAAATTCAAGTGTTTCTGAAATCACAGGCACTTTGGTATATGGAGAACCACAGGCTGTATACCATCAAATCCTGAGCCTCTTGACAATGTTGGGTGTTTCATTTTTCACTTTCTTCCTTTTAAATTCATAAGTATATTCCCATCAAGCTGAGCTTTGAAACTGAATGCCTGACTAGTTTCAATTTCTGAATTTTTTTAAAAGGTCAAATGGACTTAAATCCTGAAAGAATAGTAATTAACATCCAAATCTGTTCTGGGGCTACACTAACTGTATTTCAGACCTCATGGTTTTGGTATATGCTTCCAGATCCTAGAATCAAACATGTTTACATAGTAGGATTTCCTGCCCATCCTCAGCTCCACCCTATCTCCCATTCTGCCCTACCCCAAGCCCCAAAATGATAAGACCAACAAAATGTAAAATCAGGACATATGGCAGGAAAACACAACATGCCTTTCTGAAAACAGAAGGATGGAGATGAAGTCAGTAACCGCTAAAATAATAACACTTCTAAGACAAAGACTGTGCAGTTTCATCTGAATTTGTCAGGGATGTGAATTCTTACACCTCAGTAAGATAGCTGGCAACCCTTCTTTGAAAGGTGGAGAAATCATCTACCTCTTCCCATAAATTTCATATTGAATTCTAATACACCTTGCTGAATATAAGCTTCACATAGTCTTCACATGGTCAATAAGCATGTACTCGGTACCAGGCACTGTGCTAAGTGCTAGGGATACACAGAAAGGCAAAAGACAGTCCCTGCTCTCAAGGAGCTCACAGTCTAATGAGGGAGATAACATGCAAACAATTGTATACAAACAAGATATAGACCAGATGAACCGGAGATAATCAACAGAGGGAAGGCACTAGAGTTTAGAGAGGTTGAGATTTTAGCTGGGACTTGGAAACCAGTAAGAAGAGATGAGGAAGGGCATTCCAGGCATGAAGGATAGTAAGGGAAAAGGCTCAGAGTCAAGAAATAGATTTTCTTATCTGAGGAACAGCCAGGAGGCCAGTCAGAATCTGGATCTAAGTCTTAAATGTTTGTGAATTGAGTCACATTGTGTCTACAGTGGGGAGGCTATGGCACCGTGGCACCTGGTTTCAGCAGCCCTTCCTCAGCTTCACATAATAGCCAGCATTGATACAACACCTACTACATGCCAGGCATTGTCCTAAGCACTTCACAAATATCTCATTTGATCCTTAGAACAACCCTGAGAGATAGTTGCTGTTATTATCCCCATTTTACAGATGAAGAAATTGAGGTAAACAGAGGTTAAGTTATTTGCCCAGAGTCACACAGCTTGAACATATATCTGAGGCTGGATTTGAACTCGGCTCTTCCTAACCTCCTGCGCCACTTAGCTGCCCCAAAAATTGTTTATCAGCACCATCCTCAACTTGAAGGTGCTGAGGAGATGCCTTGGCTTGGGTCTCAGTAGCGCCCGAGGCTTAACATAGTGAAGGTCACGTTAACATCAAAAAGAAAGTCTTGTGCTTTATAGGAAAGACACAGGAGGCTGACAACTCCAGGGCACTTGAACTTTCAGCATGAGTTTGGAGTATAGTTGGGGACTCCTCCATTTCAAGTCAGAGGCAATACCAGAAAAGTATACCAGATGGAGATAGCTGAAGAAACACTTCAGAGAGACCCGCAGGAAGAGTTCGAGACAGCTCCTGCCCTCAGGTCTGCCTAGTAAATAACCAGCAAGACTTTGCCTAACTAGTGGCCAGGAGGAGGCAGGAAAGCCCATGGAAGCAATGGGTGGTTGTTATTTTGCTGTCATTTTTAAATTGTGTCCAAATGTGACCTCATTTGGGTTTTCTTGGCAGAGATACTGTAGTGGTCTGCCATTTCCTTCTCCAGCTCATTTTACTGATGAGGAAACCGAGATAAACAGGGTGAAGTGACTTGCCCAGGGTCACGCAGCTAGTAAGTATCTGAGGCCAGATTTCAACTCAGGAAGTCTTTCCAGACTCCAGGCCTGGTGCTCTCTATTCACTGCACTGCCTACCTGCCCAGTGAGTAGTTAGTGAAAGTCAATACTAGTCTAGTCAGAGAGTAGAAGGCAAATCAGAGACTGTCCAATACCCTCTTGCCTTTGAGACCAAAGTATGGGGGTGGGTAGTTGAGATTTCAAATTCTATCTAGAAGCAGCCCTGCTGTTCAGGACTTACAGCTCTCCATTCTATTTGTTTCAATTCTGCTTGATTAAAATGTACTCTATATATGATTGAATAAGCTTTTTTTAGTCATGTGATGTTGGAAAAGATGGCAGAATCTCAAAGGAATGGGGGCTGAACCATGAGAGAGCTGTGAATTATTAGAGTTATTCATATCCCTGGACAGAAACTTAATCTGAAACACTAAAAGGAAAGGCTCGGACTTGTAGAACCCAGATCATTTCTATTTACCTATGTGCAAAAAGATTTAGGACTAAGAATAGCTAGGTACTACTCATGCCTGTGCAGTTTATTCAAGCTGGTAGCTAAGGGCTTGGACTGCCATCTGGTGGTGTATCTATATATAGCACCCTGAATATCTAATTCAGAAAATTTGTTGTCTCTCAACAAACATTTATTAAGGGCTACTATAGGAGTACCCCCTCTTTACATCCTCTGCAGTAAATGATTTTGTAGTGCACACAATCAGTTCCAAATTTATCTGATTTTAAAGTCAGGATTTTCATGTCTAGGTTTTCAATAAGTTTTGTTGTGTCTGACTCTTCATGACTCCATTTGGGGTTTTCTTGGCAAAGATACTAGAGTGATTTGCCATTTCTTTCTCCAGCTCATTTTACAGATGAGGAAACTAAGGCAAACAGGGTTAAGTGATTTTCCCAGGGTCACACAGCCTGAGGCCAGATTTGAACTCAAGAAGATGAGTCTTCCTAACTTCAGACCTGGCACTCTATCCACTGTACCACCTAGCTGCCCTCATTATCCAGGTACGATTCACTTTAAGAAAGCGCAATATTCAAAATTAAAATTTAGAACGTCAGAAAATGATCAGAATGATAGGATAAGTCATAGAATAAACAAAATTAGAAAGTCAAACACTGATGGTCAGACCTGGAGGTCATCTAAGCTTCCTCAGTTTACTGATAAAGAAAAAAAAACTGATACTTGGAAAAATAAGGTGACAACTTACAAAACAACTAAATTATAGTAGAAAGGGATGCTTTAGAAAGAGATACCTTACAAAAAAAGATTCACGATGACCAGTCACTTGACCTGCTTGGGCCATAGTTTCCACATAGGTCACATAGAATTATAAAGCTGGAAGGGCTCTTAGAGATTGTGTAATCTAGCCTCTTAGTATAAAGACAAAGAAACAAAGGCCTTTATCTATAAATGAGGAGACTGTGTTAAAAGATCTCTTGAGCTCCTTCCAAATATATGTCTATAAAAAATTAGATCTATGCGAAACTTCTCAGCAACACCTTTTTTCTTCAAGACATATATAAATACATATATGTATATGTGTATATGTACATTTATATATATATACCAATATATGTGTAGACATACATGTGTATATGTCATATATACATAGATACATACACATACACACACACACACACACCCTTTATCAGTTCATCTTGAATTTAAGTTCCTTGAGAGCAGGGAATGTTTTATTTTTTTGTCCTTGTTCTGTCAGTGCTTAGCACAGTGGCTGACACATATAGTAGCTAATTAATAAAGGCTTGTTGATTTATTAAATCTATTAAATTTATTTTAATCTTCTTTCTTTCTAATTTTCTTATCTTAAAGCTGGGCACACCAGTACTCCAAATATTAACTACAGACACTAGATTTCCATTCATCATAATAGTATACAAGTTTTCTTCTTTATAAGTCTCCTGGCTGCACAGCTTCCTTGTTCTCTATACTAAATGTTCCACATCCATATAGCAATCTCAGGGCTTCCTAACAGAGGAAAAGAAAGCAGTTAATAATATTCCCTCCCCCTCCTCATTTGTCAATCCTTTATTATTTTTAATTCAAATTTTGAACTTAAACATCTTGAAAAAATATTTTTCCATACACTAAGCAGAACACAAAGAGAAGACTGTAGATGCAACAATGATTTTCATTTTATAACAGCCTGCACTTAAAGACAAGAGAGGTATGTAATAGCAGTTACCATTGATACAGGTTTGCAAAGCACTTTACCTGTTATTCTCTTTGAGACTTACAACAGCCCTGTGGGGTAGGTGCTATCATTACCCTCACTTTACAGGTGGGGAAATTGAGAACAAGTGACATGGCCAAGATAACATCACTAGTAAGTGTCTGAGGCAGGGTTCAAATTCAAGTCTTCCTGACTCCAAGTCCAGAATTCTATCCACCTTGCTGTCAGACACTTTTTGTCTGTGCTTCCTTCTGAACTTCTTTCTGTTATTTTCTGTGCATTTAAAAAAGTGTTTCAGTGATCTTCTTTTTTCTTGGCATCACTATCGCTTGCTCTAGCCTCCTCCTACTTCCCATTAAAAACAGGGGAAAACCCTCGTAATAAATAAGCAGACAAGCAAAACACATCTACATAGTGGTCATGTCTTAGTTTACCCTTCTCTTTCCCTTTTGTTTTGTTTTGAATCTTCAGTACAGAATCATGTCACCCCCAGGCCCTTGCTTTTTTAAAAAAAATTTAACTCTCTCAATACCCTTTGAAGACACTGACATTGACGTTCTGCTTGTTTCTTCTCCATTAGCATATCATTAGCGCACCATCATTTGGTCCCTTCCAAATGTTCAAACAAATTTAGCTTTCTAGTTTTCTCTGGACTCTTGTGTTTGTAGTTCAAATTTCCTACTCAACTTTGTATTTTCATTGGGAATGCTTGAAAGTCATCTATTCTGTTACAAATCCATTTTTTTTCCACTGTAGGAGTACATTCAAATTTGTGGTAAGTTATTCTTGTTTGCAAGCACATATCTTTTGCCTTTTAGAATACTATATTATAGTCTCTTCAGAGTAAAAGCTGCTAGGTCTTGAGTGATCCTGACTGGAGTTCCTTGATACTTGAACTCTTTCTTTCCAGATGCTTGAAGTATTTTTTCCTCAAAATGGAAGCACTGGATTTTGGCTATGACCATTCCTGGGACTTTTCCTTTCGGGGGTTTCTTTCAGCAGGTGATTAGTGGATTATTTCTAGCGTTACCTTCAGATTCTAATTCTAATAAATCTGAGCATTTATCATTTATGATTTCTCAAAGTATAGCATCCCAGTTTTTTAAAAATCATTGTTTTCAGGGAGTCCAGCGATTCTTAAATTAGCTTTCCTTGACCCATTTTCCAGGTTGGGTTTTTTATTATATTACATTTTCTTTTTTTCCCCAATCTTTTGATTTTGTGCTAATATTTCTGCTTGATCTACTCTAATTTTCAGGGACTCTGTTACTTGGATGAGCTTCACAATTTTCTGCTCTAAGCTACTTATTCTTCTTACAATTCTTTCCTCTGAGACTCATTTCTTTTTTTAATCTCTTCATTTGTTCTAGGTATTCATGGAGTCCTTTTGGAAAATCCATTTTTTTCCTTTGAATCTCTGCTTGCAGTTATGGTGTTATTCTCTCCCTCTTCTTTATAGTGGTTGCTGTCTTCTTTGGTTTACTCATCTCTGTAGCCCTAGTTCTTAAACTGCAGCTCTATCCTCAGTTGTGTATTTGGATAGGGAGGTCAGCCATGCTTGGGCTCCTCCCAGGTCATTTGAGTTCTTGTCCTAACTTCTTCCTCCCAGCATTAGACCTCACTGGATCTTTAGGTTCAGAACACTGAATTCTCAGGGCCTCCTATGGCATCTCAAGGCCTTAGTGTCTCTGAGTATCACAACATGAGTATGATGGCTCCCAATATCCATCCTATAGGGGTTTGACCATTTGGGGGTTTGGGGGGAGGGGAATCCTCCACTCCTTTTGCCTCTGAATGAAGAGCCCTTGCAGGCTACAGGTATTTCTGGCTCTTTCTAGCTGTATTGAGAGCCTATTGGCTTTTTTTGTTTGCATTAGCACTGGCTATGCTAGTGGCTCCATTTCCTATTGCTTGGGAGCTTGTGGCTGACTTTTTGTAATGTTCTGGGGTGGAAGAAGTCAGTTACTACAGTTTCTCATTGGATTTCTTGATCATTGTTTGGCCTGGTGCAGCTAATAACATTTTTATTTCACTTAGTGATAATTTCATCTGTCAAAAGATAGGGGGACCAATAAGGGGAAATTCTATTCTGGAAATGATAGTGGAAGAAATGGTTGTTGGAGTAAAAACAATGGGAGCCTGAAGTGGAAGTGGCCATTCCCATATAGAATTGGTGATAGCGAAGCAGAAGAAATCTGGGCATAAGCTAACATGAACCCAAGATTTAGGGAAAACAGATTTTAAAGTGTAAGGAATGTGAAAGTTCAGCATGAGATGAAACTGCCTTTTTCTGTGAAAAGAGAGTGGCCTTATTATGAAAATGACGAGACAAAAATGAGTAATGGGGGGTTTATACCCAAGATAAGTAAGGAGAGAGTAAGAAAGTACCTAGCTACCTTTAATAAATTCAAATCATCTAGCCCAGATGAACACCCTTGGGTCCTGATAGGACTGGCAGAGGTCCTCATTCAGTGATATCTGAAGTCTTGGAATACTGGAGAGACATTTGCAATATTGGCAAAGGGCAAAGTCTCAATTTTCAGAAAAGAAAAGAAAAGAAATAGATCCTATAGCTATATAGGCCAATGAGCTTGATTTCAACTTCTGGGAAAATTCTAGAACAGATCATTAAAGATCTTGCTAATAGCTAACATTAATTACTGTTAAGCATTTTACACTTATTATCTCATTTGATTTGATTTGACTCTAGGAAGTAGGTATGATTAGGAGGAGGAAACTGAGGCAAACAGAGGTTAAGTCACTTGCTCAAGGTCATGCAGTTAGTAAGATGTCTGAAGCGGGATTTGAACTCAGGTCTTCCTGAGTCCAGGCCTGGCGCTGTATCTACTGCACTACCCAGCTGGACATTCACAATGATGAACATTCACTCAGAAAGGGAGTCAGTGACTACAAAACCCAGCATAGCTTCATCAAGAGCAGGCTAACTTAATTTCCCATTTTTTGAGGATTTCTAAACTAGTAGATGAGAAGGATCTGTGGATATAGTTTGCCTAGATCTTAGCTAACTTTTGATAGAGTTATCTCTCTTGTGAGAGCATGGAAAGAGATGGATCAGGTAATGATACGATTGGATAGATTGATGACTGGTTAGATGATTGGACTCAAAGAGTTGATGGTTCAATGTCAGGAGGTCTTCAATGGAGACGAGGTCACCTAATCCAAAGCTCTTCATTTTAAAACACGAGGAAACAACTTCAGACCCAGATAAACTGTGACTTTCCTAGGGCTATATAGATAACAAAGCTTAGATTTGAACCTAGGCTGTGCAACTCCAAATCCCACACTCTTCCTATTACATACTACATGTCCTCTCCAGGTACCCTTTTAAATTTCTAATTAATTTCTAATTTCCTACGTGTTGTCAGAGAGGTTAACTGCACCCAAAGTTATATGCAGCCTAGAACTTCCTTCATGAAGTTCTTTTTTTTTTTTCACTAAAAACTTCCTCTTCACTTAATGCCACCCAGCTGTGCCTAGGAAGCAAATCTGAAGAACCTCCTCATCCCACTAAGCTCATTCTAACCTTCAACACAAGAGTATTTGTCATCTTCCTTTCTCTGTGCAAAGCACAAAAGACTATAATTTCATTTGGAGAAATATCAACCAAACTCATAGACTGCTGAGAGAAAAGAGGGAAAAGAGCATTTTGGGGAGGAAGGCAAGGCAGCTGTTGAAAGGCATTGAGGTTGGCATTTTAGTAAAACACTTTTGTAATCTCCTGCTATCTCCACTTTGTGAATGTCAGCTATTTCCATAGTAAATGATTGTTAGAAATACAGTATGTGGTAGTACAGCTTGGAAACCAAGCTAAAGGAAGGGAAAATCTAGCTTTTTGTCTATTTTATTGTAATGTAGACCCCTAGGAATGCCAATTTATAAGCTATTTGCCAACAAGGTTGGAAATTTTCTTTCTTGGAAACACCAAAGTAAGCATAGATTTTAGTCATTTGACACGCCCAAGATAGTTTAACATACCTTTAAGCCAGTGGGCCCTTTGTCAGACCTCAGAAGGTAACAAAGTAAAGATATTTATATTTGCTTAGAGACTTTCTGCCTAAAAAAGAATTTCTCTCCTGCTTTCTGGAAAATTTTCTCCCTTTCCTTATGGATTTGCTTGTTAAATCAGCACTGGAATAAAAGATCAGAGCAGTTCAGCCACTGAACTTGGCCACCTTGGTCCACAGTCAGCTTCCTCCCTCAGGAAAACAGTAATAATTATATTTCTTCCTGTTACACAGGGATGCCAATGCCAGGATTCACAAGATTTCTACCATATCCTCCGGCTCTGGATAAATATATGACTCAGGCTGCTAAAACAAATGCCAACCTACTGGCCTGTTATTATAGATATAATAATACTGCCTCAAATATAGATTGGCCCCATGTATAATTAAATTTTGTCTTTGACCTTCCCACAGGACAAAACAGCCAAACCTCACTTTGGTTCATTTCTCCCGAATTTCAGGAAATACCTCAGTTCACATTGATGCATTACTCTTTCTGATCTTGCTTTCTCCTGAGTCCAGCAGAAAGATAGACTTCAGAACACTGCAATATATTTCCTTCAAGCTACCAAAATTTGATCAGCTGTTTGGTGAAGGAAAGAATGAATGCCCTACACAAATCCCTAAAAGGTAGAAATGGCATACTACCAGAGCTAGATAATTAAAAAATTACTCTCAGATAACAGCAGGTTGTGAACAGAGAAGTAAAGGGAAGGGAAGGGGAAGGGAAATAACAGGTTGGTACAAGAGGTAGAAAACTTTACCGAAGCAATAAATTCCCTAAAAACTGGAATGAACCAAATAGAACCCAATGACACACTATGAGGCAACAAGAAATAATGAAACAAAGTCAAAGAAGAAGATGATTATGATGATGATGATGGTTAACTCACAGCAAGAACAACTGACATGGAAAACAGAGGGGGAAAAAATTAAAAATCATTGGACTATCTGAATGCCATGTCCAAACAAAGAGTGTAGATATCACATTTCAAGAAACCATCCAGATTTCTTAGAGCCAGAGGATATGTGGAAATGGAAACAATCTACCAGTTACCCTCTGAATGAAATCCCAAAATGAAAACTCTAGTGAACATTATAGCCAAAATTCAAAGTTTCCAGGTCAAATAAAAAGTACTGCAAACTGCCAGCTTGAAAGAATTCAAGTACTGAGGAGCCACAGTCAGGATCACAAATGATTCAAGTGCTACTCCTATGATAATATCTTATTTTTTCCCAATTGCATATAAAACAATTATTTAACATTCATTTTGTAAAATCCAGAGTTCTGAATTCTCTCCTTTCCTCCTCTTCTCCCTCCCTGAGATGGTAAGCAGTTTGATAACAGTTACACATGTGCAATCATGAAAAATCATTTCCATATTAGTCATAATATGAAAGAAAACATAGACCCTCCCAAACTCCCTACACACACACACAAATAAAGAAAATGAAAAACAGCATGCTTCAATCTGCACTCAGACTCCATCAGTTGTTTCTCTGGAGGCACATAGCAAATTCATAGCAATTAGGATTATCTTGGACCACTGCATTGCTGAAAATAGCTAAGTCATTCACAGTTGATCATTATACAGTAGTACTGTTACTGTGTACAATGTTCTCCTGGTTCTTCTTGCTTCACTATACATCAGTTCATGTAAATCTTTCCAGGTTTTTCTGAAATCAGCCTGGTCATCATTTCTTATAGCATAATAGTACCGCATCACAACCATATACCACAATCCCCTCAATTTCCAATTTATTGCCACCACAAAAAGAGCTGCTGTATATATTTTTGTACGAATAGGTCCTTTCCCCCTTTTTTTTTGGTCTCTGGGATACAGACCTACTACTGGTATTAATGGGTCAGAGGGTATGTATAGTTTTATAGCCTTTTGGGCATAGTTCCAAATTGCTCTCTAGAATGGTTGGATCAGTTCACAACTCTACCAACAATGCATTAGTGTCCCAGTTTTCTCACATCTGCTCCAACATTTGTCATTTTCCTTTTCTGTCATATTAGTCAATCTGAAAGGTATGAGGTGGCATCTCAGAGTTATTTTAATTTGCATTTCTCTAATCAATAGTTATTTAGAGCAGTTTTCATGTGACTATAGATAGCATTGATTTCTTCTTCTGAAAGCTACCTGTTCATATCCTTTGACCATTTAGCAACTGGAGAATGACTTGTATTCTTATAAATTTGATTCAGTTCTCTATATATTTGAGAAATGAGGCCTTTAGGCAGTGATACTTGCCATAAAAATTTTTCCCCAGCTTTCTACTTTCTAATCTTGGCTGCATTGGTTTTGTTTCTGCAAAAACATAAATTTAATGTAATAAAAATTTTCCATTTATATCTCATAATGCTCTTGTCATAAATTCTTCCCTTATCTATAGATCTTAGAGGTAAACTATTCCATGCTCTACTAATTTGCCCATGGTATCACTCTTTGTGTCTAAATCATGACCCTATTTTGACCCTGTCTTGGTATATGGCGTGAGATGTTGGTCTATACCTATTTCTGCCAAACTGTTTTCCACGTTTCCCAGTAGTTTTTGTCAAAAAGTGAGTTCTTGTCCCAAAAGCTTGGTTTGTCAAGCATTAGATTACTGTGGCTGTTTACTAGTATGTATTGTGTACCTAATCTATTCCACTAATCCATCACTTTATTTCTTAGCCAGTAGCAGATTGTTTTGGTCATTAACACTTTATAAAACAATTTAAGACTTGGTATGGCTAGGGTACCTTCCTTCACATTTTTAAAAAATTCCTTTGATATTCTTGACCTTTTGTTCTTCCAAATGATTTTGCTATGATTTCTTCTAGCTCCATAAAATAATCTGTTGGTAGTTTTATTGGTATGGCACTGAATAAGTAAATTAATTTAGGTAGAATGATCATATTCACTATATTGGTTTGGCCTACCCATGGGCAATTAATATTTTCCCAATTGTTTAGATCTGACTTTATTTGTGTGAAAAGTGTTTTGTAATTGTATTCATATAGTTCCTGGGTTCTCCTGGCAGGTAGATTCCCAAGAATTTTATATTGTCTACTATTATTTTGATTGAAATTTCTCTCTTACTGCTCAACTTTGTTGTTAATATGTAGAAATGCTGATGATTTATGTGAGTTCATTTTATGTCCTGCAACTTTGCTAAAGTTGTTAATGATTTCAATTAGTTTTTTAGCTGATTCTCTAGGATTCTCTGAGTATGTCATCATATCATCTGCCAAAAGTGTCCTCACTGTCTATTCTAATTCCTTCAATTTCTTTTTCTTCTCTTATTGCTATAGCTAGCATTTCAAGTACAATATTGAATAATAGTGGTAATAAAGGACAACCTTGCTTCACCCCTGATCTTACTGGAAAGGCTTCTAGCTTATCCCCATTACAGATAATACTTGCTGATGGCTTTAGATGGATATTATTTATCATTTTAAGGAAAGCTCAATTTATTCCTATGCTTTCTAGTGTTTTTTTTAATAGGAATGGGTGTTGTATTTTGTCAAAAGCTTTTTCTGCATCTATTGTGATAATCATATGATTTCTGTTCATGTTGTTATTGATATGATCAATTATGTCGGTAGTTTTCCTAATATTGAACCAGTCCTGCATTCCTTGTATAGATCCCACCTGATCATAGTGTATGATTCTTGTGATATATTGCTATAATCTCCTTTCTAATATTTTATTTAAAAATCGTGCATCAATATTCATTGCGGAAATAGGTCTATAATTTTCTTTCCCTGTTTTCATTCTTCTTGGTTTAGGTATTTGTGTTATATTTGTGTCATAAGACTCCTTCTTTGCCTATTTTTCCCAAATGGTGTATATAGTATTGGAATTAATTGTTCTTTAAATGTTTAGTAGAATTCACTTGTGAATTTACCTAGGGATTTTTCCTTAGAAGTTCACTGATGGCTTGTTCAATATCATTTTCTAAGATGAAGTTATTTCAGTTTCTGTTCCCTCTTCTGTTAATCTGGGCAATTTATATTTTTGTAAATATTCATCCATTTCACTTATATTGAATATTGAATGATAGTGAAAGGATAGGAACAGGTAGCTCTCAAGGGAAAAAAAAATCCAAGCCATCCAATATGAAAAAATGTTCAGTGAAGATTTGTATGAACTGATGCAGAATTAAGTGAGCAGAACCAGGAGAACAATTCATATGATAAGAAACCATTATAAGACAAATCTGATATACTTAAGAACTTTTATCAATGCAATAACTAATCAGGATTTGAGGAGTGATGAACTATGCTACTCATCTACTGACAAAGGCGATGGATTAAAGATGCAGAATGAGACACACACTTTTGGACATAGATAACATTGGATTTTGCTTGACTATCAATATTTGATATAAGCGTTTTAGCTTTCTTTTAAATGGAGAAAGGGGAGAAAAAATAAATACTCGTTAACTGAAAAATAAAATAAAATTAAAGATAAAAAAATCAGATATGAATAAAAGAATTGTTGTATGGCAGTGAGGACCTAGTTGAGATAAGACAGCATAAATGTGCAGTGTGCCCTACCAGCACTAGTACTCTGCTACTTAGGGATGCTGAGAAGGGTGTAAAGTAAGAGTCTTCCAATGTCAGAGATTACCAGGGTGGGAACAGGGGAAAGTCACAGGGAGAGGAATTGTACTGTTGATCATAGACTATAAAAGAAAGGAACTGAAGTTAGGAATAATGGTCTGGGAAAATGTGGATGAACGGAGGGACCAGAAGTTAAAATGAAGAAGACATTCCCTAGCAGAATGTGAACTCTTCCAGGAAAGGGGACTGGTTTCTTGGACTATTTTTGTCTTTTTTCTCCAGAGCCTAACATAGCACCTCACACACAGTCAATGTCTAATTGATGTTTGTTGAATTAAACTGACAAAGAAGACAGTCATTGAGAAAAGTGGGAGAATGTCCTGGTGATCAATATATGGCAGCACCAAGGCCTGGGGGTGTAATTAGATGATGGAAACTTCAAAGGAAGAGAGGCTCTTGGTTGATCCTAGCATAAGATAAACTCTTCGAGGAACTAACTTTTTTTTCCCATATTCCTGACAAACTGGGAATTACTTTAACCTTTCAATGTTGCCAGCAATTCTCTAAAGACTCATGGGGAGTATCCCCTACATTGATGAAATCACAGATCCTCATCATCCCCCATCCCCATCTGGCACAGTATCTTGTACGTAGAGGTGCTTGATAAATATTCACTGAATCAAAAGATGGCAGAATGTCTCAAAGGGACAATATGGCGAATATTCATTAAGTACATGTTTGTATTTAGCATTGTGTTAGGGAGACAAAGATGGAAGGGAAGAGTTGGAAAGTTCCAAAGTCTCCATCCTGAGGAAGCTTACAGTCCAATGGGCAGAAGTCTTGTGTGTGGGAGGGACAGACTATAGAATGCTCATGGAGATATAAGCAAATGAATATTAATGGCAGGTAAGATTCTTAGAATTCAAGAGTTGGAAGGGACCTCAGAAGCCATGTAGTCTAGCCATACATCAAAAAAATATCCACTGTAACATACTTGCCAAGTGTTTGCCTAACCTCTGCTTGAACACTTCCAAGGTTGGGGAGCTTGCGCCTTCTTGAGGCAGTTCATTCCACTTTTGGACAGCACTAATTATTGGGAAGTTCTTCTTGACACTGAAGCTAAATTTGTCTTTTTATTTCTTTTGTGCAGTTTCCACTCATTACCCTTGGTTCTGTTTTCGGAGGCCAAATGGAACAAAGCTAGTCCTTCTTTCATATGATCACTTTTCAAAAACCTGAAGATGGGTATCCCGTCTTCTCTGAATCTTCTCTTCTGCAGACTAAATGTGCCTAGTTCCTTCAACTTAGACTAAGTTGACTTTTTGTCCTGCTTTTTAAAGAGATAAAGAAGGAAAAACATATGCTAGAAAAGGTATCAAGAGATTTAGTACAGGGAGGGGGTCAAGAAAGGAAGAAGGCATATTTCAGTTACTCTGAGGAGATTAGAAGGAGTGAAAGTGAAAAAGAAGAGATTAAAGATGAATAGTTTGTTCATAATAAAGCAGTTTCTAAAGGGTCATAGCCTAGGGAATTATTATAGATTCCCGAGGTTATCAGTCCCTGAGGTTTTCAGCCCAAGGCATCATCAGAAAGGGAGTGGAAGTAGAAAATATTGCCCAAATCTTAAGTAAAATCATGCAGTGTAGCATACCTAGAATATCATGTATAGTTCTGATCATCATACTAGAGGAAAGATAATAGATTTTGAGAAGGTGCAGAGAATAAAAAGTAAAATGTACAGAGGAGATCTTAATTCAACAAACATTTACTAAGCATTTATTACTATGTGCAAGGTACTGTGGATGATAAAAATCAAACAGCTCCTGCCCTCAAAGAGCTTACATTCTACTGAGGAACTGGAGAAAGGAAAAGAGTCAACTATATGAATACAGAATTCCCTGCTGGCATCCTTTGAATTTGATCTATTTGCAATGTTCCTCATTTCCAATCCTGATAAGAAAATTTCTTTTATGCTTTTTGCACACTATCCTTTTCTTCAACGTTGTCTGGAAGTTTGCTGTCTTAAATTTCTTCTCCTTGCTATGTCCTCTAGGTCTATCATTTTTCTCTACGTTTCTTCCAAACATTTCTCCAGTTGAGTAATTTTCTGGATTTGCTTTTTTGCTTCCACTCTTTTTTTCGGGCTAGTCTAGCCTTCAGTAAAAATAATTCTACTTTTCATTGAATCCAGTGTAATATGTATGTTCTCCAGAGGTATTTCCAAATTTTTTAGTCTTAACATTTTGTCCTGGGATTCTTTAGTTACATTTAGTTCACTCTTTATTTCCAGCACTTTTACTTTTTTTGGAATTTTTTTTTTCATTTAATTCCTTCACCATCCCCATCATCTCCAACTAGAACGTAAGAGATGCCCAGACCTCATCAGAATGGCCATGCAAGAAGAGTGACATAGATGTTCATACCACTGGGATGGGCTAAGAGTTACCAAGTACAATCCTTTTGTTGAGATAGAAGACCACAAGGCCTTATAATCTGCCCTGAAACAGCATCTTAAAGTCCTGTGGACCTTGCCATCTGACTTTCTGCTGCTCTTACAAAAACCCTGGGCCTTGTTATCCACCCTGCAACTGAACTCTCATATATATATATTGTCTCTCCCAATTAGAGTTTAAGATCCTTGAGAGCAGGGACAGTCTCATTTTTTCTATTTTATCCCTACCACTTAGTATAATGCTTGGCATATAGTAAGTGTTCAATATACGTTCTATTCATTCATTCATTCATGTTATTATATCTGGAGAAGATTCTAGCTTTCTGATGCAACTCAATTTCTATGTACTTTTCTCTTTGTATCTTTCTTCTTTCTTTTAACCCATTTGACTCTTCATTGTCTTGGGACCTGACTGATTTTTAAAATTTTCTTTTAAGCCTATCTAGAAGTTTTGCTTTTTTCTCTGAATTTCTATTGCTGTTTAAGAACGAGAACTTTGAAGTTGGCTGTCTCATAACCTTTTATGGTGCCATCTTCACAAAAGAGCAATGGCATGGAAGAGGTATTAACTCCAGAAGGCAGAATAAGGTGGAAGATGCAAAAAGGTGAATTTAGGCTTGATAGGAGGAAAAACTTCATAACAAAGCTATCCAAAAGTCAAATGGGCTGTCCCAGAATGTAGTAGATTCCTGTTCACTGGATATCTTCAAGCAATGCCTGTACAACCATTTGTCAGTGATGTCTTGTTCAAGTATAGGTTACCCAAGATGGCCTCTGAGGCCCCTTTCCAACTCCAAGATTTTATGATTCTGGCCCTCTTTTCTGCCTGAGACAGTAGAAGCTAGAGGAAACATCACCAATAGCGCTATACATATATATCTGTGTGTGTGTGTGTGTGTGTGTGTGTGTGTGTGTGTGTATAAGATCATGTGCCACCTGAATAAGCTGTCCATGGGGGGTGGGGTGAGAGAGACCTCTCTTTGAAATTTGAGATGAGTGATGACAGAACAAATACCATCATCATCATCAAGCTTTTAAAATGTATAACTCTGATTTATATAGTGCTTTACAGTTTTCAGAATATTTTGTAAACATTCCCCATCTATCCTACTTTATATAAAATTATATAAAATTCATTAGATTAAGGTATGGGGCAAAAAAGGAATGTGAACAAATTTTAAAATGGTTTGGATAGAAAGGAAGCACTTGGGCTCTATCATTCATGTAAGAGTATCTTACACATAACTAATAATACCATTCTTCAGAACACTGCTTGATGCTGCCGCTGGCAACAGAACCTTAGTTTAATTGGATTGTGGATCTGACCCAATAGGGTGATTCTTAGAATCCCATAAAATAGGACAAAAGATGAGAAGTGACTTGAGTGGCTCAGTGTGAGCTTTTTACTGAAAAGACAATTTAGGAAGACAATCCAGAGTGTGAAACAAAAGAAAAGAGGCTCAGGAAAAGTGAAAGATGGATAAATAGGATATAGGAATAGAGAAGGAGAGATGCATTTTATGGATTCATGTTGGGAATGATGGATGAAGTAGATTGGAGGCTAAGTGATATGAAATATCAGCTGGGGGGTCATTTGTCAGAGTTCTTTAGCCTCTAAACTAATATACTGGTTAAAAGAGAAGGACTCAAAGGTGCTGTCAAGGACAAAGTTGTTTATAATTGCCTCTCCACTTTATGCGTTCTATGTCCAAAATCCTAAGCATCTTACAGTACAGTGCAATCCATAAGCCTTTCCCCAGGAACACAAGACCACAAGGGAACACATATAATAGCCGCATATATCAACACTCTCAGCTGTATAGCCACAGTGTAAGGGCCATTTTAGGGACCAACTGCCCCGAGGCGTGAACTCTTTTTTAAATAAGCTTCTCTCACAGCTCAGCAGTCCTGACTCCCCTATTCTAAGAAACATTTAATAAATGAGGAAGTACAGGTACAGCTTTCCCTAGGAAGCCTCCTCTGATTTCCGTCGCCCACACGGATTTCTCCTTTCGTCTCCAATAGTACTTACAGCTTGTACCAATTTATACCTCATTACATTACGTCCTGCATTGCTGCCTTCCTAAATAGCTGCTCAGGGGCAGAGGCAGCGAGGGTGACGTCTCCGCTGAGAGCAGCGCTGGGCATCCCGCAGGCAGTCAAGAACTTCTCGTGGACCGACCCGGGGGAGGCAGCTGAAGGTCAGGGGAGTGACTGGTCAGAGGCGCTTGGGGAAGGCTCAGTTCAGAAATGGGAATAAAGGGGCGGACTTATTAGGATTGACGGACGGAGTTTTACCGTTTTATGGGCCGCAGTTTTCGGGGCCATCGCTGTCGTAACAGGTAGCTCCTAGAAGCTCAGGATTCGGACTTAAACCCTGCGGGCAGGAAGTGTACACCCGTTACCCTGGCAGCGCACCGGAAGCCTCGCGACCCCTCCTCCCGGCTGCGAGGCATGTATGTCACCATGGGGTGGGGGGGGTGGGATTCGTTGCCGCAGTTGGGTTTTTCCCCTCTCTCTTTTTCTCCCCTCTCCCATTTGTTCTTCTCTGGTGTGGGAAAAGAAAGCGCCTCAGTGGGCTGGAGCCTGACGCCGTTACCTTGGCAACAGACCCGAAGCTCTGGCGCAGGCGCATCTCGTTGCACCGAAGCGGTCATCCGCGGGCAACACCGCTCACCCTGCCCCCCATCTTGAGGAGGGAGGTGGGAATCATCCTGGGGGCGGGCCTACGACGCCCCGCCCCCCTCATGAATTATGTGGAACTGAGGTAGCCCCCTCCCGGTGCTCCTGATTCCGCGGAGGCGGGAGGGGGGCGGTGGGGCGCTGCCCCCTTCATGAATTATGCGGCCCGGAGGGGCGGGCGGTGTCCCGGACCCGGAAGTGGAGTTGCCGAGTCACCGCAGTGGCTGAGCTGGCTGACAGGAGGAGAGCTGGGGTGGGGAGCGGGCGCGGCGGAGGCAGCCTGCGGGATCGGGCGCGGGAGCGGGGGATGAGGTTGCGGCCGGGCACGACGGCTCCTCTCGCTGCCCTGTGAGGAGGCCGCGGTGCCCGCCCTCTCTGCTCGCGCTAGCTGCCGGCCGGCCTCGCCTTCCTCCTCCCGTCCTCCATCGCCCCTTCGCTCACTCGCCCGCCCGCCCGGCCGCGCCTTTCACTCGCCCGCCCGCCTGCACCGGGGTAGCTGCGCCGCCGCCGCCGCCGCCCACGTTCCGCGTCCCCTCCCTCCCTATCCCCCCGGCACCATGATGGAGGAGATCGACCGGTTCCAGGTGCCCACGGCGCACTCGGAGATGCAGCCTCTGGTGAGGGAGGGCGGGCGCAGCCGGGCGGAGGCTGCTTGGGAGGGGGCCCGCGGGGGGTGGGGGTGGCGGCAAGGTGTGCCCGGCGACCCCCGCCATCCGCGCAGGGGGAGCAGAGGCGAGGCATGCACCGGCTGATGAGAGAGAGCATCTCCCCGTGGTCGGGGGAGGAGACAGGTTAGGGACTGCGTGGGGAAAGAGAGACGGGGAGGGGGTTCAGAGCCCCGAGCAGGAGTGGGGAGCAGCTGGAGGGAGAGGGAGAAGTGCGAGCCCGCGGGAAGCGGAGTAGGCTTGGGGAGTGAGCGGCAGGGCTGGGCGAACGACGTGGAGATGAAGAGGCCCTTTGTAGGGGGTGGGGGGTGGAGACCAGAAGCAGGAGGCAGGGGGTGGCTTCCACAGGAGGCATAGGAAACCTGAAGGGGGGGTTGGGGAGAAGCCAGAGAAGGACGATCCCCGCAGCGGGAAGCAGTGCGGGCACCTGGAGATGTGGAGTTAGAGAGATGGGGGGAGGGCCGGGGGAGCCTGAACCAGACCGAGCCACGAGAGGGGAGTGGGAGGTAGCAGGAGGTGGGATGGGCAGGAAGCTTGGCTGGGAGGAGAACACTAATGCCAAGGGTAGGCATTGCTGGGATGGGGAGACATTTGGTGGAGGAGTGGGGGAAGGGGATGAGGGGAGTGACCGTCCCTAGGAATGGAACTGAACATCTCAACCTTCCCCCCCCCCCCATTGAAGTAGCTGAGAGTGGGGAGTGAAGATAGGAGACGGGAGACAAGAGAGGCCTGAGGCCAGGAGGCAAATGAAGGGGGAGCTGATGGAGATGGACAAGGGGATGGAGATGGAGGATACCAGGTGCAGCAAAGTGTGAAGGCTGAAACCTTGGAACCTGAGAATGGGACCACAAGGCTATGATGTCCAGTGTGCTGGAAGGCTTGGACTCTGGGGCATGATGGTGAAACAGTAAAACCGACCATTAGTTTTATGCATTGGCCAGAATTGGAGAAAGGCTAAGGGACCCCGTGTTCCCTGGAAAGTCCCGGAAAAGGTGTCTGGGAAAGCACGTACTCCTTTGCTGGTAGTATGTAACCCCAGGCATTTATCAGCACCCCTCAGCTCGTCCCTACTACCCAGGGGGTATGTTTGGAGGCCTCCCTTTATCCCTTCCTGAACACTGGTGCCTGCCCGATGCTAAACAGTCCCTGCCAGTTTGAGCCCCTGTGTCAGTGAGGGAATGATGTAATCGCTCCCAGCGCAGTTGTGTTGGGAAGGAGAAAGTAGAAAGGAATACACCAGGGCATCTGAACCTGGGGGTAGGTGGTGGGGGAAAGAGGTTGTCTGCTACTATGCTAGGGACCATCCTCTGTAACAGACTTGGCCACCTTTAGAAGTCTCTCTGGAATGGCGCCTGAAGTGGGAGCTAGAGGTGTTACAGAGGAGGAAGAGGAAGAAATAAGAGCCCTAACTTGGTTTTAACTTGGTAACCTTGTCAAGTCTGGTTGTCTTCTTCTTTCGAGGAGTGTGGGGGTGGGGTGGGGGAGATCAAGAGACATAGGAAACCTGAAGGGGTGGGAGATGTGACTGGAAACTGAAGAGTCTCCTAGAGCTCGATGGAGAGAGGGATTTGTGAGTTCTCTACTTGTGAATATGGAAGAGGTTTAGTTTGATTCCACCCTGGTGATGAAATTTGGAAACCCTTAATCTGCATCTCCTGTTGTTTGTCCCCTTATTTTGCCCAAAGGCTACAAAGCAAACTTTCTCTTCTCCAGACCTGGGGGAGCTTTAGTAGACACAGTATTAGGCTTTGTGGTTTTTAGAGCAAATAATCTATAGATTACAGCTTCTTAAACAATTATTAGACCACAGTAGTGGCTGACAACCTTGAAGAATTGGTGGGAAATGGATCACTTTAATGACTAATTGTCCCCCTCTGACTATGGGATTCTAGAAGAGGATTCAAGAGGAGAATACACTTACTTTGAAAGGGGTAAGACTGAAAGGAGGAATATCTCCAGAGAAGAAAGGAGTTGGATGATTTCTTTTGTCTAGATGGGAAGGAAGCAGGTATGGACATGGAAAGAGAGCTTTGGCCCCTCCTGCTTTAAGCCTTCCATAGCAACCTGGCATTATAAGTCAATATATTTGGATTGCCACTTGAGCTCTTGCTTTGGAATTTTGTGTTGATGATTATTTATGCTTTGAGTGGCAGTGGGTGTTGGTGGGTCCTTAGCTGTTTATGGCTTGTATAGTCATGTGGTTGTAGACTGTCTATATTTACTGCTTGCAGACACTGAGCATTTTAATGGAAATATTTTGGCTCTCTCTGGCTTCCTTGAGACCCTTTAGTCTGCTATAGGTGTACTCTGCAAGGAAATGCTTTGCTGTGATTCAATGATGGTTTAGGTTAGAGCATTTTAATGGAATCATAACTCTAGAATTCATAGATAAGTAGCACAGTTGTAATTCCTAATAACAGGAAGTATAGCAATTAGTCTGTTGTTCTCTCTTACTTGATCCCCAGCCACCAATTTAAAGAGAACTAGGCACCTACATTCCCTCCCCCCAACCCCTACAGCAACTTGTGCTTTGGGAATCAAGAGAGTCTGATTCAGTCTTTCTCTAAGAAGGGAGCTCAGTGTTTCCTAGAAGCCCAAGCCAATCATGTTCCTTCATCTTCAGACACTAAACTCAGACCAAAAGGGGATAGAAATTGGATCCTGAAAAAAAATCAAAAAGTGAAATGAGAGCTAAAGGGGAATTAAGCAGGAATGAAAATTAAGAATGGTTATTGGGTAGAACAGAGAGGTCCACTGATCTGTCTCTTCCCATCTCTAAACTTCTGTTACCTCTAGCTATAAAATGAAGATTAATCATTCATCCCCATTGCTCCTAACCTTCTCTAACTCCTAGAATTGTCATGGAAATTTGAGAATCCTCCTTTCTCCTAAAATAGTTTAGACCTTTCAGAGAAGAGAGTAAGGCTGCCACAATTTGAAGTTCTAAGGACATGGTAGGTTAGGGTGCAGTGGAGAGCAGTGCATTGTTATTGGCAGCATCATTAGGCCTGTCTGGAACAAACTGGCGTCCTACCAGCCAGGAGTTTAAGGTTTTCAACCTAGCATCTTTGAAGTACCCTTGGTACTTCACTCTATGGCAGCAGCTAATCAAATTACTTAAATACTCATAACTTCCCTGAGGTGGTAGTGTAAAAATAGTATTTCTTGTTTAGAAGTTTGATAAGCTTGTGGGTTGGAGGGAGAAGGGGAACAGGGGAAGGAATATCTTAATTTTCTGCTTAAAGAAGAACTTGAAGCTTTAAAAGGGGTGGGGAACACTGTAGCTAGCTAAGAAAATATGTTTCCAAGGTTCTAATTTAAGCATTAACTGTCAGTAGGAAGAGATCTCAGCCCTGCTACTGTTTTGTATGAAACTAGGCTAGGCTATAGGTTCAGGGATGGAGTTTGCCCTGGAGTGTATTTTCTGTTCCTTATCTCTTTTTTCCCAAGCCCCATAGTGACCTGATAACACTGACCTGCTTATCCTTGAGCTAGCCAAATGAGGCCCTTTCCCTGAAATCTTCACATATAAGATTGGGCTCTGGTTGTCTCTCTTTATCCTTTGAAAAGGAAATGAAATGAGATTAATTCCCTGGGCCCTAGTCATACTACATCTGCCTTGTAGACAATCGTAAGTATATTCCAAGAACATGAATTCTCCTGAGAACTTTCAGAGGGCAGGGGAGCTTTGTGTATATTGTGATGTTAGTCTCTGGGACTGAGGTCATGCTGCTGCCAGTGCTACTGTGATTTAGGGAGGGAATTCCAGCTACCAGATCCTTTTTGCACTTAGATTACATTGGATTCAGGCTATTGTCTTTGCTGAATAGCCAAGATAGGTAGATGGTTGCCTGTTACGAGAACTGTCTGCTCTGCTTATGTGCTACGGCATAGCTTTTCCAACTGTAGCTGATAAAGAAGAGAGGAAAAGATTTGTTTCAAAAAGAAAAATGGAGTTTTTAAGCATTTAAGTATGTCATGACATATTCTTAACAGGACCCTACAAGACTTAATGGGATTTCTAGGTGCCTAAGACAATCACTAGTTTGTGTTCCCTTGGTAAGCCAATGAAGAGTTCTTTTAGAATCAAGTATGATCTTTTTGAAGATAGTGGAGGGAATGGATTCCACTCGGTAAAAGGAAAGTTTTAGAATTAGCCCTAGGGAAGAACTTGTGATACCATTATTGCCCGTGAGAGCAGTTCCCAAGAGAATCTGTATGCTCTTTTGGAGATGTTAGCATAGGTTTAAAAGTTAGGAATTTTTAAAAATGATGTATTGAGACATTTTGACTCCTTTCCTTTGTGCATGTGAGTTGGGGTGAATGGTTAGTGATCCTTGCTGATTCCTGATATCCTTGGGGAAACAGAGACTCAAAGGTGCATGTTCCTTGCAGGTGGCTTGTACCCAGTTCTTAAAGTAGTAGAAGGAACACAACAATGACTGCAGATCCATATATCACTGAAAATTGGCCCATGTGGCAGCCTTAGTACATGTGTCTTATATTGCCAGTACTTGGCTAGATATATCTATCTGTTCTGGGTTAGCTATAGAAGCAGCAATTAGACTAGACCTTTTAAAGATCCCATCAAGGCACAAAATTACAAGATTTGAGGGGGTTTAATTATTTTGGATGTGATCCCTACCTTTCATAGCTTTATTATTCATAATGTTTGTTAGATTATCTGGGCTAGATATTGTACACTCACTCGAATTTAAGGGTGGGTTTGCCTGTTGAGCCCTGCAGTTAACTACCCCTCAAGTGTTTTTGGTAACTAGTTTTTCCCTGGAGTGTCTCAGATGTTCCTTAATCATATGGAGGATATTCATTTGGAAGGAGGCAGGTGTTTTCCTCTGCTTGAAGCTGCTTTCACTTCATTATGGGCGATTCGGGAACCGTAGCAATCCATAGTGCCGTTCTGTGCTGGTGTTGAGGCAGAAGGTTGCTAATAGATGGGCTTGCCTTCGAACAACTTCTTTTCCTCCAGCACCCTTGATAATTGCAAGTGAAATTGTTCAAGCTACAGAAGGGCAGAAAAGACCCATGATGGTTTTTTCCTGTAGCATTTTTATTAGGGAGGAAAATACTTTGTTGACTGAGATGATGCTCTGTGTCACAGTGTCTACCTGGGTCTGGCCCTTTGCTGTTCTCCTATACAGGAAATCTGGGTATTGGTCTCCTAAAGAAAATTGCTGGAGGAAGAGATGGGTGTAGACCCATCCGGAAATACTGGTCCATTGGAGCTGAAGGAAGGAAATGACTGGACTTGGCCTCTGCTAGGTGTTCTGAGCTAAGGCACATAATCCTTTAAAGGTTTAGCTGTGGGAATGGAAAAGGAACCTCAGAACTGAGGTTGTTTGCCAGAAATCACTATGCATGGTCAGGAATTAATTGGCAGCCAGTTGGCATAGTGAATAGAACACTGGCCCAGGAGTTAGGAAGACTTGACTTCAAATTCAGCTTCAAACACTTTATAGCTCTGTGGCCCTGGGCAAGTCGTTTAACTTCTGTCTGCCTCAGTTTCCTTAACTGACAAATGGGAATAATTACAGCATTTACCTCCCAGGTTTGTTGTGAGGATTCAATGAGCTGAACTCAGCACAGAGCCTAGAACATAGTAGGTGCTTCATAAGTGCTTATTCTGTTATAAAGGGGAGCATCCTGTAAATATGAAGGCTGTGTGACAATGACGATTGGGCATTATGTGGAGTTCTCCCTACTCCCCTGACTTGGCAAGAAACCTATTCAGGAACAGATTTATTTAGAAGTAATCTAGTCCGACCCCCTTATTTTAAAAAGGAGGAAACCGAGACCCAGAGAAGGGCAGTGACTTGAATTCTGATACACAGATGCTCGATGGCAGAACCCAGGTCTTCTGGCTCCTATGTAGAGTCCTTTTTTTCAGAATTGACAAAAAGGGACAAAGCGATTATGCTTCTTAGGCATAATTTGGAAGAACATTCCAAAATTACCGTGATTTCCATGATGATAGCTGTGAAAATAAAAGCTCACATTTATATACTACTTTACTATTCACAAAGTGCTTTCATCACAACAACCCTGCAAGGTAGGTAATAAAACATTGATGTTTCCATTTCGCAGAGGAGGAAACTGATGCTCACACTTCTATGTGTGGTTAAATGGCACAGTTTTATTCCCTGAACGAATGTCCTAAATGGACTGTTAGTGTGGAACTCACGTTCCACATAAATCATGAGGTCTTCTATGAAGATTTAGGGAAGGTCATGAATAACAACTGAATAAGATGAGATAACCTGGACAAATTGCAGTCTGTACTTATAGAAAAAGCATCTGTGCCGTGAAACAACAGAGCCAGTGAAGTATCGAACACATAAACATTAGTTCAAGTTTAAATGTACAGTTATCCCTAGTAAAAGGGGGGAAAAACAGGAAAACTTTGTTGGAGCCAAAAGCTTCCCCTCTAACACATTTATGCATTGATACTAGTTCTTCTGCAAGGGAGCCCTTAAGACCTGTGAAGACAGTTATTGTCTTGCCTTAGTCTCCCAATGTACTCATTTCTTTTTTTTTTCCCCAATTATTTATTTATTTATTTATTTTTAGTTTACAACGCACGGTCTACATAATTTTGAGTTCCAGATTTTCTTCCCTCCCTCCCTCCCCAAGATGGCGTGGAATATAACTTCCACATGTAACTTCGCATTGAATTAATTTACACACTAGTCAAGTTGTGGAGAGGAATTATGACCAATGGAATCAATCACGAGAAAGAAGGAACAGAACCAAAACAAAAAAAAAAGCACAACCCAAGAACAAAAACAAAAGAGAGAAAAAAAAACAGGCAGGAGAAAAAGTCAAGCATGAAGTGTGCCTCAATCTGCATTCATATTTCATAGTTCTTTCTCTGGATGTAGATAGCATTCTCCATTGTGAGTCCTTTGGAGTTGTCTTTGTATCTTGTGTTGCTGAGATGAGCAAAGACTGTCAGGGTTAGGCCTCACAGAATTACTCATTTCTTTCTACTCTTTTACTTCTGACTTGGTTTCTAAACCCCTCCCCTTATGACTTACCTTTCCCTTAATATCCTCTGCAGTAGATCATCAGTGTCTCTTAAAATGCTGTGCCTAGAACACTGTATTATAGATGTGGTTTGACTCTGTAGACTCTAGTGAGTTTATCTAAATCGGTCTGGATATCATATTTTTTTAATGCAGGCTAAGGTTGCATGGATGAAAAAGTCACCTAGCCTGAAAAGGCATGCATGGGTTGCTAGCTGTTACAATGTATGTATACACTTAGATTGTAGGTCTTCAGAAGTATCAAAGAATTACATTAGCATTTTTAGTCAAGCAGCAGCACTCTTGAGTTTATATAAAGTTGTGACACATGAAAAGTTGGTAGCCCTTCCTGTTACTTGAGTATTAATATAAGATATATACAGAATAAATGGAAGTAATCCAAGAGGGAAGACAGTGCCATTAGGACAACTAGGAAAGGCTTCTTGAGGAAGTGGAATTTTGGCTGATGCTTGAAGGAAGCCAGGTAAGGAGGGAGAATATTCCAGGCATGGGACAGACAATGAAAATACATAGAATCGAGACATCAAGTGTTTCATACATGGAACAGCAAGAAGGCTCATGTTATTGAATCGAAGAGCATGTGGGAAGAGAGAGGGTAGGGTATAAGACTAGTACGGTAGGAAGGGACTAAGGTTATGAAGGGCTTAAAAGCCAAATGAGGGTCTTCTATTTGAACCTGAAGATAATAGGGAGCTGCTGGAGTTTATTGAGTGAGGGGAAAGGTGACATAGTCAAAACCATGTTTTAGGAAGATCACTTTGGTAGCCAAGTGGTGGATGGACTAGAATGAGGAGAGACTTGAGGCAAGGTGACCAACCAGCAAGCTATTCCGCTAGTTCAAGTGCAGGGTGTTGAGGGCCTGCACCAGGGTGGTGGTAGTGTCATCAGAAGAGAAAGTATGCAAGGAATGATGCAAAGGAAGAATCAGTAGAACTTGGCAACAGATTGGGTATGTGGAAGGGTTGAGAGAGAGAGAGAGAGATAAAATGATGCCTAGGACGGGTGCCTGGGTGACTGGAAGGATAGTGGTATACTCAACAGTAATGAGGAAGTTAGTAGAGGGGAAGGTTTGGGGAGAGAGGGGGAGAAATGAGTTTCATTTTAGACAAGTTGAGTTGAAGGTGTCTGTGGGATATCCAATTCCAGATAATAGACAGTTGGGGATATAAGACTGGAGGTTAGGAGAGAGGTTGGAATTGGACAAATAGGGCTGAGGGATGCCAATTCAATCCCCTGGAGCTGATGAGATCACCATGGAATAGTATGGAAGGAGAAGAATGGACACAACCTGGATAGAGATCCACCAAAGGATCCTGAGAAGGAGAGAGTCATCTAGGTAGAAGGAGAACCAAGAGAAGGTGGTGTGGAAAAGACCTGGAGAGAAAAGTATATTAAGGAGAAGCAGAGCCAGTATTTGAACCCTACTCCAAAAAGAGCGTACTTTGAACACTGGACTCAGAGTCAGAGAATGTGAGTTTTCCTACCCAGGTGGTTGTCAGCGCTCTTTCCGTTGGGAAGTATGCAGTCAGATACTCGCTCTGCTACTTCTTTTGCTATTGATTTGCTACTTATTTTCCAGACCTCCTTAATCTTAGTGCCTTCGTTCTGAGGTGATCTCCAGTTTATTCTGTATGTACATAGTTTTTGCATGTTGTTTCTCTCATTTATAAACCATAAGCTCCTTCTGAGCCGGGACTTTTAAACAAATCTTTCTTTGTATTCCCTTTGTATACCGCAGTAACTGGCCCATAGTAAGTTTCTGTTGACTTGACCTATGTGGCCTTAGGTAAGTCAATTTAACCTCTCTGGGCCTTAGTTTCCTGATCTGTAAAATGGGGGTGATAATATCATCTGCCTCCCAGGGTTGTTGTGAGGATCAAATGAGATGATTCTAAGTGCTAGATAAACGTTCGCTATTCTTGTTGTTAGGTCAGTACTGGTTCTAGGTTTGGTGGTTTGAAGAAGCAATGGGGAATAGTGGAAAAGCCCTGGAAATGGAAGCAGAAAAGATGGGTTCAAAGCCTCCTTCTGTCAAGTCACTTTTCTCTGCCTCAGTTTCCTCATCTATAAAATGGAAATAATCCCTAGCATACTTATATGTCACAGGAATAGTAGGTCTGAATGAGGTGGCATTCTGTAAGCCTTAAAGGGCTATACAGTCTATTCAGAGGGTCCCAAAAGTCTTAGTGCTATTTTAAGGCTTAAAAAAGCACTAGGACATCCTATATAAATGTCAGCTATTTTTAGGATGTGGATAGAGGATACAGAAAAAGTAAATGATCCAGTTTCTAATCTTGTTGGGAAGATGAGTTGCATTCGTGAAAGGACTTAAAAACAGAGGACAAAATAAATGAAATGCCAAAATGTTGTGGAACATAAAACTGTCAGGAATCATGAAGGAGCATATGAGAGAACTGGAGTGAGGGGTAAGCAGAAGTTTTGGGAATAGGCTTCAGGAAGGAAATAGGAGAACTAAGCATTGAGGGATAGATAGAAGTAGTTTGAGTAGAAGAGAGCATTCCACAGAGAGGAGGAACAGGGAGAAGGAGAGGGTGAGGGAGAGGGAGGGGAAGGGGGGGGAGAGAAAGAGAGAGAGAGAGAGAAAGAGAGACAGCGAGCAATCATAAAAGACCCTGGATGGAGAGTTGGAAGGAAGCTCTGAGGCCATCCAGGCCAACCCTTCATGTGACCAAACATACAGACATAAGAATGAGATGATTTTCCAAGGCTTTCTCCCCAGTGGCTAGAATGTCCTCACTACCTATCTCTACCTCTTAGAACCCCTAGATTTCTTTAAAGTGCAGCTCAGGTATCACCTCCTACAGCCTTTTCCTGATTTTTCCTACTTTTCCTTTGCATGCACCACTGCACCCTCCCCCCATCGTTAGTGATCTCTGTCCCTTGAAATTACTTTATACATATTTTGTGTTTATTTATCTTTGTATTTTTTTGTATCTTCCTCTCTCTTTTTTCTCCCATTTTCCCCACACGCCAAATAGAAGCTCTTGAAAGGAAAGGAATTATTGTATTTTTGTCTTTGTATTCCTAGTGCCTGGCACAGTGTCTTACACACAATAGGTGCTTAATTTGTTGAATGGTGTACATGAGAGATAATGAAGAGTAAAAATGAAGTGGAATGTATTATGTCAGGTAGGTATGGAACAGAGGATTGGATATATAAACAAATTGGATCATGGAAGGCCTAGATTCTCTGATGAAAGATTTACTCTAGAGCACCTAGGAATTCAGTGGTAAAACTGGGGAATGAGTGCAGGTCTCACCTTGGGTAGTCTGTTACAAATCTCTCTTTCTAGAGCCCTTTCACTTTGTAGTATCACACAAGTTTTTGAGGGTGAGGAAGATAGGCGAGGCATGTGAAGGCCTAGTCAGTCCCTCTTTAGCAGCAAAAATGATGACTGTGCTCTCCAGCTTTGTTGTGAAGATAAAGCTATTAATAGAGTGGGGATCTTTAATATTTAATTAGCAAAATTCCCATCTCCGCTAATGATGAGGCTCCTACATAAGTCTTTTAACATTGAGCGACTAGCTCACATCCTTCCAGAGATGAGAAAACATCTGGTGCTCTTAGCAGGCTGAATGCCAGTACAGTGTGTCCTGGCCCTCATGTGCCAGTAACGGTTTGCTTAATGTTTTCCTCACAAATGCAAAAATCAAATGTTAAAAGATATTGAACTGGGGGCAGGTCCTATTATTTAGTGGAGGAGCTGCTAGCTATAAAGCAGAATCAGACAGATTCGTAAGCCCTTGCAAATTAACATGCAGATTGCATCAGCTGGTAAGAGAGATTTGCTGGTTGTGCTACTGTACCAACAAAATCATGAAGCCCTGCCTGTGAGAATTCTTAGGATCACTGATACTCCTGTTCCCTGGATTTGTTGCTTTTAGCAGGCCTTCTCACTACAACCACCATAATTCTGGCTGTCATCGTATCTGTTACTATTGAAATAACCTCTCCAGTCCATCCTACATAGCTACCAACAAGATATTCCTAAAGCATAGGTCTGAGAGAGAGAGAGAGAGAGAACACTGAAGTTCTAATGGTTGTCTGTTAGCTCCAGGTTAAAATAGCCTTCTCTGTCTGGCATCCCAGTCTGCCTTCTAGCCTACCTTTCCCCTTCTTACACGCTATGTTCTAGCCAGACTGGTCTACTTTTCTACCTTTTACATGACTTTACATTTCCTGTCTCTGTGATCTTGCACAAGCTGTTTTCTGCAGTGCATTCCCCTCCTTACCTATAGATGTCACCGTATATGGAGTACTAAATATGGTGTCAGGAATACCTGAGTTCAAATCCAGCCCCAGACACTACTGTGTGACCCTGGGCAAGGCACTTACTTAATCTGTCTGTCTCTGTTTCCTCACCTGACAAATGGGAATAATTACAGCATCTGTTTCCCAGGGCTATTATTATAAGGATAAAATAAAATAATATCTGTAGAGTGCTTTGCAAACCTTGAAGGAGCTCTTGGAATTCCTAACTTCCTTCAGAATTCTGCTTAGAGCCTTCAGCTGCTAGTCTACTTCATGGAAACTGTTGTTGTTGCTCAGTCATTTCAGTCATGCCCAGTTCTCTCTGACCACATTTGGGGTTTTCTTGGCAAAGATACTGGAGTGGTTTGCCATTTCCTTCTCTAGCTCATTTTACAAGTGAGGAAACTGAGGCAAAGAGGATTAAGTGACTTGCCCAGCTAGTAAGTGTCTGCAGTCAAATTTGAACTCAGGAAGATGAGTCTTCCTGATTCCAGGGCTGGCACTCTTTATCTACTGTGCCACCTAGATGCCCCTTCATGGAAATTACCTTGAATATGTTTTGTATTTATCCACATGTGTGTATGTTTCCCCCATAGAATATAAACTCCTTGAGGTCAGAGATCATTTAATTTTTGTCTTTCTATCCCAGTACCTACAGGGTGTTCCTAAAGTCTGGACACATAGGCAGAAATGCATATTTTCAAGAAATGAAATGAATGAAATTTTCAACAACATTTTATTTAATTGAAATATTAACAAATAACATCTTCAATGATTTCCATCATTTGTGATGCTAAGGTTGATGCACTTTGCAAGATTCACATGAACTCAATGCAGTAACTACACATTGCTGTCAATTTTAGCACATTCACTCTTTATGCGTTCATTCAAGTGTGTTGTATCAGTGATTTTCATTGAGTACACCTTCTCCTTTAGCATACCCTAGAAAAAGAAGTCAAGGGGGCTAAGGTCTGTTAATATTCCAAATATTTCAAAATATGCATTTTTGCCTATGTGTCCAGACTTTAGGGACACCCTGTAGATTAGTTTCTGGTATATAGTAAGTGCTGGATAAATACTTGTACAATGCAAAGAGTGCTAGACGACCTGAGTTAAGTCATTTAACCTCTTTGGGCCTCATTTTCCTTACTGGTAAATTGAGACAATTGGACTAGATGATTTTTAAAGTCATTTCCAACTCAAAATCTATGATCCTGTGTGGTTAATTGGTAAGTGATGTGGAGTAGTTTTGAACAAGAGGAGTTGGGAAGCTCTTCTCAGATAGTGAGGTAGGTAGCTAAGTCCTCTGCTCTTAGTGTACAAGGTCGAGCTGCAGTTGGGGTCATGAGGATTGAGCAAAAAAATTGGAACAATCCTTGTGGGGAATGAGAGGAGTCAATGAGAGTAGTACTGAGCAGCAGTAAAGGCCTAACTGAGATTAAGGACTAGGAATGTGTAGTAGATAAAGTCAGCTTAATTCATGGTTTTCTCCAGCAACATTCAACAGCTGGGGAGCAGGGGCAAAGGACTCAGAGGAGGAGTTAGCCAGGGTTGAGTATTAGTAGGTCTGTAGTGCACAAAGGAGGTAGCGAATGTTAAGAAGGAGCCATGCCTGTAATTCAGTTCTGTGCTCCAATCCACTGCAGCTCTGGGGCAATGACCCAGCAAGACCTGATTATGTACAAAGGTCTGTGCAAATTTACACTTGTTTGGTCACTGCCAGAGTCACTTCAGTTCATTTGCGAAGTGAGGGAGGTGAACCAGAGGCTGTCATCCCTGCCAACATGTATATCTTGGGACTCTTCAGTTCTGGATTCGGAAGGATAGGAGCCCTTAAATTTGAAGATTTGGTTCCTTTCCTTACTAAGAACCTTATATTGTAGTTGGGGAGAAAAAATATCTTAAATATGAAAATTATAATTTAAAAATATCTTTAAAATACAGTGTCTTAAGACCACTCATTAATAAACAACATAGCAGCAGCCCAGTGTGACATGAAAGACACTAGATTTGGAGTTAGGGAGACCTGAGTTCCATTCATTCCTGTCTCTCTCACCAACTTGTGACTTCTTTGAGCATCAGTTTCCTCATCTTGAAAATGGAGCTAGTAATATCTGTAGTACGCTCCTTGTGGGGTTGTAATAAGGATCAAATGAGAATAATAGGTACAAAACACTGTGCCAACTTTAAAGCTCTATATAAATGCCATTATAAATTTTTTACTACTACTTTTATTATTACCCCTAAGTGTTGGTTAGTACTTTACAGTGCTGTATAGGAAAAAGGAATTATTAATTACTTAGGGTTATTTTAATTAGAACTTATTTCCCTTTATGCTTTGCCATTCCGCTTTATCCACCCAGAGCCTGCTGTGGCCAATAGTTATTACTAGTTTGAGCTACTGAGACTTGCTTAGTGGTTGTTCTCTTCCAGAGAGGTCAAGGCATTGTGGGGGTGGGGAGGTTGGAGCTTTGTCCCAAACTACATATCCTACCTGCCTTTACCTTCTTTTGCGTATTTCAGAATAGTTAGAGGTTGTTCTCAGAAGTCAAAGGGACTCACAGTTTGATATATCTTTACACTGAACTATAATGCCATTATTGATGAGGATGGAGAAGAGAGGGGAAGAGACCAAGTAAGATTAAGAAGACCAATTTTTAGCATGAAAATCAAATTGTAATATTAGTATTCTCCCCTAGAACCTGGCAACAGCTGCTCTACCAAATACTTTGCCTTCTTTATTCACAAAGCAAATTAGATTTATGCGTTTCATCAAAAGGCTTAGACTTGCAGTTTGCCTGTAACATTACTAGCCTGCCATCACTTTTTATCACTTCAGTCCATCACATCTTTCTCTTGTACCACCTTTTCCCTTTTCAGCAGAAAGAGAGAGACTTACAGTGTAGCCCCACAGTGGCTAGAATTGGGGAATCAGCTGAGCCAGCACTTCCAGACTTCTGGCTATTGTGCCATGAGCCTTTATTGGAATGAACCGATTAGTTTCTGAGACTGGAGTCAGGGCTTCTCTCCTTATGTCTGGCAAGTGAGTAGGATTGTAAGAGGTGCTCTGCCTCAGTTTTGCCACTGAAGCAAGGAGCAGGTGGCGGGGAGGTGCTGTGGTGCAGGGGATGGAGACAATAGTTTTCAAGCTCAGATTGCTTTCATTTTAATGGAAGGATCCATTATATAGATGTGAAAGAATACAGAGTCTGATTTCAGGCCTTGGCAGGCATCTGCTGAGTGATTCTTCCTTCGTTCCTCAGGTGTTCTTTCACTGATTCACCAGGCTTCTCTCCTTGAGCATCAGGACATTGTTTCTGAAACAACTGGTCCAGGCAGGCCCCCTGAGTCTGGTCTTCTGGGTCAGCCAGAGCTTGACTAAATAGTAGGCTGACGGAAAAGGACAAGGCTGTTTAGCTTTTTTCTGGACTTCCTCTGATTGTTAAGAGACATCATGAAGCCCACCAACTCTCTCCTTATCTCTTTTCTCTATCTGGCTATACCGAGGGCTGAAAGCATGGTTGATAATGGCTGGATCCTGCAGCCTTATAGAGATTCCTTTGGTCCACTGGTTTTCTAGTCCCAATTTCCTAACAAGAAATTAGCAATTTTGGTTCTGATTCTTTTTACGTATATGTATCTATAGACGCAGAAATGTACTTGCTCCCTTGGAGCCAGTGGGGAACAGGGAACTAGGCATCTGCTACATTCATCCATTCATTTACACATTTATCAAAATACTCTTCTGGAAGTCATTTGTGGACCTTTACCCATTTGCTGGTTCTTCCCTAGACCGAAGATGTTACCCCAAGTTTTGCACATATTTTGAGCCCCTACCTAACAACGCAGATTATCTAGAAATCTGTTTACATATGAGAATGGAATCTTCTTTTTTGCACCGACTCCAATTTAAGATTCCTGAATGGTCAAGGCAGTGTGGCATAGTAAGTGGAGTGCTCAACTTGGTATATGGCAGTCCTGGGTTCTGATCCTTTAGCTGCGAGACTCTGGGGAAGTCTCTCAGCCTCAGTTTGCTTATCAATAAAATGGAGATAAGAGTAAGGACCAACTATGTGATCAAGACTTTAGGAAAGGTGATGTGGAAGAACAAGCTTGTGTTCATGTGGCAAGTGTGGTTCTTCATTTAGTTCCTATTCAGGGAAAATCTATTGAATGAACCTACTTGAGATAAACATAGAGAGTTTAATTAGTTGTAGATATTGGTACTGTGTCCTTGTGAATCTTGCCTCTGCTTCTTACTAGCTTTTCTTCTCCTATATTCAGTGTTAGGCTTGTTCTTGAGAGAATCACCTTCCCCTCTCTGCTTCCATTGGCTGATTTCATGGATTGTTCCAGTTCCTGCTATCCTTCGTTTTCACTTGCTAGTCCTTTTTTTCCTCTTTTTCTCTTATTCAGTGGCCATTGATTGGGTTGACATCTCTTTGAAGAGAGAGGTACAGGTCAGATGTGGTCCATAGCTCTCTTTCATTCTTCAAGCTATAGAAAGCATGAAATGTTTCTTTTTGTTTGTTTTTATATCTCCACTGCCTAGCACAGTGTCTGATGTATAATAGGCACTTAATAAATGCTTATAATAGGTACTTAATAAATGCTTGTTGGTTCCTTCTGCCCCTTCTGTGAAGGGGAGGCGGGAGAGGTAGCTCATTTGTCCCATCATCACATAGACCCCACAATTAAAGCCACATAGTTCCATCGTATAAAACCACAGTCACTATACATTATGAAAAAAAAATTTTTAGTATGTGCTTTCACAGCAATATTGGTTCTCATTGTATTATATGTCCTTTTTTCATGGTGTTATGGAAGTGTTTCTATTCCCAGAGAGATCCCTGACATGCCATGGGACCTTGGGAAAGTTACTTAATTTGAAGGAAAGGGGAAATCTCAGTTTCCATGTCTGTAAAATGAGGGAAATAATCCTTGGCCTGCTCACCTCACAGGATTGCTGGGAATGTTAGAGAATAGTAAATATGAAGACAATATATAGTGCTACACAAATATCAGTGATCTATTTCTCTGAATTATCTCTTTTAGATTATACATTTTTAGATGAAGCACCTAATTACTGAACTTTGTTGCCTGAAGCCAGACTGAGTGTGCGGCTATTGGATAGGTAGATTTGGAGCTGTGGGAAGTGTATCAAGAGCCACAAGAACTGACCCACAAGCTTAGTGACACAAGAACAAGTCACTTCACCTATCTAGGCTTTGGTTTCCTTCTCTATGAAGTGAAAATTCAACACTTCTCAAACTGTGGGGGTCACAACTAGATTATTTCTAAAGTTTCTTCCAGGCCTAAAATAAATAAAACATGTTTTATGGTAATGATAGGAATACTGCAGATCATGGAGAGAAGACTGTAAATCAGGCTTGAATAAAGAAATACTCTTCTGTCCCATATAGGCCGACTGTATCATTCTAACCTGGCAAGATCTGGCCCAAAGAGAAATTATGGGAAGGGGGGAAAATGAAACTTGAAACCTTATGTCTTAGACCAGTGATTCTGGATCTGGAGTCTATGAACTTCTTTTTTTAAGAAAAATATATGTTGACAACTTTTTCAATAAAATTCATTTCCTTTTTAATTTTATGGTTTTTTTTTTCACTTTATCCTTTTAAAAACATTCTGAGAAGAGGTCCATAGACTTCAACAGACTGCCAAAAGAATCCATGGCACAAAAAACCTATATCAGACCCTCTTCTCAATTCCGCAAGCATCCAGTTTGGTCTGGAAGTACTGTAGAAAGCAGAGGCCAGAAAAATGGAGTATGTACCTGACTTTGAACTTTCATATAACTCATATTTTTAGGCTTTTGGTCTGGCTACTCAGTATTTAGCTCCCAGGTCTGTATAATCTCACTTGATTTTGCTAGTTTGGGTTGGTGTCTAGAGTCTGAGAGTGAGTTGCTGTATGGTAGCCAGAGAAGCAGATGAAAAGAAATGATTTGGTTGGCCCAGTGGGGATAGAACTGGGAGCTAGCTACTTCCTGAAAGAGCTGAGGTAAACTGGGGCTTTTGTGGACTAAGGATACCTATAGGAGGCAATTGATGGCAATTGGTACGTTTACTATAATGCTTCTTGGGAGAAGAATTGACAGGTTTTTTGTCTCTTCCCCCATTCCTCCTTAAAGTAGGGAAACTAAAAAGAAATTACCCTAGCCAGGAAAAAGAGCAACTCTCATAACTGTCTGCCACCCAGCTTCAAGCCAGACCAGCATTCTAATCAGGTTTTAGCGAGATGAGTTTTTCCAGGAAGCTATGCCTGTGTTCTTTGGTCAGTCTAAGACTATCTTAGGTTTTGATTTCCTTGTTGTATAATTCTTAGAAACTTAAAATGTTAGAGTGAAAAAGGGCTCATGGAAATGGTCTAATTGAACCACTCATTTTTACATAAGAAGAAACTGAGGTCCAGAAGAGGATAAGTGACTGGCCAAGACCATTCAAGTAGTAAGAACAATGACTTGGACCCCAGTGTGCTTATTCTGGCTTAAGTCATTTTCCCACTTCTTCACAAGATCATTTAATTTAAACCTCTCCCCATTTTAAGATGAAGAAATTGAAGCCTTGAGAAATGAACTCATCCAGTGTCTCAGTAGTTCTATAAGTTTTATTTTATGAGAGGAACGGTGTATAATATTTTTTAAACTGTAGAGTGCTATATACATGTTATTTCTTAGCATTTTTCCCTTAGTTACTAGTAAAATCCATTTTGAAAAATCCAGCCTCTAACTTGGGTGACATAAGAGGATGAAAGGCCTCCTTCCCAATGAAATCAGGAGAATCTAAAGGATCTGGGTCCCCAGAAACAGTGCGCAGCTTAGTAACAAAGGCAAAGCGAGAGGAAGGCTATCTGTCCCATAAGCTTCAGGGGAGATGCAGACCCAGTAGAAATGGAATAAAAGAGTCAAGCCTATGTGGGCTTAAAATGGAGTTGCAGCAGACCCCTTTTGGTCCTTGGCAATTTCTTTACAGAGTCTAATGATCTGAGGAACTAAGATGGCCCATCTTAGCCTTCAAATCTCCCCCTATGGCTGTATACTAAAATTAAGTCTTGAAGGGTTAACTGTAGCTCGTTCATATACACACATACAAGTACTCCTCATTGCATTGTTATCTCATTGAGTAGCTTCTTCAGTATTGCACAGCTAGAGAGCTGAGTGTGAATGAAAGATGGAAGACAGAGCACTAAAGAATTTATACTGAAGACAGTTTTTAGTAGTAAAATCTTTTACTTATGTCCCAGTGCACCCCATTTATCAGTTCCTACAAGCTTTCTGAGATGCTGTTTCTCCCCAGCTCCACACTTATCGAATGTGTAGTTTTAAATCAGTCATTTGACAAATCATGATTGAGCCATTACTCTGTGCAAGGCATTGAGGGATAAGAAGTGTTAAGATACAATCTTTGCCTTCAAGGTGTTTATAGTCTCACTGGGGAAACAAAATCTAAGCATGGTGAAAACTGCTTGTGAGTGTAAGATGATAGACAATTAATAGTTCCATACAGCAGCATAGGCAATGACACAAGGCAGTACTTCTTAAATTGACAGAAAGCAGTACAGGCAATGAATATATGAATGAGCGTTTATTAAATTCTTAATGTATGCAAAGCACTCCGCTAAGTGCTGGGAATACAAGTAGAAAAGCAAGATGGTCCCTGATGTCAAGGAGCTCACATTATATATAGGAGGATTCAGCTGCAAGTCAGATGGAAAGGTCTCATGATCGTTAGAGGGCAATGGCAAAGCAAATAGTAATGCATCTTCTTCAATTTCCACTGAAAAAACCATATCCATTTCTGATGGTGAACCATTTGATAGTGCCATGAATTTCAGTGGAGACAGTTTTCTTTTCCAAGTCTCCAGAAGTTGTGGCCACTAAAGCTGCTAAGGAGGCAGGGACTGTACCCCCAACCAGTTGGTGGGGCTTGGTGGTGGAATGGTCCTTCAGGATCCTTTGCTGATTCAGCTAGGTTGTCATGCCTGTCCCATAGGTGGCAGTCAGCAATTGGTTAGGATGGCTAGAGGTTGTTTGGCTATATAATGGCTGAGTGGACCGGGCTGCAGGCAGGGCATGTGGTCAGGAGAGAGGGGGGCTGCTACTATTCTTAACGCTCTTGGGCTTACCTGTCCATCGGGGCAGTTGATTAGCAACTGGTGGTGATGTTCATAAAGATGGTGTGGCCCTTCTTCATAATAGTTGCTCACTTCCGTGATGGCTTGTGGGGCATGGGTGGGTTAATGGTTAGGCCCTCAAATGCGGCCCTTTGACTGAATCCAAACTTTACAGAACTCATCCCCTTAATAAAAAGATTTGTTCTATAAAACTTGGACTCAATCAAAAGGTTGCACCCAAGGTCCTAGAAGGCCACATGTGGTCTCGAGGCCACAGGTTTCCCACCCCTGTTCTAGGGGGTACTTCTATTCCCAAATCTTTTGGGCTTAGGGTCTTACTCTATCTCCATCAAGGTCTGAAGGGAGGTGCTGATCAAGACAAAATGAAAAATCAGAAGCAGTCAGCTTGCAGATTGAGATATGTATATATGTTTTGGCCATGGCCAATGAAGGAATTTGTTTTGTTTGAGCACAAATATTTGTACAGTGATTTCTTTTTTCTTCCTTTTTCAGTTGGGGGACAGGGCAGTGTGAGAGAGAGAGAGAGAGTAGATTTTTGTTTATTAAAAAAATAAGATTTAATTAAGAAAGAAAAATCAGAAGTAGGAGAGATTGTTAGGTTTGAGCAGTCTAGGAAGGCTTTAAGGAGGAGGTGGTATGTAAGATCAATCTTAACATGGATTTATATAAGCAGAAAATACTAAGGAGGGATATTCTGTGGTTGGGGTGACATGAACAAAAGTAAAAATATGCAAATGCTCAAAATACATACAAAGGATAATGAATAAATTAATATAACTGGAACAAAGGATTTAGGAAGGTGAGCAGTGTTGATAAGGCTGAAGAAATAAACTGAGGCTGAATTGTTAGCCTTGAATCCCAGGTTTAAGAGTTCAAGCTTTATTCTGTAACCAATGAAGAGGCCATTGAAAATTTCCAAGAAAGGGAATAATGTAATGAAAGTGGTGTTTTAGGAAAATTAGTATATGGCAGTAGTCTCTGTAGGATGATGGGGATGGAGTAGCGACAAGAGACAGGAAGACTAGATAATTGTAACTAATAATTCAAATATGTTATAAAGACTTTGGCAGTGAGAGAGGAAAAGGTTGGATAGATTCAGGAGACTGCAAAGGAAATCATGGCTGGTTAGCTATAGATTAGAAAAAAGGTAACAGTCAAAGATGACTCAGGATAACTGAGTGAATGATAATTAACAAGGAAGAATCAGGAAGGGAGCTAGATTTGAGAGGAATATGAAGTATTCAGTTTTAAGATACTTAATTTGAAGTGAACATCAGCAGTAATAGTGGATGGAAAGGTCCATCAGGCAGTTAGAGATGTAGGTATGGAATTCAGGAGAAACAACGCGGCTACAGATTTGGGAGTTCTCAACAATGAGACGATAGGAGAGTCCCTGAAATTAGCTGCGCAATCATGGGGCGAGCCTGTAATAAAATAACAAAGGGTCCAGGACTAAACCTTGGAGAGGATCCAGGGCTGGAGGATGAGAGAAGAAAGCACCATTGAAGGAGTAATCAGAGAGGAAGAGGACTGGATGGCCGTGTCACAAAAGGAAGTTTGGGATACCATTTCAAGAGAGGCTGGACAAAAGCATCACATATTGCTGAAAGCTCAAAGAAAAATGAAGACCATTGGATTTGGTGATTAGGAGGTCATTGGTAACTTTTCAGGTTTCAGTCTCAATTTCAATAGAGTAGAGGGAGTTGAAGCCAGATTGGAAGAGTTTAAAGAACAAATGAGCATAGACCTCCAAAGACATTTGACAGTGATTAGAGGGAGGGGGCAAGGAGGAAGAGGGAATGAATGAATGATAGAGAAGTGGCAGTAAGGTTAAGAAAAAGCACTTTAAAAGCTATGAGAGGCCTGTGTGTGTTTTGTAGTCACAGGGAAAGGATCTAGTAGAGAGAAATTTGAAGATGCTAAAGGATAACTGATACATCGAGGTCCTGAAGGCAGCAGGAGAAGATGGGATTAAGACCACAGGTGGAGGGATTGGTTTTGGAAAACTTGGAGGAAACCTCTTCATCTGAGACAATGGCCATGTTGTTATTCAGTCGTGCAAGTTCTGAGTTAAGTGCTGCTGTTCCCCCTCCATGTGCTAGAAGGTAGGAGTCCTCTCTGTTGCTTCTAACTGAGCTGCTGCCTATTGTAACAGTTTAGAGGCGGCAGGGAGTGAACAATGCTGATTTTATACCTTATGTCTCCTAGGTATCCTCTGGGCTTTTAAAAAGCTTTAAGCTGGTGAGTTCTTAATGCTATGTGCAAGACCCCTATAAAAACTGTATTACTCTAACAGAGGTGCTGTTGTTCAAGTACAGACAGAGGACAGTCTAATCACTCATGCAGCAGTCCTGGCTCTGCAGTACAAATAGGGAGGAAAACCTGGTCTCTGTATAAACAGTTGCAGCTGAGGCATGGAGAACAGTCTGGGTTGATTAAAAAGGGGCAGTGTTGACAGTTTATCTCTTAGGAAGAGTCTGTTAGGGTCAGTAAATTTTCTCCCATACATACCATGACCCTGCACCATTAAAGCATTTGTCATGAAGTCAGCCAGAGTAAGTAACACATATTAGAAGTAGTCAGAATCAGACAATAAGGCAAACGGCTGATCTGGGTTGGTTAAGGAGAGCTGAACTTTAGAATAAGTCAAGAAACTAACATAGCACTCAGACAAGATACAAGGCAGGGCAGGCAAGACACAAGTCAGTACAGTGTCATGGCCAGCAAAGGCTGTGGGTCAAACAGCATAGAATGCTGGTTCTCTGTGTAAGTCTCCAGACAGGAAGTCCAGCACCCTGGATAGCTCTCTGGGGGACTATTTGCGCAGACTGTGTCTAGAATCAGCCTGAAAGCTTTTATCAGAGTCTCTTGACTTATTTAGTTATCTCACATCTTATTCTACAAATCTCTGGATGTTAAAAGGGCCTTACCCCTTTTCTCCAGGCTTATTTTCTGTGTATTCATCCCCCAAGAGATTTCAGTCCCTTTGTTAGAAGGAAAAGTAATATTCTGTGGGCTTTTCATCAGAATGTTCCCCAGCAATCAGAAATATTGGTCAGAGAACTCATCTTCCTCAGCGAATAGTTTATCTTCTGGAAAGTATTTGTCTCTTAGGACTGAAATGTTGATATTCTTTGCACTTCCCTGATACTTCGTGCTCCAACAGCTCTGCACTTTACAGACCTGCTTTAATTTAACCCTTCTGTAAACCTGGGAGAGAACAGGAGGTAGACAGAAGAAGTTTATCCTGATATAACAAATGGGGACCTGAGACCTAGACAGGGAATTGATTGACCCTCACCTGCTGAAAGTTTGCAAGGATGAAATTAACATTTTCCTTGGTGACCTTAGCTGAACTGCATTCAGTCTTCTCTGCTTTGATGCTCACTAGCTTGTCATTCCAATTTGGTTTGGTATAACCTGAAGATCCCTAAAGCTCTAGCCCTGGCTAAGTCACCCTATGGGGGAAAAGAGCCAAGTGTAGAACCGCAGGACTAATTACCAACATCTAGATCAGAGGTTATATGGGTAGATTTCAGTGGGTCTGTGAATCTGAATGGGGAAAAAATTAAATCATTATTTTCACTAATCTCTAATTGAAATGTAATATTTCCTTCAATTACGAATACAGGCAATAAACATTTGGAGATGGGGTCCAAAGACTTCACCAGACTACCAGAGGCATCCATGATGAAAAGTTTAAGAATGCCAGAGAGAGAGAGAGAGTTTTGTTGGGACATGGGATGAGAGGCATTCCTAAAAGTCCTCTTTCTCCCTTCCTCCTAGTTGTAACTTGCTTCAAAAATATCTTTGTAGAACAGTTTTGTAGAGGAAGGCCATTGGTATGTAAGAGGAATGGGATTTGTTGGGCCAAGAAGCAAACCAGTAAGTTGGGATTGTGAATTTGAATTGTGTCTGTCACTTTACTCTTTTATCTCATTTTTGGTGTGGTCATCTTAGAGTATTACTGTGGGAATTAATAAAAAAGAGGGGTTATAAATTACCTAGTATATTTACTTGACCTTTCCTCATGGGCTGTCCCTTTAACCATCCCCATAGTGTTCCCTTAGCACCCTGCTATGGAGAAAGAGCGTTAAGTAAGCAATCTCTGCCCTCTTCCCTTCCCATATTCTCCAGTAACCAGGTGATGGTGTTTCACATAAAAGAGAGGCAACAGGAGATTTGATTTTCTGATTGAAAGTTCTTTCTATGCCTCCAAGTGTTTTTCAGATTACAAATGTGGCAATATGACTGAGAAAGCAATGAAGTTACACTCCTGTTGCCAAATTCTGTCTAGGTTGGTGGGCACTAGTGGTGGTTGGGAGTGGGGTTCAGCTCCCTAGAAGTTGGCTCCTTGCTGTGGCTCAACTCTGTTCTTGGGCTTGCCTTCATTTGCCGCATTCTCTTATAAATACCTGATTATCATGAGCCATCAGAAGCTCTGAGAACTTTGACCAAAAGGAATTGTCTGAGTCCATGTTGGCATCCCCTGGGGAACCTGAGAAGCAGGCCCTGAGGCAGTAGTAAAGCCTCTTCATGTTCTAGCATATCTGATTTCTTTCATAGCCTCAGATGAGCTGCCAACTTAAGTAGGAACCCAGCAGAGAAGCTTTGATTGGACCAAAGGAATCATGAAGGGAAGAAAATAATGGGGTACCTACTATGGTGGGCTAGGCCTCCCTGTGTTTTAAGTACAAATTTGAGGATGGGGTAACTAATTGATTAGAGCAATCTGGTACTCCCCATGTGATGATGTGCAGGAACTTTTAGAGGCATTAATGGTTCTAGAAGCATAAATGAAACTCCCAGGTAACTATTTGGTAATGGTTAGGGGGGGCGTTGCATTTTTCAAGGGACTTTGTGTAGGACTGAGACAGCTACATTTAGTTCTCACCCTACCTAATCTTCTGGCCTTTATAAGAATAGATTTCCAGATATCTAGAGTTTGGGTGACTGAGAAGTTGATATTGTAGGCTGCAGCATTTGCTCTTGGAACATTGTGACAAAGACAGAAGAAAAGAGGAGACTTAACAATCAGCAAGTATTTATTAAGCATCCACTGTCTGCTAATAGTTGTTGAGAATACACATAGAATGAAACAGTCCCTACTGACAAGAAGCTGGCATTTTACTGAGTTCTCTCTCTCTCTCTCTCCCTGTCTCTCTCCCTCCCTCCCTCTCTCTTTCTCTGTGTCTCTCTTACACACTCACACCCACATGCACACATGCATGCACTTCCTATATATGCTACATATATAGCATAAAGTAAATAATTACAAATATATAGTATGGGATATATGATAGCTAAATATATTATCTATAATATATGTGCTATAGTATGTTGTATACTATAGCATATAGTATGTGTACATATATGTATACATGTAAATATATATATGTATGTGCTAGGTTAAATACAAGGTAGTTTGGGAGGGAGAGCAGTAGAGCTTCAGGGGATAAGGAAGGGCTTCATGCAGAAGATGGCGTTTGAACTGCATCTCAGTGGAAGAGAGGGACTCTTGGAGGTGGAAAGAAAGAGGAAGTACATTTCCAGGCACGTGGGATGGCCAGTGCAAAAGCACAGAGATGGAAGATGGAGCATTGTGTATGAGTAACAGAGAGCAGTTTAGCTGAGAAAGGGAGGGGAGATATAAAGAACAGTGCTCTCTGAGATCTTTGTAACTGTATTTTTTTAATTAAAAATCATGCATTTGTTATTCTTTTTTATATTTGCATAGAATATATGTCCAGGAAGAACCCGATCAAGGTTAAAGAGGCAATAAAGGTGTCTTCCTATACAAGTTATAAATGTTGCTATTGATTCCACATTTGCGGCTCTGTCTTGCATTGATGATTTCCTTTTGCTGATGTGAACATTCTTAGCTGGGGTATTTTGTTGGCCTACTGACAATTAAGGATGATTGATTCATAGTTTCAGAGCTTCACTAATGCTCTGAGGAGGAGGAACTAGAGAAAAAGAGCTGAGAAAGAAAACTAGGAGAGGGACTAGACCTAGACTCAGTTCCCTGAAGAAACCTACAGATATTCAAAGCTTTTTCAAACAACCACATGGCACCAGGAGAAAAGGCCCTAAGAATGATGGCAGGACAGTATTAGGGAATTCCTGAACAATAGAGTCCTGGATCAGGCCTTTTGGAAAAAAGAGGAGAAGGTCCAAGACTAGACAGTAGCCAGAGCCAAGGAGCAGCAAAGGACAAATCTACAATAAGAAGGAGCAAACTTACACTTTGCTTTCACTAGTAATAAGTGTTATACGGACTGTGTAGGCCGAGGACAAAGGGGTTGATTTTCTAAGGATCCCCAAATCCTATTTTCTTATGTGAGAGCCTCAACTTTAAGGTAGCATTATAAGTTCCTGGGGAATATGGAGACCCACTGAAAAGGAAAGGAGAGTTCTTTTGACTATTCCTTGCCCTGGATGTAAGTCCTTCCTATTTTGAGTTTTTATAAAATTAAGTTAAATCAAGTCTACCTTTTATTTAATGTATTGTTGGCCTAAGTGTTTATATGGGAATTAAGGATGTTCTCAAGGGAAACCCTGGGTTAGGGTGCGATCCAAAAGAGATTTGTGAGATGTCTTCAAGATTGAACCTAATCTTTTAAAATCCAGAACTTTAGCCTTTGGTCACAAGTTATACTTGAGTAAGTATATCTGTGGTGATCACTCAGACCTCTCCTGGTTCTGCTGCTGACATGACTGCAGCTTCTCTTTGCTTGATAAGAGACAGTGGTTATTTTTCTCTTTTAATTGTATTAGGTGTTCAGTAGTAATTTTCTTACTAAGGAGTTGTTATTATATCTCCAAATTCTTGCAAAATTGAATACAATCCTTAGCTTTCACAAAAAATAAATAAGACCTTACTTGAGGGATAAAATCAGATGACCAGAAAGTAGGATCTGAAGTGCTGCAGTCATGTCAGCCGCAGAACCAGGAGAGCGTTTTATCCCCAAAGCACAGTCTTGTCAACTTAAAGAACACATAATTAAAGCCAAAGCAATATGTGATCGTGATGACCAATCTTGGCCCTAGAGAAGAGATGTAGAAATGTGCCTTCCTCCTTCTGTGTCCCATGTTCTATCAGATGGGGTTGGGATTGTTTATTTGTTTTTCTTTTTCTAGAATAAGAAGGCTCACTGGACTGGGTAGGGAATACACTCAGAAACGATTGTGATACATTTTTTTAAAGTATCAATAAAACTCAAAAATAGTTTTTAAAAATTTAAGGTTGGATGTATGAATTCTAATTTCAATTTTGTCCCAGTTTTACTTTGAGAATGTTGGCAAATTATTTCACTCTTTTGCCTCTGATTCATTACTTCTGACCAAGTGTTAAGTTTCATGAAACAGTCTTAGCTATATCTAGTATCACTGCTAACAAGATTGGAATGGGGCATCCCTTCCAAGAAGAGGACAGACACTGATCTCCCTAATATCCTATAAATCTTAGTTACCTGTGGTGATGGATTAAGGTGTGGCCCCTCCAGGGGATGGGTAAGATGACCTCTTGGGATTTGTTTCTAGTGATTTTGATTCTGTGGTCCCAGTGGTTGTGCCAGGAGAGAGTAAGAGAGCACCTGGCTGCCTTTGATGAATTGAAATCACCAGATTCAGATAAAATAACTCTTCTGGTACTGAATGAATTGTCAGATGGGATTGCTGAGTCACTGCTAGTGATCATAGTATCGTAGAGAATACAAGAGGTACAGCAGGATTAAGAGGGTGGCAGAAGTCCTTATTTTTAAAAAAGAGGGAGAGACAAAAATACAGGCCACTGAGCTTAACTTCAACTCCTGGCAAAATTCTTGGGCATATTCTTAAAAGGATTATCAGTGAGCAAAGAAAAAGAAAAGCAATCACAGAGAGGTAATGTGGCTTCATTAAGAATTGTTAATGCCAGGCTAACTTCATTTCCCTTTTTCTGAAAGGATTGCCACAGTGACAGATCAGAGAAATGCTGTGGACATGCTTTGCTAAAACGTTAGCTAAAGGTTTTCACAGAATCTGGTGATTTGTGTGGACAAGATGGAGAGGTATGGGCCAAATGATCTATACATTTAGGTCAATTAAAAATTGGTTAAATGGCTGCACCCAAAGGTTAATCATGAATGGTTCTATGTTAACTTGGAAAGAAGTCTGTGGTAGAGTGCCCAGCTATCTACATGTGGCTTTATGGTATTAACATTTTTATTAATGACCTGTAAAAAAGCATAGAGGTTAAGAGAGGTAAAATGGTATAGTGGAAAGAACTCTGGACTTGGAATCAGGAGAGACCTGGGTTTGAAACCTCCTTCTATCACTAAATATGTGACTGTGGGCAAGTCACCTAACTTTTCTGAGTCTCAGTTTCTTCATTTATACAATAGGGATAGTAATACCTGTACTTAGGATTAGATGTGAGGACCAAGTGAAATAATTAACAAAGTATTTTGCAACCTTAAAGCAATATGTGTGTATGTACATACATACATATACATATATACATACATATGCATGTACATACACACGTACACACATCACTGTGATTGTTTATCATCATCTCATGTTTATCAAATTTACAAATGGCAAAAATCTGGGAGGGCTAACTAACACATTGGATCACAGCCCAGATCTAAAAAGATCTTGGAAGGCTAGAATGTTGGGCTGAATCAGACTAGATAAAATTTCAATCAACTTCACAAGTTCAAGATGGGAGAAGATTGACTAGTCAATCAGTGCTTGATCTGAAAAAATACTTGGATTTATTAGTGGATTACAAATTCAGTAGGAGTCAGTGGTGTGGAATGTCTCTCAAAGAAGCTAATTTGATCTTATACTTCATTAAAAAAGACATCATGTTCAGGACTATGGAAGGAATAGTCCTGCCAGATACACTCTATCTGGAGTATTGTATTAAATTTTGGGCAGAACAAGTCTAATCCCTCTTTTACATAACAGCCTTTGTAATCCTTGAAGATAACTTTATGTCCAGGCCCCCGTCTGTCCATCCTCCCTACCCTTCTGAAAACTTCTTGTATCTTGGCAAAACAGCCCTTATTCCATCAACTGGTGCTTACATGCAATGATCTTGAGGCCTTTCACCATCCTGCCTTCTGGATGCTCTCCAGCTTATTAGTATCCTTTCTTCAGCAAGCATTTCTTCTCTCATGCATTTTCAATTTCTCCCTCCCTACTGGCTTCTTCCCTTCTGCCTATGAATATGCTTAAATGACTTTAATAAAAAAAAAAAAGCCTTCCTTTGACCTTTATAACCCCATGCAGCTACAACCCCATCTCAGTTATCTATTTCATTGCTAAACTCTACAAAACTCTACTTCCTCACTACCTACTCTCTCTTCTCAACCCTTTCATTCTGCCATCTGCCTCCACTACTCCATTGAGACTACTGTCTCGTAGATCACCAGTGAAGAGGTCCCAGAGATAGCACCAGTCACCCCAGCCATCTAAATCTAGCGGACTAGGAACGATAGGTTGAAGATGTAATTGACTTTGATGTAAGGCCAAAGCGGCATGGACCACCTTAAGAGATAGAGGATTTCCTCTCACTTGGAGGTCTTCAAATCACAGCTGGATAATCACTTGAACAGATGTATTATACGTGTTTTAGAGGTAATTCTTGTTCAAGATACGTGTGGAACTAGAATACCTTTTGAGCTTTGAGCTTATGTGAGACTTTGTCCTGTATCTATCTATATTCACTTTGTTATCATTGCCTAGTTAATTCTCAAAGGCAATGAGGAAGGGGAGAGGAAAGTACAGATATTCCTTACTTTGTACAACAGAGAAATAAGGCACCAAAAGGGAGGCTCACTTTAAGACACATAAGTGCCAAGAGAATGAAGACCCAGGCGGGCATCCTTACTTCTGGGGAGCTTTGTTTGCCAAAACCCTCCTTTTTCAAGGACAAAGTCTATTGTTCTAAAATTCTCTCCTTTCTTGTCTTCTTACCCATTTGACTACCTCCATGGAAGCCTCCCCCATCTTGTGTTGTTGTTTTCCTTTTTGCCAGACACGTTGACAGGCTGTCAGAAAGCATGAAGTCAAGAGCCACTTCCTTTTCCACAGGAAAAGAATCAGAGTAGACATTTCTCATGATTTCTGCAAGCAGATCATCTAGTAGTTTGGAATGAGTTATAAGGCAGACCAGAAACCAGACAAAATGTCCACATGGGTTGGCTTTCATCGTTTAATTATATGTGTGTTGCATGCTAATTGCTGAGCCTGATCTGTGGCTCTCCAGGGAGGCCATTTTGGCTTAGCCAGTAATACCCAGGAACAGTTGGTGCACAATGTTTCCATAGTGAAATTGCTTCTTTGACTATATCTTTCAGCTTGGGATCCAGCTAGGATAAGCTCTGGGGCCAGAGAGCGCTCAGGAACTCCTACATTGGATTCAAATGCTTAACCTCCAGGTGAGCTATTAAACCTGAAGCCAGATCTTTAGAAGTTAGTGAGGACTCAGGTGGGCAAGAAGCTTTTGAATACCTAAGACCCTAGAATCTAAGTGGAACCGCTTGCACAAAGTGAGTGCCCATATAGTCCTGGCTCTGTCTTACTTCTTCCCAGACTCTTCCCCTGTAGGTTCTGAGCCCCTAAAATAATCCCTCAAGTCGCCGATGCAACTACCCAGTTCGAGAGTTAGGGAGGACTTGGTTTCACACACTTACTTATCTGTGCGGCACTGGGTAAGTGTTTAACTTCTATTAGCCACAGTTTCACCATGTGTAAAATGGCTTACCTCAGTTGTTGTGAAGCTCAAATGAGATAACATATGTAATATATTTTGCAAATTGTAAAAAAATGTATAATTGCTAGTTACTATTTTAGTTATTTTTAGGTTCCCTTCAAATGTTCTCTGGTCTATTTCTTTGTATTAAATTGTTTATTAATATATGATATATTATGATTATGATATATTATCATATATTAATATATGATATATTATGATATGATATATAATATATGATATATATATCATATAATATATGATAGCACTTCGCTATTTAGAAGGTTCCCCTGGGAATTCTCATGTCACCTAGAGATAAAAATGTCAGCTTTCAGGATCTGGTATTTGGATTTCAGAAACTATATTACATTAGAAGGTCTAATGGAACAGCGCCATTGCGTGCTCTTATCTACAATTCTCCAGGCTTCACATGAATGATAATAATCAGAAAAGAAAGGATTTTAGCATCAGGTAACAGATAATCTGCAGCTGATTGACTGGGTTTGGAATAGGAGGGCAAAGATGGCCTTAGAATACATTTACTAGGGAAGAGAGTGAATTCAGAGCTCTTCCATTAGACTGGTTTTTAGGCCTTGCTGCCTTAGCTTAGTTTTTCACCTCTATGCAAGTTGTTTAATTTGCCTACAATGTAGAAGCTTCTACCTAAACCCTTAGCATTAGAAAGCAGAACCTGACATTCAAGAAACATTCATTGGAAGCAAAAGCAGAGGAACCTTGTCCATTCATTGGTAGATTTTGAGTTGAACCAAAGTACTTACTTTAAACAGTCTGAATTTAGCTAAGTATGTATAAACTGAATTTCTTTCCCAAACAACAGCCCTGCTTAGCCCTTCTTTGCCCGTCTGACTATAAAGATGAATTATGTGGATTGTAGTGAAGTAGGAGTTCCCTGCCAAGAATCACAGTATGGGGTAAGGGTAGAGGTAGAAGGGGACGGTGTCTTTTTCTTTAAGAAAACATTCCTTTCACAGCAACTTTTTGTGCTTTCCTGAAACTCAGAGTTTATCAGATTATCTGAAATTTATTAAACAGCATTAAACATTCATTCAGCTCTGACAGCACCTACATTTCTTCAGTGAACATGAAGATAAATGTGGTCAACAACAAATGCTGACCGCTTTCCTCTGCCCCCAAAGGAGGTATTTTTTTCAGAGTGCAATGGGCATTTGAAACCAAGAGAATTTCTTTTTTCTTAGAAATCATTTTCAACTTTCATGATAGCATAATTTTCTCATCTGGTAAGTTTGTCTGTGTGTGTGTGTGTGTGTGTGTGTGTGTGTGTGTGTGTGTGTGTGTGTGTGTGTATGTCTGTGTCTCTATCTGTGTGTGTGTGTGGTTGGTGGTTTTTTTTTTCCTGTGCTTTGGTGTTTCAGTCTATCATTAACATGGTTTGGGATTTGAATCTGAGAGGAAGTGCTTCCTTCCCTAATAATTGCAAGTCATTTAACCTCTTGTGCCTCAGATTTCCCATCCATACCATAGTCACATGTAACAGATTCACTAGGTTCAAGTGATCCTAGATTTTTATTTCAAAAACAGTGTTTTTCAAGAATGCATCCCTAACATTTTTAAAATTGAAAAATAATCATGAAGATCGCTTCTTGGAGTATAGTGCCAGGTTTGATCTCCCATATTGGAATGTCTGATCCTCAGAGGAGAAAGGTGATTCACGTTCTTTATAAGAAAGAAAGGAAGGAAGGCAGACTTTTCGATACAACTTCCTCCCCATCTCTGTTCTGAAATGGCAAGGTATATGCTAGTCTCCTGCCTCTAGGAAACGGGAGCTCAGGACCTTTACTTCTTCTGACCAAAGCACAAAAAAACCAACATGTTTTGTGCTTTGCTGAGGTAAGTTCCTTGGGCACCTACCAACTCTTCTTGCCATTGCTTCTGGGAGAACTGGGTCCTTTCTGTAGCTCTTAGACTAGAGAAGAGGCATATCTGAGGGAGGATAGTGTGTCATTGCCAGGCAGAAGGGCCTTTCTGTTAGGGAATTCAGCTTAATTCAACAAATACTGAGTACGTACTATGTGAAAGGCTCCATGAAGAGAACTATATAGAATAAGACACAGATGCAACTGAGAGAATATCTAAGTTGATGCTAAGCTGCCACCAAACCAGAATCTGTATCTTGGTCTCTTTTCCTTGATATCTCCAAGTCCACTGCTTTGAAGGATGAGACCTTTCACCTGCCATACCTGACAGTCCCTTCTGTACTCTTATTCTGCTGACTCAAAATTCTCATTTTGCATGCTTATTGTTTTCCCTCACCATTTTCTACTGAATTCTTTTGGGTAGTCATTATTTCCGTGACTGAAATCTTTATAAACTTTGAAAATGGCTTTTGTTTTGTAAAGCACTTTTGCCTAAAGACCTCCAAGCCCATTACAGACAGTAATCTCAGTCACTTCCATTGTGTCACTATTATTCCACTCTGTCAAGGGACATAGCTAAGGAAGAGAAGGTCAGGAGCCACCCTGAAGGGGGATCCAATCAGTCTTCAGATGCCATAGCATCTCTGGTCATTGACCAAATGTCCTTTTGGGGACATCAGTGGGTACATCATAGATTCAGGAATCAAGCGAGGCTGGGATCATCTCCAGGAGCTAATGGAATTATTTTATCATTATAGAATAATGAAGTGGAATTTGGTGACCAAAGTCCAAAAAATGATTGGCAAGAAGAACCAATCAGATTGATATTGGTAACTTTTCTGGCTCTCAAAATCACACGTTGTCAGAACTAGAAGAACCATAGATATCTTGTCCAGTGTCATCATTTTACAGCTGAGAAAACTCAGGCCTTGAGAGGTTAAATGACACACCTGAGAGCAAATTGCTGATGAGTGGAAAAGTGCTCTGCCTCCTTATAGGATATGCTACCTAGTCCCCCATTCCTATGAGCCAAGATGGGATAAATTGCTATAACTGATCAGAGAAGCAGGGTATGGGGACCAGGACAGGAACCACATTTATACCTGCCTTAGTGCAAGAGCCTAAGAGTGCCCAGCTGGAGGAATGACTCACCTATTGCTGACAAAGAAAACCTGGGGTTCTTGATTTCCATCTCTGTGGCTGTGCACTGTCCAGTTTGCTTCTAATCTGGAAATAATGTAAGCCATCCCAAAATAGATACAGTGGACTGGTACCATGGCCCATCTTCTGGACCGTGGTACCTCTCTTCTGGTTAACCAAATAAATGATTTTGTAGGTCTCTTTGCAAAAAAAACCTTTTGAATTAAAAAGTCCTGAAACTGGATACTTACCTCTAACCCTTTGGCTATTGTTTGGGGTGAGTATGAGTGTCCCTAGAGCTTTGAAATCATTCCCTTGTCATTCAAATGGCAGTAATAACTTCCAGCAGGTTATGAGGCTAACTGGGCAAGGGAGAAAATAGCTCAATATAGTCCAAGTCCATGCCCACTACCAAAGAAATAATATGACAGTGTGTCTTTGACTATAAAGAATGCTACAGTATTATTTTCTCCAGGAAGGGCCGGTAGGTGGCTTCCAAGTCTGGTATAAAAAACATTTTTCCATTCTGATCATAACTTTCTTTTAAGAAATTGCTCTGTCTTGGATAATAGATTTATTCATCAAAACTTCTGTCTGTTTATCTGCTTGATATTCGCATACCATCCTTCTCATGACTCTCACTCATGTTCTTTTGTTGTTTTTAAAAAGTTGGCTCCTGCTGTATTCCAGTTATGATATTACATCAGGAAAAAAAAAAGTAGTGTTGTTTTTCCACTTAGCTTTCCAAGTGTGTAAGGATCATAGATCATAGATACATAGATGGAAGTGATCTTAGAAACTATTGAGTCTAGCACCTTTAGTTTACATATGAGGAAACTGAGGCCCAGGGAAGTTATATGATTTGTCCAAGGTCATACAGGTAGTAAGGGTCAGAACAGGATTTAAACTTGAGTCCTCTGACTAGAGCCAGCACTCTTTCTTACTACTACTAGGTAGTAGGTTTTACCCATGTAGGTAAGAGAAATAAATGTGTGTATGTGCATATGTACATACATATGTATACATAAAATAGGAATTATGTAGGGAATAGGGATATACATATTTCTGTTATGTGTGTGTATAAAATATATGTAATATATACATTCCTGCTACACAGGTAATCCATATAGTACATATACATACTACCTAAAATTTTTGGTCTCAATCTGTGTGCATTTGCTTTGGCAGATCAGATGCTGCAAAAAATTTTATTCCTTAAAAAGATGTCAATGGATGTCTAGTTAGGTAGATTATTGAAGATACATTCCCCTAACGAGTAGTAACTAGGCGAAAGACTTGATTTTCCAGGCACACACTGAAAAATAAAATATTTAAACCTTCCTGTGGCTATAGCTGCCTACCAGTGTCTGAGTTCAAACCCTGCTTTTTACCCTTCCCCACCTGAACTCTGATGATGAAAGTTCCTCTACAAATACTGTGAATTGGTGAGGTTTATTCCCTACAATGGATAATGCATCCTCCAAATTCATATACTAGTAGAAAGAATGAGAGAAACCCTCATCTCTTGAAGGGCCAATTAAAGATCTGAGCTTTGGCGTTGACTGAGAAAACCCCTTCTGGTTCTTTGAATTTTATTTCCCCACTAAATTCTCTTTTGTATTATAGTTTAATAAAGCCAAACTTGGTTGCTTTTGTTTGTTTTTGTTTTTTTAAGGAGAAGTGATGTGGTTTAGGAAAAAGACAGGGAGTCAGGAGACTTGAATTTGAATCTGAGCTCTACTATTAAGTAGCTGGGTGGCCTTAGGTGCCTTAGTTCCCCTTTCTTAACCTTAGTTTTATCTATATCAACAAGCTGGCCTAGAGCTGGAAAAGAATAGAAATTCAGATGATATCTATGTTCTAACAAGATAGAACTAGAATAAACTGAATAGATATGAGAGTAATGCTGTAGGCATCATTGTGATTCCTAGGGATTGGGTTTTTTTCCCTCTTATTGCCCATTTAACAGTCTTTCATTTTTCTCTGCCCATTCATCATCTCAGCTTTCTTAAACTTTCCCTCTAGTTTCCTAACTCTTGTATTTTTGCCCTTTTTTGGCACCCTTCAGGTTGATCTTCTGTCCCTCTTGGCCTTCTTTACAAAGCTTCCTCTCCCTGAGTGGTAGCAACATGACTGCTCCCCCCATCACCCATTCTTGCACCTCTTCTAACATTCCCAAAGGGGACCAGTGCTGAAATGAGGATGGCATGGATGCTTATTCTTGAGCAAGGCTCTTGTTGTTACTCTTGGTTTATGGTTTCAGAGCCTGTGTCCTTGTATGTTTTGCTGTGTCTCGATTGTTACCTACTGTTCATCATAAGCTTCCAGAGAGCTAGCGCTCCCTCCATCCTTTCACTTGATATGTTCCATGCCCAAGTTTTATAGAGAATCATAAGACTGAAGCTGGAAGGGGACCTTCAAAACTATCTAGTTGATCCATCTGATTTCTAGATGAAGAAAACTGCATCCCAGAAAGGGGCAGTGCCTGAGGTCCTACAGCTAGTAAGTAGCAGTCAGAATTCAAGCCAGACCTTGTGAATGAATCCAGTGTACTCTCCATACTAACTTTCTAAGTCTTGTATGTTGGTGATGAGAAAGAAGGAAAGGAATTAACCATCATTTTATATATACTTATGTACACACATGTATCTATGTCTATATTTTTATATCTATATCTATATATGTATATATGTGCGTGTGTGTATAAGTAGATAGATCTGCAGTGTGGCGAGAAGGAAAGATCTGGTGAGGGAGACCGATGAGCTCCCATTAGCAATACACCTCTTGATTCTGGGTACAAGGGAAAATCACTCTTTTGTCAGTGTCATCTTAAAAAGAGAGAGGCAAAATCAGACAAGAATCATGTAATTAACTTGTTAAAATTCCTATTTCTGAGGACTTGGTGACCATGACTCCCAAATGAATCTGCTCATTTCAGGACTTATCCTCAACAAAATTGTGAAAGAGCTAGAGATTTCTTCATATGCTGCCCACTATTTTCCATGTCCCAGACGTTTCTCTGCCTCTGAATTCCATTAACACTTTGTCCTGTATTTTGGCAGTTTAAATCCTTGCTCTAGGCTAGCTAATAGTGGGACGTACTAGGTTAATAAGTTCAACCAGTTCATACTAGTATGAGGTGACCTTGGGTACTAAAAGCTATGCAGGTATAAGACCCACCAACAAAATCTGTCTGTTCTCCAAGGGCTAGTAGGCTGGCTACTTGGTCATGAATCCTTTTGTTTTGGAAATTGATGAAACAGTAACAGAGTTGACTAGCTAAAGTCTTGTAACACAATGCCTTCTTCCAGTTAAAATTCATGTCCCCCATAACACCCTTAAGAAATTACTCTGGAAACAAATTTTAGTCACAGTGGCAGGTCAAGGGAAGATATATTTGGGGACAGAGGGGTCTTTTAGAACTTCCCAAATCCTACTTCATAACTTGGCTTCTGGCGCCACCTAAGGCTGACACTAGCCCTGTTCACCACTCTTAAACTAGGTCCCTAGGAAGCAAGTTAAATTTGAGCTGAGCCTCATCAAGACAGAAGTGAAACTTCTCTTTCTCCCAACCCCAGATCTCTTCCATTTTCCCTTCTCCTAAATTTAATCCGGTCGGGAGAATCCAACTTTTCCCCATGGAAATGCAGAGAGCCGGAGTAATAGTACCCTGTTCCTCTAACTTAGATTATCCATGTGGAAACTAACCCTCTCTAGGGAACTCCATCCAGAAAGCAAATGGTTAACGTTCAGTAAGATAGACAAGCTAGACAAGACTGCTGTTCCTCAGGTGAAACCAAAGAAATGATGTCAAGAGCATGACTTTACTTTCCAATGGAGAGTGTTATAGGGAATGTGGTATACTCAGGAACAATCTAGGTCTCCGTTGAACTAAGGAGGTGGAAAGAGCATTGGCTGAAATGCTTGATGATGTAGGGCAGGCAAAGGTAACAGTGGAGCAGGATAAGTATGAAAACCCTAACCTTGCCCGTGTTCAGTGGCTTTATCAGATACTTCTGTCCTGACAGGAAGGGCTAAGGATAAAATGTCCCTCTGATCAGCTTCATGGTTTTGTCAGTTTAGTTTGGGGCAAGCTTCGTCCTTCTGTTTATGAGTGCAGGCCGTATAATAAAGGACTTACTATTTCTGAGGTATTTGGGCCATTTTTCCCCAATTCGATCCACTGGTTGCTATCAGCCTTTCCTGTCCAGCCTATGGGGAGGTGTTTTAGCAGATAAAATTCACCTACTTCTCACTGGCCTCAGTGATTCTAGAAAGGATAATCCAACAGAAAACCCAGAAACAGGGCTAGTGCTACTTACCACATGTATCTTTTCCATGAGTTGTATGTGTTTCCCCTGAAGCAGCTCAGCAATGTAATCACGGTGATTAAATCTGCAATATTCATGAGCGTAAGCATCAGAGAAGAAGTGGGGCAGATGCTTCTAGCTTGAAGAAATCACTGGGAATGAGAAATGCCCTGAGGAAATCTGACAGGAGTTAGATAGAGTTTAGGAAACTGAGTAGAGATTAGCAAGATTATTAAACACTCAGAAGAGACAGAAACTGAAATTCAACTTCCTTACCTCCTTAAAAAAACCTTTTTAAAATGACCTAAACAATGAGAGCCACAAGTCTCTTTCTCTGCTGCAATGCAGCTATTTCCAGAGTGAGGCACAAAGCCCACTGAACATAAAGCAGAAAACCTCTACAACCAGGGGAAGAGAGAAAAAAGCATGTATTCCTTTGATACTGTGCTTGGGGAAGTGTACCAGGCATGAGATTCAGAAGGAAGTTGTTTAGGGGTTTGCTTCTTGCCTTTTTGCCTTCAATGGACCAAAGCAGGATAAAATCAAAGAATTTTAAAATTGGATGAGACTTGTCCAGTCCCTGTGTTTGATGAAGACAATGATGGAGGGAAAGGGAGATGGACTGGATCAAAGTCATTTAGACTGTTAATGGTAGAATCAGGGCTACTGTCTCTGCCACCTGACACCCATTCATTACATCATGGTGCCCCTATATTTAGAGCAAATTGTAACTGATGGCTTCTGCCCTACTATAATGTATTCTGGTTTATCACTTTACTGCTTAATTACTGCTTTGTAAACAGCCAGGCTTATATATACTAGGATGACTGGACCTAAGCATCAGAAGAAAGGGGGAGAAATAAGGAGAATGCTATCACTGGGGATCCTAGACTCAACTACGCAGTGGATTAAAAAGTCTTGGCAGGAAGCTGTCTGTGAGGACAGGATGGAGTTAGTATGGAATTGGGTTTAACAAAGAGAAGTTAGAGTGGAGACTTTATAGGGAGCAGTAGAGACGTGTAGCAGAGAAACAAGTGCTCCACAACCACATAGAATGGTTCTTCTAATGATCAGGAGAGCTAAGACAACCAAATCCTGAGAGTATGTTGCTGTTGGTGCCTAACAACTGAAAAGAGGGTCATATGTAAGCAATATAAAAAGACCATATTCTCAAGGTTATAGTCCTCAAGAAGCCCTCGAGTGGTGACCTCAAAAGCAGACAGCATGAGCCAAAGCCAGTCTTTTCTGACTATGTGCTATCTCACAGCAGGATGTAAAGTAAGCTTCATAGATATGCAGCAAATATTAGTGAGCAGGAGAAGGCAAGACATGACAAGAGGGGATCTGGCCTAAGCCCTGATCCAAGGTAGTACATTCACCCAGAGGGTCATGGGTCATATATGGAGTAAGCTTTAGATATTGTTCTTTTCCAGTGAGTTGAGAAAGCAGCAATGTCTTGAGTCCTTGTAGCATGGGCCCCAAAGTAGCCTGCTTTGGGGAGGACAGTCAGGGTTGACAGACCCTTGTTTTGAAGATTGATGAAGGCAAGGCAGAGTCAAGGAAAGCTTAATCTGGCTCCTAAGTTAGGACCCCTGCACTATGGTGGCATGACAGGCACCATAATATTAATGGCACACACATAGTGCATCTACCGAGCACTTGCCCACAACAATTCCCTAAGGCAGATAATGCACACATTGCAATCTTTATTTTACAGATGAGAAAATGGAAGTTCTGAGATTCAAGTGATTTGCCTAAGATCACAGTGGGCAAACGTCACTGAATGAAGGAGCAGCTTACCAAAGAAACCCCGATGTGTGATAGGGTTTATTCCTGGAGACCCAGGGTAGACCGAGTCAGGACTAGCTCAGTCTTGGCATAGGTATACAGATAGCTCTTGAAAGGAGATGTGGACCTACATTTCCCATTCAAGACATGGATAAAGAAGGTTTTATTTTCCGTGGTGCTGTCTTTCCTCACACCACATGCTAAGGAATCAACTTGACTCTTTGTCCTGGGAAATTGAAATGGGTATAGCTAAGCAGCCAGGCCTGTATTTAGCAAAGGAATGTATTATATAGATGTGTCAGTTAAGGCAATATGGGCAACAGATTGATCTTCAGTTAGGCCCTACCAGTGGGCCTAGAGAGCATTCACTGAAGCCAAGTGAGGAGAGAATGGTAAGAAGGAGGTCAGTGGCGAGTAGTGTCAAGTGCTGCAGGCAACTCCAGATACTGAGTTCTGAGTAGGGCCAGTGACAGTGAGGTAACTGGGAAGGCAGCAAAGGCTTCCCAGCAGCTCTTGGCCCCCTTTTCTTGGCTCCAAATAGACTAGTCAGCATTATCCTTACTCTCACAAAAATTGCACTTTCTGTGAAGGATCATAGAACTCTAGTGTTGGAAGGTATCTCGTAGGCCATCTGCTGCAACCTTGGATTTAATCGTCATTACTGACATCTCCATAGTGCTTTAAGGCTTGCAGATTGCTTTCACATTCATTATCTCATGACAGTCCTATGAAGGAGGTACTTTTTGATGAATTCACTTCTGTGGTTTTATTGGCTTAGGGAGCTGTTGGTGAAAAAATACCCTCTCCCAGTGCAAATCTGCAGCTGTTCTACAATTTAGGCTTAGCGCACTGCCCAGGACACTCAGAAGTGAAGTGCCCTGCTCAGGGTCACAAAGTCAGGCTGTGTCAGAGGTGGGCCTTCAGCTAGGATCTTCTGGACTCCAAGGCCAACTCTGTATTTGCTGCCTCTCAGGAGGCAAAATTAATCTAGGAAACCATCCTACTGATATCTCAGGTGGTCAGGCAACTTCTCTTTGAATACTTGGTGCAGTGGACAGCACACTGGTTCTGAAGTCGAAAGACCTGAGTTCAAATATGACCTCTAGAGATTACTACTTGTGTGACCATCTAGACAAGCCACCTCACCTCCTGGGGCCTAGTCTCCTCCTCTCTAAAATGTAGAAGTTGTCGTCGGTGACCTTAGGTCCCTCCCACTTCTTCATCTGTGATTATGCTAGGAAATTCCAGGTATGAGATGCTGTTTCTAAAATGGTGTGGTGGACAGAGTGCTCAGAATGAAGTCAGGAACTCATCTTTCTGAGTTCAACTCTGGCCTCAGAGTTGTGTGACCCAGGGAGAGTCACTTAACCCTATTTGACTCAGTTTCTTTATCTGTAAAATGAGCTGGAGAAGGAAATGACAAACCACTCCAGTACCTTTGCCGAGAAAACCCCAAGCAGGATCCTGAAGAGTCAGATATGACTAAAAGTGACTCGAACAACAAAAACAAAATAACTTACACTTTTATCCAAGATCTTTTAATATCTCCCCCTTCTATTCCCATTGCTATCACCCTAGTCAATTCTATGTGCTAGCCCTTCAGATATATAAAGAGAGCTGTCAAGTCTCTCTTCTCATCACCTTTTTTCTTTAATGTAAATATCCTTAATTCTTTCAACCTTTGTTCACATAATGTGATTTCATATTCCTTTTCTACCCTAGTCAACTGGGCCCAGTTCGGAATTTCAATAGGGGACCTATGGGTGAGCAGGAGAAGAGAGATGGGAAAAGGAATAAACATTTATTAAGCACCTACTATGTGTCAGGTACACACATTATCTCATTTGATCCTCACAATAACCCTGGGAAGTAGTTGCTACTATGATCCCCATTTTACAGATGAGGAAACTGAGACAGACTTTCCCAGAGTCACTTAGCTAGTAAGCATTTGAGGCTGGATTTGAACTCAGGTCTCCCTGACTCTTAAGTCCAGCTCTCCATCCCCTCTGCCACAAGCTGCCTCCTCTAGCAAGAGAGGTGGAGGGAGAGGACAACTCAGAGTTTAAGGTGCCAACAGAGAACAGTAGAGATGATTCATCATACCACAGATTATGAGCTAGAAAAGACTTTAGAGGTCATCTAGTCCAGTCCCTGTATTTCACCAATTATGAAACCAAGGCTTAGAGAGATGATAGTTTATCCAGAGTCATACAAGTAGTAAGTAGCAGAACAGGGATTTGAACTCACATCAGTGATCTGTCCACTTCATAATGGTAAATGTGTTTTCTTTTTCTTTGATTTTGCTGTTTCATCTTTGCAGTAGGCCTTCAAGCATCTCAGGTTCCCATCTGCTCTGAGTAAGGCTTTTCTATAAAAGGCAAACTATAAGCCAAATCTATCAAACTAGAAATCAGACTTTCTTGGTCTGTGGCCCATCTCACAACAGTTAGATAGTTGGAAGGTACCCAGAAGGTAAGACAGGCCTACACAACATACCACCCGCAGGCCATATGTTGTACAGGCCTGAGGTAAGACAACAGTGGAGTGAGAGCAAGAAAGGTCCTTAGTCTTTACCTATTTTCTTTCAATATAAATGTAAACAGTTGTTAAAATTGGTTTTTCCTCTTTCAACTCATTAAACCACTGTTTAAATGGTTAGCACCATTTGGATTAATAGCTATAATTTTTCTCTAGTTCTCTTCTGAACAGATCTGAATTTTATTCAGTGGGAGGCCAGGGTTTAGCTTTCTTTAGGGATTGGGTGGTGATGAGGGTGACGTGGCTTCTCTTAGGAGCAATGCCAGGGAAGCCAGTAGCTGCTGCTAGTCATCTTCTTGTTGCCATGAGCTGAGCGCTCAGATTTGATGCATCATTGGCTGTTTCCTCTCTATGGGTTCATCTAATGACCTGGCTTCCTGTCTGATTTGCCTTGTTTCCTGTCTGGTTTGTGAAGGATATAGTTAGTCAGTTGTGGCTTCCCTCAGGCCCGATGTTATCTGCCTGCCTGTCTGCTCACCCAGTTATCTCTGAACCTCTGAGGATGCCCAAATGGATAGGTGAATGCCAGAAAATCATTTGGTGTGTCAAAAAACTGAGCCCAAGGGCTTGTTAGGCTTGCAGGTCCAGTTGGTCTCTATTGTTAATACGGGAATAAAGCCAATAGCACAGTGTTCTGGCATTGCTTTCATTTGTTTCCTTTTCCTGGTTTCACCCTCTACTGGAGCCATTTGGCTTGAAATCTCTGGAGGCCTGGAATCTGGATCTTAACCTTCCTTATTGCTAGCCCCTGATTATTCCTGGCCCTGTCCTGATAGACAAGTAAGTCCTGTTCTCTGATTGGGTTTTAGGCCTGGAAAATCTCATCATTGAAATAGTTTTGCAGCAGATCCTATCTGCTTCTTGCAGCATTTCAGAACTAGACTGGGCTTTAATTGAGCTGCAAGTGACTTTAGATTATTGCTATGCCTCTTGCATTTTCAAAAAGAATCCTACCCTATTAGAAGTTATGAGCTAAAGAAAGACTCCTAACAGGTTTGGCCTTGGAAAAGGCATAATCTCCTGGATAAACCGTTTTAGTCCAGAGTTTGGTATAGACCTGCCTGAAGGTAGGAGAAGGTACTAGATCACGCCTTATGACCTCACCATCACAAATGTCAATGAAGAGAAAAGCTTCTAGAGAACAACGTGGTAGTTTCTTTTTCTTGGTAAGATCTTAGGTTCCTATATCTTCATTCTTGAGACTTGGTATAGTAGTATCTGTTGATCCATCATCCATAGGCTATTGTCTGTGAACAATTAGCAGGTGAAAGTTTGGCCCCAAAGAAGAGATGAGAAAATGCTGAGGCTGAGGAGCTTCACATACATTGTCAGATTCTGTTGATGTGTTGATTAGTTTTGCAAACTGCTCCCCACCCCACCACCTTTTCCTTTTTATTTATTTAGTTATTTATTTAATTTTTTAAGCGGGAATGCCTGCTTCGATGGGAGAAAGGGGAAGGATGTATTCAGAAATGAAGGTGATATGTAAAAACAAATACATAACATTTAAAAAAAATAATCAGGTCAGTGAACTATGTGTTGTTGATAATTCAATGCTCTGCCTAATGCTTTATCTGTTTAATTAAAAGTTTTCTTCCTCAAGGATTGTTAGCATGTTGGCCAAAGTAGCAGTGGAGGAATAAGTTGAAAATTTGTTTCCAGGCTGTATGTTTAGGGGGAATTGTTGTTGATTGACCCTTTTGGTCCAAAAAGTTCTTAATGAGAACTATTAAATGGCCTGTAATTTGTTTGCAGAATATACAAACCTGAAAGGGGTTTTCCATACTGAAAAGAAGGAATCGTTCAAGCTCTGTTAGGTCTTGAAGAGAGCCTGTTCCTTGATCTTGCCATCCTCCATATCATAGTTTTATGTAATCCATGCTTTGGGATTCAAGGTTTGCTTCCATCTTCATCCCTGCCAGGCTTATTTGGGATACTAAAGGTCACTGCTCTGATGATAGGGAAACAGTTTCCTCTGAGTGGTCTAATCTCGTTTGATGTTTACTCATTTGATGTTTATTCACTTGACTACCTCCCCATGCAGGCTTCAGTGCCTTCTGCCTACCTAGTCTCAACCCCAAACCTGGTTGCAATCCCCACCCCCAGCCCCAGCCCACCAACAGGATTCAGGGGCTCTTGCTGGGATGAGCTCTGCAGTATCTGGCTTTATTTATTTTGGATTTAACCTTATTCTTTTTTTCATAAAGCTCCATTGAGGATTGGGGAAGTCTGGAGGAGGGTGATAGCAACTGGCAAATGTTAAGCTTAGCCCTTGAATTTTATGGCACCTCTGTAGATAACAGGAAAAGCTTATCTGCTTTTCTTTCTTTCTAGCCTTGTTCTCCCCCTTTCTTTTTTTTTTTATTTTCCCCTGAGGATTTTAATCCTGTAGCCCACAGAACCTTGTATTAGAGAGTACCTTTCTTCCAGTGAGCTCAGAGCGTCCTTAGGCTATTCTCTCCCTTGTCTTTCTCACAAACCCAGAAGGGAAACGAACAATGGAATGGGCATTCCCTATGGTCCAGTGAGGGGGAAGGAGCTCATCTAGAAGGTTATACAAAGAGCTAGACTTGTAAACCGTATCTCCATGATATATGTAAAACACTTTTTAAATGTAAAATACTATAGAAATATAAGCTATAATTATTAACATTAATAATAACTAACTGTTGTTAATGTTAACAATAACTACCATGCCTCCCCTTTGCTGCTGTCATAAGTCCAGAAGCAAAGGAGATGTTGGCTTTGTCACCCTACAGCTCCCCAGCCCAGCCCCATGTAAATTCATCGTTGTCTCTTTCCAAAAAGTCAAGAACCCAGACTGGGTTTGGTTGTGTTCTTATGCTCTATTGAGGGAGAAAAGCCTTCTGATTGGTTTCAGTGGTACATGCTTGGCCTTTGAATGTGGGATTCAAAAGATACATATTGAAATGACCTCAGTCAAAATATATGAAACCCTGAGATTCTTCTGAGTTTTTTCCCCATTGCTTTGCTACTCGACCTCTGACAGTAAAGCCAAGGTGGCAGGGAGACAACTCAAGTTGTCTTTTTAGCCACTTCTCTAGATATGGAGATTCTAGATGCAGTCAGATCCATCCCAGCAACAATGCTTGCCTTGTGCCCTAAATACAGGTTCTCCATCTTCTCATTATGTTGACACATTCTAACATAATGTTGCAGCATCACAACCAAATCCAAGTCCAGGGTTCCCACTGGGCTCTACCACAGGGGCATTGACAGAAAGGATTTTATAGAGGGCTACATGTAGATTTGTATTCAGCTGCCAATGTGTGGGTGGCTGGCACACCTGTCCAAATTGAATAGTCTGTATATTTAAGCAGTTTGGGAGTTTAAATTGTATTGTTGCTCCCACCAAGAGTAGTTATTTTTTTCACCTCCTCTCTATTCTTTCTCACATGCCCACTATTTTTGACCCAGTATTTTAGCAGAGGAGGGAGTGGCATCCAGAGCCAAGGAAAGGGGATGGAGGATGTCAGGGCTCAAAATCTGGGCCCAGATTGCTAAGTACCAGCCCTAAGGTTATTTTATAGGAAATAGTTCTCACTATGTCTTGGGGTAGGGATGGGTGGAGAGCGGGAATAAGTGAGGAAGAAATAGGCTTGAGACCCACTGAAAGGCTTCCTAAAAGGTTTCATCTATCATCAGACTCCAGAGATATACCCAATGGATTAGCCCTTCAGGGAGACAGTACATGGTGGTCCCTGGCTTGCGAGTTTGGGTTTGTCATTATCAGGGTTTCTTCTAGGTGGACCCCATCTTTAGCTTTTCAGAGAGAAGAGCAGCCTTGCAGGGCTTCTTTTGAAAACCTAGTTCTGTTTGGTATAAAGCATTTGGCCAACCATTTCATGTTCCCATAAAGAGTCTGCCAATTCTTCCCGGTCATGCCCACATGTAATAATAACGCCACTCATTTGTTATAATACACTACAGATTTCAAAAACTTTTATACTCATTAGCTCATTTGATTCTCACAACGACTCTGTGTGGTAGATGGGACAAGGATTATTATCCTTATTTAACCAATGAAGAAACTGAGACTCAAAGGAAGAGTAACTGATGTGTGAATTAGCTGGAACAGATTAAAATACACATTGATATTCAATAAACCTTCCAAATTTTTACATTTTAAAAACTTTAAATATGTAGTATGTCCTTTTGCTCTTGCCATTTGTTTTACTTGATTTGGCATTGAGTTTACAAGACTTTAATGCATGCTTTTTAATTCTGTGTCATGCCATACTTTTATTGGATATTAATTGTACCTTTGATAAATAGCCCATTTTTCCAAGTTTGGTCTTGATTGTAGCTCATAGGTTTTCAATGGGATTTAATTCAGACAAGTCCCCAGGCCATTAAAGCATGTCTTTCTCCATCTCTTCTATAAGTTTTTTTTTTTAACCTTTTGAGATATGTGACATAGTACAAGGTTATGTTGTAGTATTTTGTCTCCTTTTAGGAATTCTTTAATTTCAGAACAGTTTTGCATCTCAGTATAACAGTATTTTTATCAGAGGTCATCATTCCTTAACAGGTCAAGATTTTCAGGACCCTTGGAAGTAAAAAAATCCCCCAAATATTTTTTGCATGGATGTTTTAGGCATGGAAGATGCCTAATCTGACAGGTTCACCTGGACTTCTGTCAACTGTTTTGGTATAGCCTTGAAGGAAAAAGTGAGTTTAATCAATAAAAAATTATCTTTTTCTAATCTTCAGCACTCTCATCTTTGTTTTGTCTTGAGCCTAACAAGTGTTTTTCTTCATAGCAATGGTTACCAGCTGGGATTTTTTTTAACTGGTTTTCTCAATGTTCTTTCAATTTCAAGAAGTCTATACCACGCCATAGTAGCATTATTTACAAACCCATGCAGCTGCCAGATCCTTCTCAAGGTCTTTGCTTGTTTTCTAAGAATTAAGTTGACTTGTAACAATAGTTTTTCCACTCATAAGATGATTTTTCTTTTTTGACCGCATTTTCCTTAGCACTTCAGTGAGATTGATTCTCTTTCATTGCATGCTTGATTTCTTCCTACCAACATCTCTACTAGTCATTGAAGTGTGATCTTTAGCTACATTTTTTGCACTTTCCCTTGAAGCTGTATTCATTTTTAAAAACACAAAAGAGAGCAGTGAATTCAGCATTCAAATGAAAGAGAATAATTTAAGGTATGGAAACTAGCTCAGTTTAATTTTGTGTGGTAAAAGCCTGATGTTCTGAGCCAAGCCAGCATCAGAATCACACATGCATGGCTATCACGATCATAAAATGCAACCATATCAAATTTTTGGCTTGTCTCAAGTAATTCATACATCGTCATCTTACATGATAGACCCAGAACTCAAACCTCGGTTTTCAGTGATCTTTCCATCAAACCATTCTGCCCTTTACTTGGGTCAGGGCTAGTCCAGAGTGGCAGCAGAGTAGGATCCCCTCCTCTAGGGTTTGAGTATTTGGCACCATTGCCAAACCTATTCCCCATTATATGTTAGCTGTGAGTTCAATTTTAGATGTTAACAGATCATATTAGATGTCATTTTTGTAACTGCCGATAAGGAAATTATCTTTATAAATCCCCACATTATAAAACTGGCCAACATAGCAAGATGTGCTTCTAAAAATTGTTGGTTGAGTCTGAGTTCTCAAGGGGAGTGGAGAGACTGATTGGCCATAATAATAAGCCTAGTTGGTGTTGCCTCGTCACAACTCTTGCCTGAAGGCAGGCAAGGACCAGGAGAGGTCTTGCCTTATTTTGTGTGTGTTCAGTGAATGAGCCAGTGTTATCTTCTACACCCCAGGAATTTCCCCCTGCCCTGCCACCCCCACACACACCCACAATAGGAGGTAATCTCTTTGAGGGCAGGAATTCAAGATTTCTGTCTTTGTATCCCCCCATCTAGCACCAGTCTTGGCACAAGGTAGGCACTTAATAAATGCATATTCAATGACTGACTTTGATAGACTTGGCTCTTCGTAGCAATGCAAGGTTCTAAAAGAACTCCAAAAGACTCATGATGGATAAATAAGAGAATAAGCTAATAAGATAAGATATAATAAGATAATATAATAATAATTTAATAATATGATAAGATATAGTAAGAGAAATAAGAGAAAGTATTGTGGAGTCTGAATGCAGATTGAAACAAACTCTTTGCTGTCTCTTTTTTTGTTTGTTTCTGTTTTGTTTCTGCTTTCTCATGGTTCATTCCATTGGTTGTAGTTCTTCTTTGCAACTTGACTATTGCGAAAATATGTTAAATGTGAAGGTGTATGTAGAGCCTGTATCCGATTGTATGCCGTCTGGGGGGGGGGCAGGGGGAGAAAATTTGAAACTCAAAAACTTGAGGAACTGAATGTTATAAACTAAAACTAAAAATAAACTAATTTTAAAAAATAAATGCATATTGAGTTGAACCAAAGTAAATTACATGCTGATCAGCCACAAAGCCCAAGTTTTTCATACTTCTAAATTTCAGAGCAGCTCCTGATAGGCAGTAACCCTGGCTAGATGTCCAACCCTGGGGGTATGCACTTGCTCATATATTGAGCTTTATAGTTCCTCCTTCATTTCCTGCCTCAAGCCAAGAAATCCCAAGGGAGATCTGAGGGACCCGGTTAGAATGATCTATGCCCCCTACCTCCTTGTCTAGCCCTTTCTTCTGACCTCCATTTATTTATTTCTGACCCACGTCCCTATTTCCCAACTTCTGTCCCCTTTGCTACATTTCCATCCCCTTTCATCCTTCAGAGAAATCTCCAAAATGCTATTCGAGGTAGGGTCTCCTTTCTACCGTTGCTATCACAAGAGGAAATGAAGAGAGAAAGTGTTTTCAAGGACCCTTTGCAGCCTTCATTTACAGGAGGAAAACAGTTCTCCAGGCTCCAGAGAGAATTGAAAGACAGCTTCAGGTCTTCCTTCCCCTCTGAGGGAAAGCATTGTGGGAGGCCACAGGAAATGGGTCAGCCAAAGAAGCAATTTACTGTGTTATAGTAGAAGCAATAGTAGGGCAGCTAGGCGACACAGCGGATGGAGCCCTGAGCCTGAAGTCAGGAAGACTTACTTCACAGGTGGCCGTACTAGTTGTGTGACCCTGGGCAAGTCATTTAACCCTGTTTGCCTCAGTTTCCTCATCTGTAAAATGAGCTGGAGAAGGAAATGACAAATCACTCCAGTATCTTTGTCAAGAAAAGCCCAAAAGTGGTCATGAAGGGTCAGTTGTGGCTGAAAACAACTCTACAGTAAAACAACAGAAGTAATAGTGGATTGGAGTCAGAGGACCCGAGTTCAAATGTCAGCTCAGACATTTACTAGCTGTGTGGCCTTAGGCAAATCACTTAGACTTTCTGGCCTTCAGTATCCTCATCTATAAAACAAGGAGATTTGAACTGTATGACCTCTGTGACCCTTTTTTAGCCCTAAATCTATGATCCTGTGAAAATCGATATATTTTATTTAAAGGAATGCTTATCAGTATCAGCTTTCTGGGTTGCAGACCTAGGCTGCTTAGTTAGTCCTCCTCATATCTTTTCCCCAGCTTAGCTGCCTGTTTTCCTCTGTTCACCTTTAGGGATCCCATTCATTCTTCACCTTCCCGAAAACCGCTACCCATTTTTGTCTGCATAGCCTATTTCAGGACCTCTGTTGAGGATGAGAAGACTATAAAATGTCCCTCATCTTCAAAGCATATCCGTACCCCAAGTGTCCTGGGCTTTCAACAACCCATTATCAAAGAGGAATATGTTGGGAGTCAGGACCTGGGTTCAAATTTGGCTTTTAACACTGCGTGACCTTGGGCAAGTTAACAACAACAGCAGTAATGTAAGAAGAGAAAGCCTGGCATTTATACAGGACTTTGAAGGTTCACAAAGCAATTCACAAATGGTGAGGGAAGTGGGTGCCATTATAATCCCCGTTTTACAGATGAGGAAGCTTAGGCAGACTGAGGTCAAGTGACTGGCCCAGGGTTACACAGCTGTGTTTGTCCTTCTTTCTGAAGAGGACCATGGCATCAGGGAAATGATGACACGACTTGTGGTTGACTTGGATTTGAGTGAGGAAGGGCTGTGCAAGGTCACCAGCCTCCCTTTCTCCTCCAGAGCCATCTGGGTCCAGTGGCCAGATATTCATCAGGATGACTGGAGATGACCCAGGATGCAATGGGAGACCCTGGCCCTTTCAGGCTAAGGCTTTTTCAGGTTCTCACTTTGAGTGAGGTAGTGAATGTATTTTTTTTTCTTTTTTGGAGGGGAGAAGGCAGGGCAATTGGGGTTAAGTGACTTGCCCAAGGTCTCACAGCTAGTGAGTCTAGTGTCTGAGGCTGGATTTGAACTCAGGTCCTCCTGACCCCAGGGCCAGTGCTCTACTCACTGCACTACCTAGCTGCCCCGAGATAGTGAATGTAAATACTAGGGTCACACAGCTATTAAGTGTCTAAAGCTGGATTTGAACTCAGATCTTCTTGACTCCAGGTCTAGTACTTTATCTACTTTCCCACCTAGCTGCCTCTAATAAAAGCAGTTATACAGCATTCACTTTAAGGTTTGTAAAGCACTTTATAAATATTACCTCATTTGATCCTCACAACATTCCTGGGAGTTGTTATCCCCATTTTACAGATGAGGAAACTGAGGCAGACAGTCACCCAGCTAGGAAGTATCTAAGGCAGGATTCATACTCACGTCTTCCTGACTCTAGATCCAGGGCTTTATCTGCCCCCTTGGTCACCTTTTCACCTCCTCTGGCTTTAGTAAATTGAGGAGATTGGACTAGATGGCCCTCAAGTCCCTTCCTGCTCTTGATCTATGACCCTCTAAATCTGTATTCCCCTGAAGGACAAATTGAGATAACTGCATTATCCAAGAATTCCCCACAGGGTACCCTAAAATACATTTTTCTTAGGCATTTAAAATAAAAAAACAAACAAAAACTGTGTATACCGTTTCTGAAAATATACAGTGACGTCCACCTGCAACCCATCTGGCTCCAGTCTGGCAATTGCAGATGCTACTTTTCCACAGAGTTGGCTTCATCAGCAGGGAGGTCCCTCCCAGGCCTTTATCAGTATTATTTTTGTAACTGAAGGGATTGCTTGTTTCTCAGCCTGCTTTAGACCAGCACAAGTTGTTGGGACAGTACACCTTTGGGCTGGGGAGGAAACAAGATGAATGAAAACCTTCTTTATATTCCCTGAATCACTGCAGCCCGTTATCTATTAAGAACTACATCTTAATGCATGCATGTGTGTGTGTGTACACACACACACACACACATTTTTTATTCAGTTCTCTGTTTACCATTCTCATCTTTATATTATCATGAATCCCAGTTTGATCTGCCCTTAGCTTTACTCACCCCTAATTTTCTGGTCTCTGGGTCTCTAGAGAGACATCATTTTTGCAACACTACACATGAATACTTTGGAATCATTGGGGAAAACGGGCTAAATGGATGCAAGGTCTTATCAGCCCTGAATGACTTCTGTTTCCTTCCCAAATAAGTATCATCTTAGCATAGCTTTAGGGCTAGAGGTGGCAGTGGTCTTAGAGGTTGTCTAGTCAGTTCTCCCTCCCTGCCAGTACAACATTTTACAGATGGAGAAATTGAGAAGTTAAGTGATTTGCCTAAGGTCACTTGGGTATTGTCAGAGTCAGGATTTGAACTCCGATTTCTTGATTCCCAATTCATGTTTTCCACTGTGCTACATTGCCTTGTGTTTTGGTTTTGAGTGCTTTTCCAAACCAAATGTGGTTGAATTCATGAACCCAAATGGAGACAACTTCCAGAAATATACTTAGGGCCCTGTTGCCTCAAAACATCAAGGCAAAGGAGACCCCACTGGAAAAGTATAAATCCAAGCTAATCAGGGCAATTCTTCACATTATGAAAAGATGCTTCACTTTACAAATGGATTGGCCATGGGGCTTCTTTCATTAGGCAGCTACTGTTTAAAATTTTCTGTCCCCAAATTCTTTAACCTCTAACTTTTAAGGGACATCTTTCCAGAATTCAGAAATGTTGCAGATATTTGCTCATTAATCCTTATATCCCTATTCTCAGAGAATTAGTCTTATAAAAGTTTGATGAACACCTGGGCTGCATAAATCTCAGGCTTCAGGCTGACCACTGAGTGACTCACCTTTGCTCCACTCCCACCAATCCAAACCTGGTTGCTATTTGAGACTGATCCGTTCCTCTCACACACAGCCTGATGCGTTAGAATATAGCCGTAGCCCAAGACCAGAACACAAAGTTTCTGTGGAGGAGAATGTACCGAGGGGAAGGTGACACTGCTAGGCAGGAACAAGAGTTCTGGCTGTGCAGTCAGGCAAGACTTCTCTAGTGACACCACAGAGAGATTGCAGAGAAGTGTTCTTACGATAGCATAGCGGTTTAAGCAAGAATGTGCTGCCCTTTTGTCCCATGACAGGAGCCTGAAGGGGGTCTTCTCTATACCTAGAAGCCTATTCCTGAGCTTCTGGACACTAGTGAATGGGCAAAGTTAGCTTCATGCCACCCAGCTATGAGACCTAGCATCCAGGATCTAAGGGCGGATGTTACTCATCCTCTCATACTTTTCATAGATAGCCTTTTACTACCCACCCACTGTAAGCAGTGACATATGACAAGCAAGTACTTCCCACTGCTGATATCCTTCTTGGGTATCTGGGGATAATGGATCAGAAGGAATATGGGGAAGTGGAGCGAGGTAAGGGAGCATTCAGTGTTTTTACAAAAGAGACATTGAATTTTTCTTCCTAAAAGTGGCCTAGGCAGTTTGCATTATCCATTCAGACTGAAGTGTTTGGTAGCTAATAATGACTTGGTATCTCTAACTACATCTCTCTCCATCTGGGTAGTCTTCATTGCAGCCCCAAGGGGATGGAGAAGCCACAGTGTGGTTGACATGAAGTAGTTGTAGACAAAGAGAACTCAATCTTTTTATTGATTTCATATTGATTCCCAAGAGAACACTTTAACAGCTGTTTCAAACCTCTTTCTTTATATCCCATTCCTAGGTCCCTCCCTGTCCCCTCATCCCAGGAGATGATGACCTCACTTCTTCCTTGAGGAAATGGAGGCCATCAGCCACATTCCCGTATTTATCTTCATTCTCATAGGAACACATCTCTTGTCTCTATGAGAGAAGGAGGTTGGATCCCATTACCTCTCACCTCCCCTGGAGTCTTAGTTTTTGTACTAATCCCCTTCAACCTCCACTGACTCCTTCCCTTCTAGCAAACATGATCAGTTCTTCATCTTGAAAAATCTTTTATTCGCTCCTGCGTCCCTGATTGCCAAACTTCTTAACTACCGCTACTTCCTCAACTCTTCCATCTGGATTTTATTTCCTTCACTCTTATGAAATTGTGCCCTGTAAAGTCACCAGTGACCTTTTTGTGGCCAAACCCACTGACCTTTTGTGTGTTGTTTTTTCCTCGACTTCTGTATGGCATTTGACACCGTCTACTCCTTCCTTCTTTGAAACCCTTTCTTTGGCTTCTGTGGCACTCACTGCATTAACCTTTTTCTCCTCCTTCTCTGTTCCTCTGCCTCTTTCTCTGGGACCCACCCCATTTCGTAATAATGATTCACCTCCTGGGTTCATCCCCTAGCTACGCGCTTTCTACGATCTGTGCCCTGGAAAGTTCATCCATTCTGAAAGATTTTCCTTCATTCTGATGACTCCTAAAGCCCTGAACTAGGAATCAAAACATGTAGACATTAATATTAGTTCTGCCACATGCTAGCTGTTTAACTTTGGTCAAGTAACTTAGCTCAGTGGGCCTCACTTTCCTCATCTACTTGGCAGGTTGATAGATTTCTTTCAGAGGCACTGACATAGCTCTCAAGAAACAAGCACAACTTTAGTGAAGGTTTCCTTGAACACTAATTTTGTTTGTCATTCTTTTGCTATTGCTTTCTATTTCTTATCAAATATAAACTCCTCTGACTACATTTTGAGGTCCTAATAACATATCTCCACCTTATTTTTCCATTCCATTTCAAATACATGTATTCTACTCTTACTAGGGTCTTGTAACTATCCCACATATAAGCCATGCTTAGTACCCCGCTAAACTCCCTCCATGACTTTGTGCACATTATTCAACTTAACAAGTATTTATTAAACACACAGGGCACTGTACCAGGATCTTGGGATACAAACAAAATAGTTCCTGACCTCAAGGAGCTTACATTCTAAGTGGAATTTAATTATCATTGCTATGCTTATGACTCCTAGACCTCTCTCTCCAGCCTCTTTACCTTGAATATCATCTATTAGTCATTTCAAACTAGATGTCATGGAGACATTTCACACTTATGCCCCCAAATAAATCTTTTCCCCAAAACTCACCCCTCTTCCAAACTTCCCCGTTTATATAGAAGCACCACCATTCCATTCTTCCAAGTTCATAATTTTGCTGTTATCCTCGACTCTCCTTCGTCACCCTACATATCCAATCAGTTTGCCCAGTCATACCATTTGTGCCTCCACATCTCTCACACATGACCACTTGCTTTTCTCTTCCCCAACATAGTGATGTCATTTCCTCCTCAAGAACAAAGGACAGCAGCTACCACACCCAGGCCCTTCTTTTTGCTCACTCCACCTCAGTCCATCCTCCACACTGCTATCAAAGTGATTTTCTTTAAGCACAGATTTGACCATGTCTCTCTCCTTAATAAATGCAAGTTACTTCCTATTGCTTCTAGAATCAAATTATAAACTCCTTGTTTAGCTTTTAAAGGTTTTCACAACCTAGCCCCGACTGCTCTTTCCAGCTTCAGCGGATGTTACTCATCCTCTCGTACTTTGCATTCCAGCCAAGCTGATTTCTTTCTCATGTGCAGCCCTCCATTTCCTATCTGTGTGCATTTGCACTGGCTGTTTCCCAGGTCTGCAATGCACTCCTTCCTCTTTTCTGTTTTACAGGATCCATTTCTTCCTTCAAGACGAAGCTCGTGTCACCTATGTGAAGACTTTCTGCTAATGCCTCCCTTCTCAAGCTAATTTGTATTTAAATAATTTTTTATTCTGTATATACCTACATGTATCCTCTTCTCCCCTTCTCCTCCTCTCTGGGATAGTTTCCTTCACTGTATTTGTATCTCCAGGGTCTGGCACATAGTAGGTGTTTAATAATTGTTGGATAGGAGGTAGCACTTGAGCTGAGACATGAAGAAAGTTAGGGGTTCTGAGAGGCAAGGTTGAGGGGGGAGAATGCTCCAGACATGAGAGATAGCTTATGCAAAGAAATGGAAGTGGAAGATGGAATGCCCTGTACGGGGAACAGCAAGCTCCCCACTAGGAAGTCCCGAAACAGGCTGGAGCCAAACGGTGAAGAACTTTAAATCCCAAACAGGTAGTTTGCTTGATTCATTACACACATACGCAGATAAGTAAATACAAAATAATTGGTGTGGGGGGCGATCTGGTAAAACCATGTTATAATTTCTGAGGGCATTACACCTGCTCTGACTTCACTTCTCTGCCTTTCTAGTCTTGACTCTATAGTCAAGACCTAGGAGTCATGAGCAGACTGTCATTGCCAAAGATACTCTTCCGCTCTCCCCTCTACTTATCCTAGAGACAATCAGGAGCCACCCAAGCTTCTGGAACAGGTGAGTGACCTGGTCAGGCTTGTGCTTGAAGAAGATTATTATGGCAATTATTTCAAAGGACTAGAAGGTAACCTCCAAACAGGAGGCCATTGCAATGGCCAGGCAAGAGATAATCAGGGTCTGAACTAAGGTATTAGCTGTATGAGTGAAGAGAAGGGTCCAGATGGGAGATATGTTTGGAGGTAGGATTGAAGCATCTTGACAACTGAATAGAGATGAAGAATAGGGAGAGAAAAGAGTTAATGATGATTTCGAAGTTGTGAACCTGAGAGGACTGGAAGGGAAGCTCTTGATAAGAAAGAAAGATAAAAAAATGTTTGGGAGGAAGAGTGAATTTGAGGGAAAATAATGAGTTCTGTTTGAAACATGTTGAGTTTGAGGTGCCTATAGGATATCCAGTTGGAGATATCTAGCAGGAGATCAAGAGACACATAAGAGCTTTATACATAGATTTGGGACTCATTTGCATAGAGATCCATTGAAGCTGTGCAAACTGAAGAGATCACTGACCCAGTAGAGAAAGAAAAGAAAGAAACATTGGGTGATAGGAACTCTTGGGCAACCCCGAGACATGTATGCTGGTCTGTAACAGCAACCACACTGGCACACTCAGGATGGCTGCTAGCACGGGTTCTTTGATCTGCTTTTCTAAAGAAAAGCAACTTTAAAAGGGTCAACAATCTTACTTTAATTAAACATATATCATTCACTTAGTTCAAGGGAAAAGTCAGCACCCTGAACTTCAGAGAAAGTACAGAGATTACAAGGAGAAATTACAAAGCAGAGAAAATAGCACAGATCAACAGGCAGGGCTTCTACCTGAGAAATTAGCACAGATCAACAAACAGATACTGTTGTGCCGAAAAAAAGTGAGCGAAACCCGGATATAAATTTAGATGTGGATTTATTGAAGTGCACAACTGTTCAGAGTAATTACTCAAATCGAACAGCAGCAGGGAGGGGAAGAGAAAGGGTATTTAAAGGGAAAGAACATAATTAGATTTCCATGGAGATGGGGACACAAACAGTGGGACAAGCTGGGGCAGGATTATTTCCGTGGAGAAGGGAACACAAACAGTGGGGTGAGCTGGGGCAAGATGGAGAAACTGGAGGGGGAGGCAAGGCATAACAATACAACTGTACATACATAGTTACCAGAGAGAGAAGCACCAACATCTGGGTTTTCACAGCTACCCAGAGTCTCATCTGGCCAAATCACAGGAACACTCTTCCAATGAGTAAGCCCTAAAGCAAAAATGCTAACCCGAGTATATATACACTTCTCAGAGCCAGAGGGCATCACAACCCTCCTGACCCAGTGCCTAATTAGAAATTAGCAAAAGGTGTGAGCCTTCCCACAACCAAGCTTCCTCTCTAAGGCAAGTCCCTCCCCCAGTGGCTCCATGTGAGGCCTATTAATGGGCTGGAAAGGTCTTCAAATCTCATTAATATTACATGGTCCAGAAAAGAAAAGGGAGATGTGGTCAGACAGGAAAGAAAACTAGCAGTATCATGAAAACCCAGGGAGGAGAGAATATCCAGCTGGAGGAGGTGGTTAACCATATTAAAAGTTGCAGGGAAATCAAGAAGTATGCTGACTGAGAAAAAAACCATTGGATTTAGAAATTAAGAGATCCACCACTGGATCATTGAAAACCTTGGAGAAAGCCGTTTCAGTTGAGTGGTTGGGTCAGAAGCCAGATTGTAAGGGATCAAGAACTAAGTTGGAGGGGAGGAAGATGAGGCCGTTGCTGTAAGAGACTTCCTTTTTATTCAGTGTTTAACTGTGCAAGAGAAGAGAAATACAGGAAAGCAGTTTGAGGACATAGAAGCATCAAATGGAAGTATTTTTGTTTTTGTTTTAAGAATGGAAGGGACCTAAGCATATTTAAAGGAAGCAGGGAAGGAGTCGGTGGTGAAAGAGAGTTCAAAGATTAAAAAAGAGGGTGCAGACTCTTGGAAGGATCTGGAGAGAAGAGAATCAAGATTTTAAGTAGAGGGTTGGCAATGAGAAGTGCCAGCTCCTCATTCAGAGACTCAAGAAAAGGAGGAGAGAATAGGTAGTGATGTCTCAGAACGGGTGATTTTGAGGTTTAAAATTAGGGAAGAGGGGGCTCACAAAAGATGGCTCCTATTATCTTAGTAAAGTAGAAGGAAACTCCACCTCTGCTGGGGTAGGGTTGTATTGGCAGGATGTGGGGAAAAAAGGGAAGATTTGGAACCACTACCCTGGAGAGTGCAGTAGAAATTCAATCAGGAAAGAATAAAAAGATCTCTCTACACCTGTGAGGACCCAGTTGAGACTGGATAAATTCTAAAAGGAGCCAGCTGTCCAGGTTGTGTGACTTCCTCTAGCATTGTTCAACACCAAAAAGTAGATGGTGGGTGCAACTCGAGGTTGGGTTTGTCAGGGTATGCATGATGCTAACACAGGGACAAGGGGGCAAGGTAGAGGACAGTACAAGATAGAACTGATTAACTCTAGAGACAAGATTTCAAACCGGGGAAAGTGAGACTAGAGCTAGGGGTAATGGACAGGGGGAGCCTAGAGGGCTGTGGGCATGGTGAGGACAGAGAATACAGCCAGAGAGGATGGAAGGATAGGAGAGGGAAGTCAGAGAAAAAAGTCAGGATTCTGGATCTTGGAGGTTTTACCAGTGTTAGGTAATGAGGAGATCAAGAATATGTCTTTAATTCCTGCAATATTCAAAATACCCATTTTATCAATCAAGGACTGTTTTGTGTAGTGTAGGGCCCCTCCAAGCCTAGCACAGGTCTTGTCCACAAGTTAGGTGAGCAATACATTTTTCGTTGTTTTTGGTCATTTTCAGTTGAGTCTGACTCTTCATGACACCTTTGAGGGTTTCCTTGGCAAAGAGACTGGAGTGGTTTGCCACTTCCTTCTCCAGTTCATTTTACAGATGAGGAAACTGAGGCAAACAGGGTTAAGTGACTTGCCCAGGGTCACATAGGTAGGAAGTGTCTGAGGCCAGAGTCGAACTCAGGAAGATGAGTCTTCCTGACTCCAGGCCTGGTGGTCTATTGACTGCCCCACCTAGCTGACTGCTGACTGTAAGCAATACATACTTGTTGGTTAATCAGTTAAACCTTTAATTAAATTATTTTTTCCCTCATCTGGACTGTGCTTTGTCTATAGCCCTTTACTGACTAGGCGGTGGCATGAAGCTACCAAAAACAAAATCCTGAGGCAAGCCGGGGAGAATAACACATTCTCTGGCTCAGCACCCCAGGAAGGAAGAGAACTCTGCAGCTAATTCTCAAGACCCCAGCAATAGCAGGCTGTCATGTGGTCCTTGTCCCAAAGTTCTCAGTAATTCTGAAGGTGGGGAAGATTTCAGAAAGTTGTAAGGACACCAGGAAACCCAACAAAAGTTATAAGAACACCAGGAAACCCAACCAGATAGCCGTTAGCGTGGCCCACTGCAAAGTCCAGGGTCAAAGCCTGAGGCTTCCAAGTGAATCAACTCTCATTTTCTAAAACAGGCCCACTTTGTGGTTCCTGATCCTGCCAGAAGGATGATAAGGGTCTCATATGGGGCTTGGCCATTTGACATGGTGGGCTCTATCCCTTTGGTTTGGAGCAGGTACAGACATCCACTGAAGGGCCTCAAGAAATGGCTGTTTTAAATCCTGGCTCCACAGCTGAGCAGACAGAGCAGGAAATGAATTTGGTATCTCTGTTACGGTTCTAACTTCCTCAGGGATGCTAGGGTGCTAGCTTTGTGGTCTTCCATCTGTAGAGCTGTTGCTGACAGTCAGACAGAGCTGCATCATTGTCCCTCCTAAAGGTGTATTACTGCCCAAGAAAACCCCTAGAATGCTGAGCTGCCCTGAGGGGCCGATGAAACTGGGGAGTTCCATATGGAAAGCCCTGGCCATGTTTCCCTGAATGGCTGCCTCTGCTTTCTCTTTTGTGACCCTTGTTGGCTCATGGTTAGCTGCTGTAGGAAACTGGAACTTCAGGAGACCCCACCTGTCATCTCTGCCATCATCCTCCTCTTTCCAGGACCTCTTCCAGGCCAAGAAGACTGCTGGCCATTTCTGAAACACAATCTGCCCCTTATCTCTACCTGTCTCTCTCCCTTCCTCTCCCAGTCCCTTGATCTCTCCCCTTCTTTCTGTCAATCCAGGCCTTGCCTTCCTCATCCATAAAGCTTTCCTAGATTACCAACAAACACCAATGAAGTGGAAGCCAGCCCATTGCTTTAAGAATAAGGGCAATCTACATTTATATGGTGTTTTCAGGTCACAAAACACTTTCCACCCATTATCTTACTTCATAGAATGTTAGAGAAACTTGAGAGATCATCTCCCCAACCAGCTTTTTTTACGGATGAGTCACCCGTGGTCCAGAGGAATGAAGTGGATCACATATTGAATTAGTAGCAGAAACAGGATTAAAACCCAGCTTTCCTAGTTCCCAGTCCAGGGCACTACCTCCCAGGGTTTCTCATCAGCTAGGTGACTTAGTGCATAGTGTGCCAGACTCGTAGTCAGAGAGATCCAAATTCAGATCCTGCCTCGGATACTTACCATTCATGTGACCTTTAACTTCTCTGTGCCTCACTTTCCTCTTCTGTGAAACAAGGATGATAATAGCACCTATTTCCCAGCATTCTTGTGAGTAACAAATGATATAACATATATAAATGACTATGCATTATCATCAAAGGCCCTGTGGCCTGCGCTCCACTAATCCCTCAGGCAAGCATCAGTAAACGAGTGGAATTGTGAGAGCAGAAATAGTGCAGATTCTTGACCACAAACAGGGAATTATGGTAGGACTTATATAAATTCTCCTTGTCTCTTTCTCTGTACTCCTTCCCTCCTCTTCTTCTGGCTACCCTTCCTCACCCTCCCTGAGCATACCCCTCCCCTGGCTATCCCCAGTCTCCCTCTCTGACCCCCTTCCCCTCCCCACCCAAGCATCTCTTTCTATCAGGGTAGATCTTTGGGTTTTGGGTTAAAGGCAGCACTGCTCAGTATCAACAGGGATTCAGGATTGCACCTGTATTGGCTGGCAAGCCAGTCCTAGAAGGCATAAAGCTGCCAACCCTTTTGTTTGGCATGAGGGTTTGCCTAGTGATATACTGTCAGCAGAATCAGCCAGTTTTAGTGCATGTATGCAGACATCCATAAATCCTCATAGACACAGTCCCTCTGAGAGTGCCCCAGCCAGCTTCCTAGAAATCCTTCTGGGCCCTGCCCATCCTCTTCTGTTACCTTCACTAACCAAGACTAGAAGCCTGAGAATACACTAGCCTCGGATCCATCTAGCCTTGGAGAGAGGAGCAGGTAAGAAAAAGATCTTGGCGTTGTTGTTGCAGGCAAAGGGAACCTGCTCTAGGAAACTGAACTCAGTATGGTGTCATGACTATCTATGCACACTGAGGAAAGACATACATACCCAGGCCACATGGGGGAGGAAAAGGAGAAGAAGGAATCCCCTTATACTCCTCTAAAGGATTGAGGCTTCCATATTTCCCCTTGGAATCTATAATTCTCATCCCTCTTGCCCATAGCTTTCCATGTGCCCAAACAGCCTCTCCACACCTCCTTCCTTCCAGATGCTGGTTTCCTAGGAACAATCTTCCATTGTCCTCACCTTGAATCACACCCAGAAACAGTAGCCATATGCAAGGGGCTGGGGAGATAGATTGATCTGTGTCAAGCTGACGGTTCTTTCCCTCAGATACAAATGCTTTGTGGATATTGCTGAGGCCAAAAGAGTTGACGTGCACAGTTGCTCTTGTCCTTTGTGTCCGCGGTCTTGGAGGAGAGAATCTTGAAATGAATAGCAGTATGTCAGAAATCTCCATCCATCTGATCTCTCCAGAACAGCTCCTGAGGATCAATGGCCTTACATTCCTCAAACACTTCTGCCCCTGACAAGCTTTTCTTAAAATGTGGCAAAAAGGAACCAAGAGCTAATTGGTCCCTAGGATAGCATAAAGCCTGGCATTTTGCCCCCTCTAGCCTTTGAAACGGGAAAAATAGAGCAAAGTGTTAGTCTTGGGCCATAAGCACTTCTTTCCCAGCAGTCCCCTGAGAAAAGCAGCTCTTGTTACCTGGAGACATAATCAACCCATCAGTTAACAAGTCTCTAACTGATCATCTCCTATGAATGAGCCAGTCTTGTGCTTTTGGGAGTCCAAGAAGAAATAGTCTCTGCCCTCAGGGAATTTGTCTTGGGAAGATGAGACCTCTCCACTCTTGGGTCTCAGGCCACAGACTAGAGGCTGAAGAGGAGAATTTAAGCAGTAGATTTGAGTCCATGGCCCTTTGGGAACATAAGGGGAGGAGGGGCAGATGCTCAGGGAGAGGGGCCTTCTTGAGGAAAGGAGCTAAGTTGGGAATGGCTGTAATCATGTGAGGAGGCGGAAGAAGCAACAACAATTGGAATAATTTTTAGCAAAGGGTGATGTGCGGGCGTCGAGGACAGAGGCAGCATAGGTTTGGGGGAACAAACTAGAGGGAGCTGAGCAGTTGCTGGGGCAGCCTGTACTGCCAAAGTCCTAACTGAAGGAACCCCAGGATAAAAAGGGTACGTGGAGGTCCCTGAGTCAAGAATGATGGTACCCTAACAAAAGAAGCCGATTTCTGTCTCCTGGCTACTGGCCCAGGAAAGCCAGAGTGTCAAATCTGAGACTGGAATGCTTGCCCCTGGTCTATTCAAGCTTTTTGCCTCTGAGTTCTTAACCTCTTTTGTGTCATGGACCCCTTTAGCAATCTCATGAAGCCTCTGGGCCCTTTCATAGAATACTTCTTTTAAATGGTTGAAGGAAATAACAGATCTTGGTTAAAGGTTAGTCGAAAGAAAGATGGAATTTCTCCATCCACATTCGCAGACCCCCTGAATTGTATTCTCGGACCCCTCAGAGGTCTACATAAACCAGGTTAACCCTTGCTCCAATCCCTAAGGGTCCTAAGAAATAGACCCTGTTCTCAGATAGTAACACTAGGATGGTCATCCCTTGTCACCTAGGACCTTCTGAGTCCTTCCAGGATATCTCCAGGAAAAGGAAGTCTTCTGATAATATCACTAATGGAACCATTCACTCCACTCTCTCACTGTCTTGTTTACTACTAATAAATGGAGCTGGGAGACTCAGTTTCCTCCCCTGCTCTAACCTTAGCCTGAGTCCTACAGACTCAGCTTCCAGCTGGTCTTGTCAACCAGTTTGGTTCTTCTCCATGGTGAGCTTCTTCCTCTTTGTCCCCATCATATAGGAAGTCCCCCTTAGAAGGGGCAACAGGGAGCTTCTCACAGATTCAGAGTACCATTCATTCACCATGTGGAAGAGAAGGCCCCTGTTTCTCACTGTTCACATCCTGCCCAGCCTTCAGAGGCACCTCTCATCAGCCTGTTCCTTTTCCACTGGATTGGAGAACATGGCTGTCTTAAGGCTGACTTGACTTCCTGCTGAATTGGAACTGATACTTCGGAGGCCAAGCAGATGTCCCAGGTATCTTCCCATAGAGAACCCCTGCCATGTTGAAACTTCAGCCTTCCAACAAGGGGTTGAAACCCATCTCTTTTGTTATTATCAGTACACATCTCTCCACCTTTTCTACAAGAATAACATGAAAAAATTTATGAAGTGTTTAACAATGCTTGGTACGTGGTAGGCACTTAATGATTTTTGACTGAAAAAAACCGGATACTTTTGATTTTCTTACATGGGTTTCCCATTGACAACTCGGCTTCATGCAGGGTATTTAGATGGAGGCCTGGGTTCTGTTCCCAGGTCTGACCTGGGCATCAGCTTCCCCATCTAGACAGAGAGGACGTAATTCCTGTCATTAAAAATGAAAATCAGTAAGATGATGCTGATTCAGCTTGGCGATCTCTCCAGCTCAGTGCCTTGTCTTTGATGGATGCCAAAGAATTTTAAGGCAGACTATGCTTGTTCTTTGTGATATCAACCTCCAAACGTGAGAGATAAACCCCAGACTTCTAACACTTCTAATCTGTGCCTCACATTCAGATAGTTAAAATTATACTCCCATGCGAGGCGGTCTGGCATAATGACTAGCATATTGGACTTAGAGTAAGGAGACCTAAGTTTAAATCTTGCCTAAGACACTCGCCAGGCAAGTGTCTTAACTCCCTGGAGCCTCAGTTTCCTCATCTGTAAAATGGAGATATACTTGCACCCTAACTCCTGGAGATATTATAAGGAAAGTTCTTTGTAAACCTTAATTCCCTCTAAATGAATCATTATTGTTGTAGGTAGTGGTATTTGAAAAGACTTTAGAGGTCATCCAGTCAAACCCCTACCATTATTATGAATTCTCTCTACAATCGCACCCTTCCAAAGTACACCTAGTCTCTTCCTGGACAGCCGAAAAGTGGGAAATTCACTGTCTTATGAAAAAGCCCATCGGAAAGCTTTTGTATGTTGAACTAAAATCTGCCTCCTTAAAACTTACAGCCATCAGTGCTAGTTTTCCCCACTGGGGCTAGGCAAGAGAAGCCTAATTCCTCTTCTGTAACAACCCTTCCCATATTTGCCAGTGATTGTCACATCTCCCCTTGGTTTTCACCAAGTAACTTCCCCAGTTCCTTCATCCCATTCTCCTGTGACAATTTGGTGCTCCTTCACCATGTGTGTATCCTAGGTACTTAGCACAGTGTCTGGTGTTTACTAAGGGCTTAATAAATGCTTGTTGAGTGGCTGACATGCATCATCTTGTCAGTGCCCCTCCTAAAATGTGGCACATTGCAATGGTCAGACCAATCAGGAGTATTTTCTATACTGACCTATCATTTGTTGATGTTTTGTGTGTTACTTTTGGCTCCTTTTATGAACTAAAATCTTCACAAGGGAGGGGATCTTGTCATATATCTCTGTGTTGTCTACAGCCCCTAGCCTTCGTCTGGACACAGCAAGTGCTCCATATAAACTTGTTGACTGATTCCTAAAATCAGCTATGGATCTGACATGGACTTATTTAAGCCCTTTTGGGACCTGTTGGTTTTTTCAACCTGTACCACCTCTTGGAGTCATGATCGCCATAAAACTTTGCTCACTGCTGCAGATCTCCTCACCTGAATATCCTGTGTGGAACACAAAATAAGACTGCTTTGCACCAGTCCTGAAATGACCGTTTTCAGGCTTAATGAGCTGCCTCAGCCATGCCACATCTCAAGCACCAAAAAGGCAGGAATCATTAGGCAGAGTCTAGACCAGTTCAGTTACTCGGGCAAGACTTGAGGAATCAGGGAATTGTATAAAGTCAAAGCAGACTAGGGACAGCTAGGTGAAGCAGTGGATAGAGCACTGGCCCAAGAATCAGGAGGACCTGAGTTCAAATGTGGCCTCAGATACTTACCAGCTCTGTGACCCTGGACAAGTCACTTCACTGTGTTTGCCTCAGTTTCCTCATCTGGAAAATGAGCTGCAGAAGGAAATGGCAAACCACTCCAGTGTCTTTGCCAAGAAAGCCCCAAATGGAGTCATGGAGAGGCACATGCAACCGAAACGGCTCAGCCACAATAACAGCAAAAAGTAGAGGAGTTTCTGGAGTCCAGAAGGTCAAGTTAATTTCGTGGCAACATTAACAAGGAGCAAACATGCCAGAATCAATCTGATTCTAGAGCAGGGATTATTTTCCCTCTGGCCTCCTTTCTACTTTCTCCTTTTCTAGGTGCCCTGAAAGTTCAGGCATTTACAGAGAGAAATTCAGAGACTTACAGGTGTGCCCTGATTCTGGCCAAACTTGGGCACAGGAGCTGGGATGACGGAGAGCCCCTTGTGTTGAAAAAGCTTTTGATGCAATGCCTTTGATTATTAACCTGTCTTCCTTGGTCTCTTGCTGACCTTGGAATATTTAAAATAATGATAATAGATCATATTTTTTGTAGGACTTTGAAAGTTACACAGCCCTTTCCTTAAAATCCCGTGAGGTGCAAGTATTATCATCTACATTTTACAGATAGCGAAACTAAGGCTCAGAGAAATTACATGACTCATGCAGAGGTAGTCAGACAGTAAATGTCAGTCAGGACTAAAATTCAAGCCTTCTAACTGCTCACTCTACTATACCGTGAGAGTACAGTTGCATCTATACCTCTTTGAGACAAAGCTTAATGGACGGACATCCTATCATACATCCTCTTGTGTTGAGATAGCTCTAAAGGGAGAGGGGATGGGTCAGCTAGGTGGCACAATGGATAGAGTACCAGCCCTGGAGCGATGAGGACCTAAATTCAAGTCTGGCCTTAGATACTTGACATTTACTTGGCTGTGTGACCCTAGACAAGTCCCTTAACCTCTGTTTGCCTCATTTTCCTCAACTGTAAAAGGGGGATTTTAAAACCTACCTCGAAGAGTTGTGTCAAATGAGATAATATTGTAAAGCACTTAATAGGCTCTCTATATAGGTGCAGTAGATAAGAGTGCCAGGCCTGGAGTCAGGAAGACACTTGCTAGCTGTGTGACCCTGGGCAAGTCACTTAACCCTGTTTGCCTCAGTTTTTTCATCTGTAAAATGAGCTGGAGAAAGAAATGGCAAATTGCCAAGAGAACTCCAGATGGGATCAGGAAGAGTCAGACATGACTGAAACAACTGAACAACAATGGCAGGCTCTGTATAAATTCTTGTTCCCGTCCTTCCCCTATAGTCACACCATTTCCAGATCTGACCTTTTAGGGCCCTAGGATCTGATCAGCCCCAGAGTTTAACCTTACCAACCTACTTGGAGTATTCTGCGATTCAGGAACAAGTCCAAATGTATCTTATTTATGCCCTGCATGATTTTATAAACTTTGATCCTATCACCTCTCAAGCTTCATCTTGCAGGCTGAAGAGTCCTAATTATATTAGTCTGCCCTTCTTTGGTAGCCTCTCTATCATGCATTCCTTCAATCCCCTGATCATTTTAATTGCCCTTCTTGGGACCTTCTCCAACATATTGTATCAAGCCTTGAAATGCAATAATCAGACATGTATTGTATTCAGGGAGCAGGTATATCCTTTTCCTGGGTCATTACTTATATCAGAACACATTACCTTTTAATAATCATTTGGTTTATCTTTTGTTTAATTCATTACCTTATACTTTACCATGCAAAAACGTCCTGCAGGGCTACACATCTATCCCTTTTCAGCTTGGTTTCTTGCTATTCAGAAAAGTTGTGTTAACAACAAACCTGGCAATTTTACTCTGCAATCCAGATCCCTTCCAGATCACTGAGGAAAATTTTAAATAATACTGGTCTCAGTACCAGTCTCTAGGCGTCCCTGAAATGAATACTTTCCACCCAGAGAAGTTCCTTTTTATTCTCATGCTTTGTTTCCTGTTGTATCTCTTCCCAAATACATTGTCAGAATAAATACAAGAAGCAATGTGTTGGAATGGGGAAACACTGAACTGGTAATTAGTTAGGATACCTATGTTTTCTTCCTACCTCTGGTCTTCATCTGCCACTTCATTTCCCTGATCCTCTATTTTCTGAGGGAAATTCTCGGTCCCTTTTTAGATCTGAAGTTCCACAATTCTAAGAATACATTTAAAAGTGCCCTTCATTCAGAAGAGTGGTGTTTGACAAATTTAGGACTCTTGAACCCTGATAAAGTGCCATTTGTCATTACATTCATTTGATACCCCATGTGCCACAGGACATGTGCCACCGTGTGCCTTGTGGCATGGTTAGCCAATCAGGTAGCTGTTATTCTCATCCTCAGATTACAGTATTGTTAAAAAAAAAAAAGTCTACTGTCAGAATTTTTATGCTTCAGCTTTCCCCCTCTTTGTTATGGGGAGGGTGATAGCTAGACCTCTCCCTCCTGGAGCCTCTGGGTGGGCTCACCAGCCACTAGAGACTAGTTACTCATAGGTTGTCAGCTTGGGCATCTACACCCAGGATTCTTGCAATGTTCGTACCTTAAGGCAACTCTGGAAAAGTCATATGTGAAGTATATGGTGCAGGCTCATGCGAGCAAAGAATTTTGCTTTGAGTCTTTTGCTTCTTCTTGGATACTTTAGTTGTTGTGCTTTCCAGGCTTGACATACATGACTAAGTGCTATTTTCTTTGGGAAATTCAATTTTGACACAGCTTTCTCTGAACAATCTTCTCTCTTACATCTTCTGTCAGAGGACTAGTGGAAGAAGTATGAGCTCTTATGCTGCTTTGAATTGGAAAGAGAGTAGGCTCAAACACCATAACCCGGGATTAGTTGGTGGCATGGCACATTAGACCACAGCAAGGTTGGCCAGAACAAAAAATAACACTTTCCTCTGCTGTGAAATGACAATATGCTACAGAGATGTTGAAGAATCTAATTAGATAACTTAGGTAAAGCACTTTGTAAACCATAAAGTGCTAAATAAATGTTAGCTATCATTATCGTGTGGCAATCCAGCGCAACAAACATTTACAAAGTATCTAATACATACAAAGAAATATCTTAAGGACTAGAGATAAAAAGATGAAAATAAAAGTCCTTGCGCTCCAGAAGCATACATTCTATTGAGGATTTACAACATGTAAACAGATAAGTATATATAAAGTGATTTGGAGGGGAATAAACACCAACAGCTAGAGAGAATCAGGAAAAGCTTCCTATAGAAGGAGACACATATGGGGCAGCTAGGTGGCGCAGTGACTAGAGCACTGACCCTGGAGTCGGGAGGACCTGAGTTCAAATCCTCCCTCAGACACTTGACACACTTACTAGCCTGTGACCTTGAGCAAGTCACTTAGCTCCAGTTGCCTTGCCTTTCTTCCTGGAAAAAAAAGGCACATAAGCCAAAGTCTGAAAGCAAATAGAGATTCTAAAAGAAAAAAAAGTAAGATAGGTTACATAGGAGAGGTGGATGAAATAGTAACTTCTGGAAACAGCAATTAGACCGCTTTTGGTTGCAATATAGATTCTCAGTGGTAATGGGGTTAAGCCTAGAAAGGTAGAAAGGAGCCAAATTGTGAGGGGCTTCAAATGTCAGGAAGGCTGTACTTTATCCTAAAGACAGTGGAGAGGTACTGAAGTTCTGCAGTAGAAGAGTGATAGAAGATTCTTTTGGCAGCTTTATGGGGAATAGGTTGGTAAAAGAGAAGAGACTAGAAGCCGGGAGACAAATTAGGATTCTTAGTCCAGGGCCTGAAACAGGGAGGTGGCGACGTGAAAGAAGATGGGTGCAAGGAATTTTGTGGAAGTAAATCAACTGATTGGGTGGGAGGAGGAGGAGGAGGGTGAAGAAGAGGGAAGCATTGATTATAACAATGAACCTGTATGACTTGGGAAAATGGTAGTTAAGTTTGGTGGAAGAGTAGGTTTAGGGGATAAGACAGTGAGTTCTGTTTTACATGTGTTGAGTTTTCGATGATAATGGAATGTTCAGTTGGAGGTGTCCAGTAGGCGATTGTTAATGGAGGGCTGGATCTTAGGAGAGAGACTAGGACTGGACAGTCTGGGAGTCGTCTGCATAGAGATGGTGAGTGAAAGCTGGGAGTTGAGCATAGCCTCTGGGAGCAGAGCTGAGGGGTAGCGTAGAGGGCCCAAAACTTGGACACTGACCTTTAGAGTATAGGACGTGGATTGTGATCCAGCAAAGGAGAATTGGTTTGTAATGCCAAACAAGTAGGAAAACTAGGGAGAGAACAGTGTCGTGAAAACCCATGGAGAAGAATCTATGTAGGAGGAATGTGTGGTCAGCAGTTTCAGAAACTGAAGAGATCAAGGATTAACACGTACTGGATTAGTCCTCTCCCCAGGGTGGAAACCTGGGCGGCTCCCGCTGTTATTTAGTCCACAAGCCCTTTGCTTGCTGGGAGTCAGAACTAGGGCCACCCTCTTGCCCACCACCAGGAAGGTCAGGCCATTTCCTGCTTCAGGCAGCTTCACCTCTCCGATGGGCAGTGCCAATCATTTGAAGTTCCAGGTATATAATATGTAGTAGTCTCTATGGGATGTATTTCTGTTCCAGGCTTAGGCTTCAGAGGTTGAGGCAAGGGCCTAAGAGACCCTTTTTGGCTCCAGGTATACACATCTTGGTGGAGAGCCTGGATAGAGACTACAAGTACCAGTCCTAGAACAGCCTGCATAATGCTGGGAACAGACACATCTTGCTAAGCTCATCTGGAGGCAAGATCCATGTCTTCTCCCTCCTCTTCCTCCTTTTTAACCTTATTCTTCTGCTGTCTTAGTATAGTCTGAACTACTCCATGCACACTCCAAGAAGAGTTGGGGATATGGGGAGGAAAGGGAAAGAAGTCAGGTGTATCAGGCACCTGCCAGGAGGCTTGGTCTGAGAAATGCCCTTGCTACTCATTGAAAGACAAGCAACCTAAATCGGGTCCCACCAGGAGCTAAAATCAGGGATGCAGCAAGCACTGAGATTATGAACCAGCTATGCTGAGGTAGAGCTACAGGGCATGACACCTGCTTCAGAGCAGACACTTCCCCTGGCTCTCCTAGAAGAAGAGGAAGGGAAGAAGAATTGGTGTGTTGCTTTTAGACAAAGTAGATCAAACACCTAATGCACATTAAAATTGGGCATATGGAAATTAGGACCCTAGATGGCCAATTGGAACCCCCTCCCAGAAGAATCATGACATAGAAGGTTCTCCACAAGGGTGCTGGCCATGCCCAGTCTGCAGCAAGCTCTGCTCTTTCCTGTGCCTTCTGACTGGAGAACCATGAGAAGGACAAGATAGCTACTCACATCCTGTTCCTTTATTGCAGTGGGGATGATGAGCAGGATTGCCTAGCTGGACCACAACAGAGTAAGGGAGATAAGGAAGAGGAATTAAATTCCCTGGGCCTCTAGGGACTCTCTTCACACTTTCAGGAAGGAGTTGGGGCTGAATTCTTCTCAATGCCCAGGCAGTTCTTCAGCCTGGCAAAACCATAACTGTGTCAGGCTCTGCGGGGGGCTCTAAGTCCCACATGCAGGAAGGGGCAGGCACCTGGCTTGGTCCAAGCTCAGGCACCTTTAGTCAGCCCTCTGCTTCAAGGCCTTCCTGGGATCCAGTCGTTAGCCAGCAGCCCTTCAGGACCTCTGTACCCACCAGCAGCCCCAACTTATGGGCATCCATGACTTTGGGCCCAAGTTTTCTACCTCACCCCAGGGGCAGCCCAAAACATCTCAAGCCAACCCTTCCCTACCTGTTTCCTGCCTGCCCTCTGTGTTTATACTACAGCTACATCTCTTCAAATTCCAAAGGCCTCTTTCTCTTGCTCTTTCCTATCTCCTCCTCATTTCCTCCACATTCTATTCTCTAATTGCCCAGCACTGTTTTTCCTGGGTCCTGTGGCCACTGCCAACAGTTTCAACTTGCATTAACTCTCCTCCCACAGAATGTCTCCTTGTCTACATTTTAGAAGTGCCAGCCCAGTCCCACCTGGTAGCCATGCCTGCTCTAGCCTACTAAGCTACCATCCCTCCCTCTTCTCCTGTCCTCTGCTCTTAGGGGGCAGACAAAGTGGTTCTGATACTTGCCACTTGAACACCTGGTCCCCCTATTGCTCCTCAGCCTTGCCAAGCTGAAGAACTGCTTGGCACTGGAACACTGCAGGAAGGGAAGAGGGAAGGTTGGCAAGTGACATCTTTAAGCCGTAGGGTTTCTCTCCTTTACTTCAGGTCCATCTCTTCCCTAGTGCTTGGGAATCAATCAAGGCCAAATTAACTGACCCAGCCCACCATCCATCACCATCCAGCTCTGTGCCAACTCTGCTGAAAAGAAGACAAAGAAGCAGACTGGGAGCCAGCACCTAGGGACTTCTCAGGCTCTGTGAGAGAAAACACCCTGAGAACAACCCAGGACAGCATAGCATCAGGGGCGAGAGTGTGTGGCTCAGACTCTGAACAGCCAGAGTAAGCTAAAGAAGGGACAGATCAGTGGATGCTGAGGGTGAAAAAGGCTTACTTCCTCAGCATTTGGGTCAGTTTCTTTTTTTCTCCTTTAGCAAACACACTGGTTTCCCTCCCGACTGTTACATTTTCCTACTTTATTGAGTCATCAGATACAATGGGCTCAGTGCTGAGGTCACTAGGGAACTTAGACCTGCAGGGGCACCGTCCCATGCAATTTAGGCCAGCCCAGCCTGTTGTCTGACCAGTTCTGTGAAGTGTGGGCAGAGAAGGGAGCTGCCTGACTAGTTGAATGTGAAAGGCACTAAGGGCTCCCCACTGGCCTACCAGATTGCCTGAAATTTCCCTTTAGAACTTCAAATGCTTATTCTCCTGAGGTGGATGGATGTCACATGAAGGCCTGACCTGTCATTAACTTCTGAGTGAATTAGCTTTTCTTGTAAAGCCCTTCTGATAGCTAGATGAGAGCAGGGTTTAATAGGGGAGAAAGCTGGCTTAGAGCAATGATTCCCAAGCTTTTTGAGTATGGGGACCCGTTTTGAACAAATAAATTTCATAGACTTCCACATGATTGAGAAAAATACATAGTGATTTAAAAAAACACTTTGAATTCAGTAATGCTTTTAAATCAACCTGAATTTTATTCATCACAACATCATCTAATTAAATTTTTAAAATAGGAAGACCTATGTGAGATCTAATTTTTATTTAGAGTTTAGGAGGTATGCTTGCTCGTTTATGTATTCACATATGGATTTGAAGTGTCTTTGTAATAACTCCAGTAGGAACCGCTGGATGGGGTGGATAGGGCATGGGGCGCTGCTTTTGACGGTGAGGAATGTGGGGCTGGTTAATGGAGCGGAGGTGAGGGCATTATTGGCCAGAAGGTAAAAAGGAGCTGAGAACGATACTGGGACAAGAGACAGTAAGACCAAGCATGGCCAACTTCCTAGCATTAAGCAAGAGTTTTCTCCATAGGTATAGAGAACACTACAGTCTGAGGCTAGGTTTCCTGCTTTCTGATAGAAATGCCTTTGGGGTTCAGAGAATGCCATACCAGTCATCTATAACTCTTCACAGGTTCATCCTCAAGCCATTGTTTCTATCTTAGGCACCCACCCTTCTTTGTACCTGGTTCAACAGAAAGGAAACAGATGCCAGTGTCCATATGACTCGTGTTTGTGTGACTGTACCATCCTTCCCAATCACCCCCATCCCTGCCACTGAAATACGTTGCCCACCCCATTTTCTCTACTGGTGGTAGATCACAAGGGAAGTTGGCCGTGATAATAGTGATCATTTACTCTTATATATTATTTTACAATTTACAAAGTATTTTCCTCAAAGAACCCTCTTAAGTTCCCTTCTTTACCTGACTTTTGTAGTCTCTGACAACATTATAAGGTATGTAATACAAGTAGCATTACTCTCATTTTACAAATGAGGATGCTGAGGCTCAGAGAGAACAAGCGATTTGTTTACTGTGGCATGGCTGGGGCAATGCAGCAAAGCCAGCAGTTAAACATAGGTCTGACTCAAAGCCCCAGTCCATGCCACCTCTCATAGAGTTAGGCTTAGGTATAGGAGAAGGAGCTCGGACAGGCTTGTGTTTGACCTTGTGCCTTTTGAAAAAACATACCTGTGAGGTATGAAGATTTCTACAAAATCCTTATGAAAGTGATCTATACACATTGGGGGTGTCCTTTATTAAAATATTAAAAGGAAGAAGTCAGGCCTCACTAGTGACTTGTTTACAGCAGATCACATCTTCATAGTTATAATTAACTGAGAGCTAAATAAAGAATGGGAGGCTAGATGGAGCAGTGGATAAAGTGCCAGGCCTGGAGTCAGGAAGATGAGTCTTCCCGAGTCCAAATCTGGCCTCAAACACATACTAGCTGTGTGATCCTGGGCAAGTCTCTTACCCTTGTTTGCCCCAGTTTCCTTATCTGTAAAATGAGCTGGAGAAGGAAATGGTAAACCACTCCAGTGGCTTTGCCAAGAAAACCCGACAAGGAGTCACAAATTGTAGTGCATGACTGAAATGAGTGAACAACAGCAAATATAGAGAATACATGATCATGAGGTTTTATACATGCTCATGCTGTTGCTTTAGAGTAATCTTTAAGGCTTTCCTCCAACTAGGTATCATATATACGTATATATATAAAATAAAAATATCATAGAAAAATCCTGAATATATGCAACTGCAAAGTCCAGCAATAACTATCAATTTCAACTGAGGCATAAAATATGGAGAAGTAGGCTCAACAGAGGTTTTTTCATGGAGGATTTCTTGTGCAGAGTCCAAATGCAAAAAAGGATGCTCTGTAGACATAAAGGTCCTCTAGATGCTTCTGTTTGTAGGTGATAGGGGCATAGCATCAGAGATGTAGGAGGGACAGGGGAATGTAGAAGTTAGCTAATGCAACCCAACCTGTTATTGTAATTTTTGCCTTCTCAGTCGGTTGGGAAAGAATGAAGAGAGGGAGAGAATTTGGAACTGAAAATAAGAATTAAATTTTTAAAAAGATGGGAAAACTGAGGCCCAGAGAGGAGAAGTACCCATTTAAAATCACCCAGATGGCAGAAATAGGATTCGAACCCAAGACCTCTCCCTCCAAATCCAGTATTCTTTCTTTTTCTCCAAGAACAAGAACAAGAGGTGGAGAGGAAGACTGTAAGCCAGGTGCCATTGCCATTGAAAAATGTGGAAGAACTTCTAGGTATTTACCTCACCGAGGTTAAAGAGAAGTCACTTATATTCTAAACCATTCCTAGCATCACTTTCTGTTTTAACAAAGAATCATGAAGAAGGGAGAAGTCCATCAGCTAATGGCTAAACAAAATGTACATGAATTTAGTGGGATGTCACTCAGCTATAAGAAGTCAAGATGAAGAATTCAGAGAAGCACGGAAAGACATGAACTAATTAATGCAAAGTGAAGTCAGCAGGACCAAGAAAACAATGACTATAACAACGTCAAGGCAAAGAACCACCAACACATTGAAACTGAAAGCTGTGTAATTACATAACAGAAAAGAAGCCTGGCCTTGGAGGGGTTGAGAAAATGAACCTTCTCTTTGCAGAGGAAGGGGATTATGAGTTTGAAATGTTGTCAAATGGTGAATATCTTGGTTGGTCTTACCGAACTGCCTTTTTTGTTAAATCAGCTTTACAAAGGCAGCTAAGTAGCACAGGGGATAGGGTGTCAAGAAGCCTCACCTTCTTGAGTTCAAATTTGGCCTCAGATACTTATTAGCTGTGTGAATCTAGACAAGTCACTTAGCCTTATTTGCCTTAGTTTCCTTATCTGTAAAATGAGCTGGAGAAGGAAATGCCAAAGCATTCCAATATCTCTGCCAAGAAAACCCCAAATGGGGTCACGTAGAGGTGGACAACGCTGAAAACAGCTGAACAACAGCGACCCAAATGATGGCTTGCCACATAAGGCATTGGAGGAGGAATATATTTGGAATTGAATGTGATTTAGAAACAAAAAGCCTCAATAAAAATAAAATTTTACAAGGAAAAAAAAGGGGGAGAATTTGCTGAAGATTGGTTTGTGACATGAAAAAAGATGGAGAGAGGGCGGTATAATTGGGATGATGTGAACTTCAGTGAGGAGAAGTTGGAGAGTAATTGTGATAAATTAAATGTTTGAACAATAATTTAGGAGGAAGAGATTCATGATTTGGTCGCAGGGCCCATTGGGATGGGCCACACTGTGTTTGGGACTTTGGTTTAACACCTTCATCTCAGAGTTTAGGAAACACTCGTGTTTTGGTGTGCTTGTAGCAGCAGCCTGGCACCTTGCTGGGTTTGCAGCTCCTTTTAACAGTAGGAAAACTAAAGCACTGGAGATGGAGTACAAAGAGAAGCCAGCTCCCCTTGCCCTCAGGCCCCACCTTTCCCTGTGACCTGGAGCAAAGCCTTGGTTCCCCTGCAGCATTTCAAAGTGCTCACAGTTAACCCACCGGCCAGTCCAGACACCGAAGTGTTTGCTTCCATCCTACTGCACCTGTCAATATCCCTCTGGCACTAAGAAGAAATTAATTGGGAGAACCAAACCCTGGGCTGTGCCTCTGGCCAAAATTCAGTCTGGACTAAGAAGGCAGGCTCAGGAGGTCAGGTTCCAAATAGCCTGGGGCCTCAGCCAGAGGCAGGAGACCTTGAAACTGCCACCTGTGTAACTGTCCTTGTGGGACCAAGAAATTGAGAGTGAGCAAGTTGCATAATAAGGTTTGTCACTGAGTAAGCACACAAAAGAAGTAGATGTCCAAAAAAATAAGACCATTCCTGGACTGGACAGGTTTTAAGGGGCTCCCTTCCACCCTATCTCCAAATCCTGCTAGTCTGGGTCTATATGTGTGCACAGGACTAAACACTCTATCTCTCTTCTCTAGTTTCTTCTTTCCATCCCACCCCTTCTCTCATACCCTGCATTTACAATAAGAGAAAAATCCAGGGCAGTATTAAGCATGTAATGTTAATATGTTGACATATATTGTGACCAGAAGAGGGAGAAATTTGTGTGGGCTGGAGTAACCGAAGAAGGTTTCTTAAAGAAGGTGAGAATTGAGTTGGGCCTTGAAGGATTTGTAGAACATAGTCTGGGCCCTCCTCCCACTGGAAAAAGGTGAGGGAAAACAGGTCACAGTCCCCATCAACCTTTCCCTCAAGAGATGCTGAGTCAGAAAGGGAAACCAATGTATTGAAGTCCTTTCATTTGGCTCTTTGTGACCTCTTCCCAACTGTTTTCTCTCCCCAGGATCCAGCAGCTGCATCCATCTCAGATGGAGACTGTGATGCCCGGGAAGGAGAGACTGTAGCCATGAATTACAAACCATCCCCACTCCAAGTGAAACTGGGTGAGTGTGCTCGTGGGGACCTTGGCCTATGCCCCCCTAGGCAGTACTGCCAAGGATTCTACTCACCAGGGAAAGGTGGGCAGCTCAACACCAGAGTTCTGGTATCCATGGGCTTGATCTGTAATAGATTATGAGTATACCATCCCTGTCCCCTGTTATTACAGGGTCTCTCCTTGTACCCTACTGGGGAGAGTCAACCTTCCAGGAGCAAAAAGTGGTTAAGGAAGGAGTTTGGGAACTGCTCTCTTTGGATACAATGGCAAGTGTTTCAGCAGGGAATGTTGTGGTAGTCACTCTGATTAAGTTTAGGGGAGTTCAGGGACCCCTCAAGGACCAGAGAGTAGGACAGGGTCGTCTGGAATGAATTTACTGGCTCAAGCAATCTTTAAATCAAGTGGCAAAAGTTTATTTTTGCACTTTTCAGCGGGCAAAAGTTCTTAAGGAACCTGCAACCTTAGAGGGATGCAGTTAAAGTTTATGTAGGATAAACTGTAATAAAACATGTTCCAGGTATGTTAATTACATGATTAAGGGCAGGATTAGGGTGTGGTTAAGGAGTGATCAGTTCTTAAAGGAACATGTACTTTTTATATCTACTGAGCAGGCATTTTACCCAGAATTCACCAGAGAAAGGCCAAGGAGGGGCCACAGGGAGGTATGGTTATTAGGTCTGCTGTGTCACTAAGTTAAGTAGCCATCAGGACCGAGTGAAGATTGTCCAGTCTGCCACCAATCAGTGTCTTGCTTGACAAGATAGCTGTAGGGAGTATACATATGTCTAAGTCTAGGAGTCACATAATGAGGAGTCCAGGATGCATATATTGAGGTAGGGAGTTGGTATAGATAGTCCAGTGGGTACAGAATATTTTTATGAGCCAGTACAAAGCCGGTTCAAACTAATAATCCTTACAGGTGTGGTTTGTTACTATACCAGGGAGAGAGATAAGTGTTTTGCTGGGGCCCAGTCATGAGTAATTGCTAGGCGTAATGTCCTTGGACTGGGGAGAAATTGCCAGGGATAGTGTTTTGAGTCTAGGGAGAAATATGGTCTTGGAATTGGGGTCTGAGTACAAGCACCCAAGCACCCCATCAATTCTGCCTCCAAAATGATGCCCTTAAATGGTAAATAGCATTTAGGCAAGCAGAAGAGGTGAGAGGTCATTCTAGTTAAGAGGAAATAGAAACAAAGAGAGAAAAGAAACTGCAGCATCCTCTAAGTTGTAGAATATAGTTATAACTAGAATATAGCAATGTGAGGGAAAATCATGGGAGTTTTAAGGCTGAAAGGCTAGAATAATAGAATTTAGAGACAGAAGGTACCTTGGAATTATCTCCTGGAGCTCCCTGATTTTGCAGATGAGGGAATCAAAGTTCAGAGACTATGTCCGTGGTCACACTCTACGTAGCAAGGCCAGGATTTGAAAGCCATGCTCTGTGGCTCAGATGGAGAGTCAGATCATGAAAAGCCTCAGACGCCAGGTAGAAGGAGATAGGTTTGAATCTCCAGTTGATGGGGAGCCACTGAAGATTTTGGAGCAGAATTACATGATGGAATTTTTGGAAAGATGGATCTGACTGCATAGGATGGGTTGATTGGAGTACAGAGATGTTCACAAGATGAAGGCTTACCTCAGACACCACCTCGTATGGGAAGCCTTTCAGGTTCCTCCACAGTGCTCTCTTCTTCCTCAAATTATTTGATATTTACCTGTTTGTGTACAGTGGAATATAAGCCCCCCAAGGGCAAGGGCTATTTTGTCTTTATAGCCTCAGTACCTAGCATAATGACTTGCCCATGTTAGACACTTGATGAGTATTTATGCTCAGACACTTACTAGCTATGTGACCCTGGTCAAGTCACTTAACCTTGTTTGCTTCAGTTTTGTCGTCTGTAAAATGAGCAGGAGAAGGAAATGGCAAACCACTCCAGTATCTTTGCCAAGAAAACTTCAGATGGGGTCAGAAGAGTCAGACACAACTGAAAATGAATGAACAAAAACAAATGTTTGAATTGGGGGAAAAAAACAGGAAGCTGTTGCCATAGCCCAAGAATGGGATATTAAGGGCCTAGGCTAGGATCCATGCAGTAGAAATTGAAGGAAGGAGATGTATGGAAGAGAAATTATGAAACACACATTTTCCCCTTGGGCATTTGCATCTTAGGGCTTTCCAGGCATGGTGGTGCCCATAGCACCCGGGAGTGGAGAGATAGGGGTGATAGGGAGAGGAGGCTCTGTGTGGTTCCACCATCTCTGCAGGAGGTGCTGCTTGATGTCTTCTAAGGCACACAGACTGTCAGAGTTGCCTACTCTCATCCCCATAGCCTGCCTGGCAGCAGAAATGACTGTCCCAACTTTAGTATGACAGAGCACAGGCAGTCCACGATGGGCCCAGTAGCAGCCCTAAGCCATGTACACATCCTATGTGTCTGTCTTCATCTCTTCCTGCCTCCTTCTTTCCATCCTCTGGCCCTGCTTCTCTCTCGGGCTCAATTCCCTCATCTGTAAAATGAAGGCATTGGATTAAATGATCTCTAAGGTTCTCTCTAGCTCTAAAATACTGTGGACCAAAGGTCCTTATTCTCTGTGTCTAACTCCTCAGGCCGCATGCTCTCATTCTGGCCTCTCAAGCCCCTCATGGGCTAACCATTCAGGCCTGGTCCTTTCCCAGTCTGGAATGTTAGACCCCATCCCCCTACAGTGGGGACCCTTAGCCCCTCCCCCATTTGGCACTTCCTCTCTCTACCCCTCCCGTCCCCTATCCATCTGTGCTACCAAAAGGGAGCCTCTGCCATAAGAAATAGAATCCGGAGGCTGAAGGGGGAAGCCAAGCCCCTCGATCAATACCATTAGCATCTCCTTCTCCACTCAGCTTCCTGCAGTGGCTTATTCCTCTACCGTCTGTCTCCCTCAGCCCCTCCTTCTATCCTGCTGCTCCTCGGCCTGGCTCCTCCAGCTGGGATTCATGCTAATTAGATGAAGCAGCTGTTGTTTCTCTGCTGAAATTGGCAGGGGGTAGGGGGGTGGGCAAGCAATTGGTCAGAGAGTAGCTGTACACGGTAGCCCCTGGGGCCTAGCCTCATTCTCTTACCTGGCAGGTGCCTGGCCTTTCTGTGTGAGAAAGGAGCCTAGAGATAAATGGGCTAGGGAGCACTGGGGTGGATACTGAAAAGGGTGTTTCCTGCCCTTGGTCACTCAGGCTCTGGTCTGCGAGGGATTAGAAGCATTGCCCCTGCTCATAGAATTCCATGCTCTGGGAAGTCCTTCCCCTGCCCCCCATCCCCCGTGTAGAAGCAGCATGGTACACTGGAAAGCACATGATATTTAGAGTTTGAGACCTGTATTCACATCCTGACTTTGTCAAACATTTAGTAGCTCTAAGTACAAGATAGAGTACTAGCTGTCTTGGCAAGTCACTTCACATCTGTGGGTCTCAGTTTCCTCATTTGTAAAATGAGAGAACTGTATTTCGCCTCCAAATCTGTGATCTCAGGGTGTCTGAGGATCCCCTCACGTAGCTGTGCTGCCCTGAATGGAAGAATGTGTGACAAGAGACCTTCTGGCCAACTTAGCAAGGGATGTACTGTGTATGAATCCCATCCTCAAGGGCCCTCTCCCCTTCTCTGAGTGCTTGTCTCCTGCAAGAACCAAACACACCCATACCACACCCCACCCATGTCTAGTTGTTTCCTCCCACAATCTCTTTTCTGTCCAGAGCGTTTGGCCCCATAAAGAATCCAGCCCTCAGCCTTGGGCCTCCTTCATCAGCATCAACTTAAGAGATTGGCATAAGAAAGAGACCAGAAAACTGATCAGGACAAAGGAGTTTATTGACAGATAGAAATAGATGCTTGGAGTTGAAGAGCAGAAGGAAGGAGGAGCCCCGGAAAGCTGCCATCAGGGTAGAAGATTCCTTGAGTCAAACCTGGCTCCCCACCTAGGGAGGATGCCCTTCCTGGCTTTGGCCTCAAAGAAGGCCCAGGTGGAGTGGCGCCCTGGTGACTGGCAGAGGTAACTTGTCTGTGGGGGCAGGGTGGCACGGGTTTAATGGACTCACCCTGCGGGGGCGGGGGGGGGGGGCAGCCGTTACACATGAACCAGAGATCATCTATGTGACAACTACCAGTTAGCCAATCAACAAGCACTCGTTAAATGCTTCCTGTGTGTCAGGGATACAAAGGAAATGCAGAAACAACCCCTGGACTTGAGGAGCCCGCATTCTAACGTATAGCCCTGTGAGTCTAGGCCGCACTGTGGCATTGCCTCAGGATCTGAATATGAGGCCCCGAGTCAGGCAAGAGTTGGGGGGTGGGCCCCACATTGGAACTCCCCTGGCTAAGATTGCCACCTAGTGTTCTCATTGGGGACTGCAGCAGAACAGCCCAAGCTAGCAAGGACTCCTCCCCAGCGTTCCCCGCAGTTGCCTGAGGCTGGGGCCCTATCTAGGCTATCTGGAGAGATGAGGCCTGGATGAACTTCACAAAATCATAAAGGAATAAAAGTTTGCCTTTGCCTTAGTTTTCCCTTTCTGACTTTTCCACCTTCCTGGCAGCTTACCCAACCTAGTGGCTTTTCTCTCCTCTCCTCCCCCTCTCTTCCCCTCTCCATCCCTCTTCTTCCCTATTTTCTCCTCCTCTCTCCTTCTCTTTCTCTTCCTTCCCCCCCTCTTCCTCCCTGCCCCCTACGTGGCATATTTGATAGAATACTGAGCTTGGAGTTAGGAAGAACTGAGTTCAAATCCTGCATGAGACACTAGATGTGTGACCCTGGGAAAATCATTTAACCTCTCTCATTCTCCTCATCTGTAAAAAGGGAATTGGATTGAAGCGTCTTCTGAGGCTCCTTCCAGTTCTGAAACCATGATCCTATAAATACTGCTGTCACAGAAGGACCTGACTTGATATCGAGCTTTTATTCCTCAGAACAAATGCTAATCCCTGTTTTCCTCCTCCTATGAGATTGGCGCTTTAACTCTTATCTCCGATTGTGCAAACCTTTAGCCTTCTGCCATAGGAATTTCAGGCCCCAGGTTTGTTTTGGGGGAGAAGGGAGGGTCTTCCCTTGGCCTCAGAAATTACAATTAGTAGTGACCTCAGATGTGAAAGAGCAGAGAACACATCTGGGTTGCATATCGAGCTGGTGGAGAGAAGGACAAATGGGGCCCGAGCAGGAGTGGAACAGGTATGTTTGAGATCTCAGAGGCGGCATTCAGTTCGTTCCTTACCAGGAATGTTTTCTCTGGGTCCTCCCCTGTCTCTAAGTATAATAATGATGATGGTGATGGTGGTGATTAATTATTAACAGCAATAGTAGGCAGCACTCTTATAGCACTTTAAGATTTGCAGAGCGCTTCATACACGCTCTGTCCTTCGGTCCTCATAGTCACCTTGTGAAATAGATGCCATCATTATTTCCGTTTTACAGGGGAGGAAACTGAGGCCGAGAGGTTAAATAACAAGGTGGATAGAGTGCTGGACTGGGAGACAAAAAGGCCAAATTATATTTATATATTATATATATGGTTTTTAAATTTTAGTTCTATAAAGGATATTTAAAATCCCAAATATCATATATTTTTGAATCTGTTTAATTGAATTGAATTTCAAATTGAGCAACTTGAGCAAGTTTCCACTTTCCCTCAAAGGAGACCAAATGTGTGTGATGCTGACTTTGCTCATGAGATCAAGGATTCAGAGCTACAGGGGGCCTTGGGGTCTGTCTAGCCTAGTTCTGCCGCCCATGACAGACTTAGGATGCAGATCCATCTCCCTCTCCCAGCCCCAGCAGCTGCTGTTCAGAGCACTTCCAGGAGCGAGGAGGAGAAGGAGGCCTTTGGGGACAGCCGTTACCTTCCTGGATTAGAGCTGGTCTCACTCCAGCCATGAATAAGAAGGTTCAATTTCGTTTCCATCAGCTTCCCGAACAACTCTCCCCCAAGAGCAGTGATTTGTTTCTACAGTAGCTCAGGCTTCCTTCCCAGGAGACCGTCCACAAATTCAGTTGGCAAGAAAACCTTTTTTATTTGGGAGCTGTTCATTAGAAAGGAAAACTAGGTAATCAACACCTGCTAGAGCTGGATAGGAGATCAGATGAGAGAAAGGGGGACATAGTCCATCCCCCTCCACCCCACTGCTAGCACCTGCTCCTCCAGCCATTGGGAGCTGATTCCCCACCTCCCATCCTCACCACCAGCAGCACCGCTAGGATCTCAGGAGCATCCCTGAAGTATGTTTACAGGCATGAGTGAAGCCCAAGATCATCTATTGGAGCCATCAACACAAATCAACTAAGGGATTACTAGCTTCCTTCCCCTCCGCTTTAAGATGCACACCATCACCAGATTAAGTCTCTGACAGCCTAGCTTTCATTATGGTACTTCTGTCCTGAAGAGCTTTGAACAGCTCCCTGTTGCCTACTGCATCAAGTGTAAACTAATTCAGGGCCCATCACAGTCTCACCCCACTCCACTTCTCTCATCTTGTTTCCTACCACTCATTCATCTTCCAGGCTGGGCTTATCAGTGTCCCCTATGTTGTTCCATATGCATGAGTTTTATGTCCTCACTCTGATTACAAAAGTCCCCCAAAGGACAAAGAATATACTTGATCCTCTTCTGTCTCTGTCCTAGCGTAGCCCAGCCAACTTTCTGAATGTGGAAATGCAAGTTTATTTAGGGGATAGAAGAGGAGAGGGGCTGCAGCACAGAGAAGGGAAGGGAGTTCCTCATGATTAGCAAGACCATTAGGGCAAAGGCATGGCAGAGGGGCAGTCAGCTGCCACGCCTCACGTGCCACCTGGTTTGTCCACTCTCCCATACATTCCACCATTCACCACACTCAACAATACTGTCACCCGATAGGCCGAGACCATGGCAAAATGGTGGTGTCTGCAAAGGTTGGGTTTCCTTCCTTCAGGAAACCTCCTCCAACCAAGGCATTATTCTTCCATTCCTTTCACCAAGACCTGCCCTCAACTGACTGACTGACAATCCTTACTAAAGCACTGATGACTGATAATGACTTAAAGTTTGGCCCCTTTTCTGGTATAGCTATAATAGGGAACTCAGGAAGCCTAGAATATGTCAAGACCGAGAATGACTCATGTCAAATGGTGATATTTCAGACCCCATGGCACTTAGTGGGGGAGATACTTAGGGCTAGGGAGACATTCTCCCTGTCCTTTCATCTTACTCCATAGACAGCTGCTTCCTTCTTCTGTACATAGAGCCCAAATGCCCTGTACAGCAATTCCACAGAGTTAATAGGTTTGCTTTTCAGAAGAGAGGATTAAAAATAGATAAAAGGAAGGGAGAAAGACAGGAAGCCTCCTTTCCTGAAGAGTCCCTGAGTAAATCACTTAACCACTCAGGGCTTCAGCTTCCTCATTTGTGAAATAAAGGAGTTGGATATGACCGTGTGGATAAGGTCCCTCCATTTCTGAATCTCTGATCCCCTGATCTTATGACCACCGTGCACTTGGCCTCTAGAGGGCCCTTCTACTCTCTTCATTTTTGATTTGCTGGTTTTCTTGTCCCAGTAGGGATCAGGTGAGAAGGAAGAGGAAATAACCTAAGTACATTCCCTCACATCCCAAGAACCATCCTTGTGAAGCTCACAAATGTAGAAAGAGCCTGGTCAGTGCCAATTGAATGAATGGGCAAAAAACATCCTGCAGGAGAATCTGGTAATTTGATCTGCCTCTGGAGACACTAGTCCATCTTCCTTCCCACCTCTCTTTCACTTCATTGTAACTAGGCCATCTCCTCAGATCCTGGCCCGTACCCCACATACCCACCCACACCCAGAGGCAGAGAGACCCCAAGCCACACAGGCTTTCCCTTTGAGGGTGGAGTAGTTGATAGTGGGTCATCTCCCAGAGCACAGGCCCTAGGGACTAGAGTAGCTCATAGGCTGCATCTAAGTCTGTTAGATGACTAGTTTTGGGTTTTGTTTTGTTTTTTTCGTAAAAGAGTCCTATGTGGCTCTGGGTTTGGTAAATAAGAAATCAAAAAAAAATCAGCCTTTTTTAAAAACCAGGTAAGAGAGGAATTAAGAGAAAAGGTTCTTGGTAGAAACAGTAGAAGAACAAGATTGGCAGAAACTTAGTCAATGACTGAGGTCACACTGGGTAGGAGCAGATTGGAATTAGGAGTAGGCAACAAGGCATAGGGGAGAGAGCTGCCTTCAGCAGCTGGACAGAGGCCTCCAAGCCTCAGGAGATTTTAAGAGAGATGATTCTGCTGAGCTGGGTGCAGCTCAGCTGCAGCCAAGTTACTTTCTCTTTCTAGGCCCCACTTTTCTCACATATAAAATGACAAGATTGAACTAGATGCTCCCTAAGGTCCCTCTTAGCTCTTCTGTTCTATTTATGAGTATATCAGAATTCATCAAATAGGATAAATTGATTCTTGCCTGCTCAGGTGAGGAAAATATTTCTGTGCCCACAGTGATCCAGGCTGTCACTAGCATTAACATGAAGGCAGAATTGCTAACAAAAAGCAGAGACCCTGAACTCCAAGGAGATCTTGGAGATTCAGGAGTAGGGCCTGGTGAACAGATGTCTTCCCAGGAGGACCGAGGGACCCCCAGTTTCTGCAGGGGTGCGATGGGCCTAGAGCTCTAGTGCAGGGGGAGGATATCGATGTCTTCTTTATAGGAATCAGCAAGGTTGGTTGGAGGGAGGAGCTTGGTGGAGTTTCTTAGGGTTTGAATCAGGCCCTAGAACTCAGCTGCTTTAGGAAAGCAGATGGTTTGAGCTTCCTTTTCAGTGGATGGCCCAGTGCTAAAGGCCCCTCTGAGTAGGATAGGACAAGAAAAGCAGCTTCCGTCCCTCATCAGTCCAGGCTGCTACCGCCTATCTGTTGTCAGGAGCCAGAGTGCCGTGAGGCCATCAGCCTCATCCTCATAATAATGATGTTCCCTCTGCAGAGAAACAGCGAGAGCTCGCTCGAAAGGGTTCCTTGAAAAATGGTAACATGGGCAGTCCAGTCAACCAGCAGCCCAAGAAGAACAATGTGATGGCCCGAACAAGGTAAAAGTTTTCTTCTCTATCCCCACCTCTGTCACTCAGATCATCCTAATTGACAGAGCTTCCTTTGTTCTTCTAGAATAGGGGCCTGGGATATGATGAGTGGGAAAGCAAGCAGATAATGGCCCCACAATTGGTAGGGATTTGGGAGCATTGAGCCCTCCTGAGTCCAGATTTAGGCAGTCAAAGTTTCTATCCTTGACCAGTGCCCCATCGCCCTTGTAAACCTCACACAGGGCCTTCCCTTGGTACCTGAGCTCCTGTTGTATTCAAGAGTACCTGGCATGGACCATTCTGTCCAGAGTTCAGCATGCCAGTTGCTCCCTTTAGGATAGAAAGGAAAGTTTAGACCTCCCTAGCACAATGCCCAGGACAGGCAAAAAAGCCTAAAGGCCTGCCATGGCCAGCCAGCTAACCATGACCCTTCCATTCTGTTCTGTCCAGGCTGGTTGTCCCCAACAAAGGATACTCTTCACTTGATCAGAGTCCAGACGAGAAGCCATTGGTGGCCCTTGACACAGACAGGTATGGAGGCCTGGGACAGAGGGTGGGCCTGCACCCAAAATAAATAAATGAAGGGTGTGTGTGTACGTGCATGTGTGTGTGAGAGAGAGAAAGAGAGACAGACAGACAGACAAAGAGAAAGGAAGCTCTAGATGGGAAGAGATCAGTTCTTTAAGTTATCCAGAACTAACTTTCTAGTCTTCCCTGGGTGTGGACCCCCTTGGTCCTGGGACTTAATTCAACAAATGTGCATTAAGTGCTTATTCCGTGCAAGGCACCATTCTGGGCACTGGGGAATTGACATGAACTCTGAGCCACTGTTATACCCCCACTCTGCAGTCACTTTGGTTCCAAAAGCCTCCCTTGGAGCCTGGCTTTCTTACCTAGCTTCCAAAAATATCTTCTTAGGTTTTAAGCCATCTGCTGTTGACCTTGCTCACCTCTGCTTCTTCTGGAGATTTCTGGCTACAGGCCTTGGAAATCCTACCATTACTCATAATCTCCTGCCTAAGGAAAGCACTATCTGGTCCCAGGATTTTTCCCCCTGGGCTTCAGGCCACCATATACTAACTTTGTAGTCACCTCCCTTCACTCTCCGAGGATAGTTATCCAGGGCCTGGAAGTATCAGCCTCATCTCATTAGGGAGAGGGAAAGCCATCCACCCATGGCTGTCAGCCCTGGAGGAGGAGGGATGGTTACAGTAACCAAAGAAGGGACCTGGACCTCCTGTTAGTCAGGGAAAGTGGCAGACTAAAGTTTATATAAAATCTTGGATGGAAGAACAGCCAGAATCAAAGACAAACTAGAACTGTTCTTCCCTGTTCTTTTCACTTCATCTGAAGCCTGTTGCTGGCTGGTAATTCAGGCTATTTCTGCTTGTCTCTGAAGCAAAATTGTTTATCTTCTGCTCCAAGTTTGCTTTGGGGCCTAGTCTTACTAGCAACTGTGTGGTTTCATAGTATTGTAGGATTATCGATTTAGAGCAGGAAGGGCCCTGAGACGCTGTCTAGTCCAACCCCTCATTTTATAGAAGAGGAAACTGAGGCCCATAGAGGTCATGGGATCTGCCCAGAGTCACATAGGTAGTAAGCAGTGGGGCCAGGATTTGAACCCAAGTCCTCTGACTCTGTACTTCAGTAGTAGATGGCAGCTTTTCTTAGTCCTGTTTACCTGGCATAGTCCCCTTCCCTCCTTCCCCCTTCTACCATCCCAGGGCCAGGCTCACCCTCATAAAACTTATGGTTTCCTTACTGAGTTTCTGTTTCTTGTCCCCTGGCTCTCCTCTCCTTTGGAGAAGCCCCATGGGAGAGGGAATAGACCAGTGAGCCTGGGGTCAGCAAGATCTACCTTAGAATCCAGCTTGTGATGGTTACTGACTGTGTAACCATGGGCAGGTCACTTAAATTCTCTGAGCCTCAGCTTCCCCATCTCTTCAATGGAAATAATTCCTGTAGTTCTCATCTCACAGTATGGTTGCAAGGATCAAATGAACTCATGAATATAAAGCACTATACAAATGACAGCAAATTTATTCGATAGCAGAAATGATTGACAGATCCTAAGCTCCAAGACTTCATGCTAACAGTTGCCTCCTTCCTCACTTTTCCGTGTTCTCTCTGACACGTCCCTCAGAGACTGCCTCATCCCCAGGGAAAAGGAATGTCCTTCTTGTCCTACAGTGTTAGAGCTGAACACTCTGTTGCCCAAAGCCTGATTTTCTAAAGTTAATATTGAATTTGACACAGTAGTACCCACACTGCCTTCTTTGTCTGAGTGCCCTACTTAGAGATAGTCCAATCACTTGATTTCACAATTTTCCCCTAGAATCCTACTAGTACAGTTTTGGCAATAGCAAAATATTTTACACCAACATTAATAAGAATAGCTGGTTTCAACCAGTGGTAACAGATCCCGCTTATGCACCACACTCTTTAATTTTTTTAATTAAATATTTTAATTTTTTTCCAATTACAATTTCAACATTCATTTTTTATAATTTTGAGTTCCAGATTCCCTCCCTCCTTCTCTTCTCCCTTCATTAAGAAGGCAGGTAATTTTATATGGGATATATGTTTAGTTATATAAAATATATTCCCATATTAGTGATGTTGTGAAAGAAAACAGACAAAAAAAAAACACACACAAAAGAGAAAGTAAAAAATAGTGTGCCATTATATGTGGAGTCTGCATTCAGACTCCATCCGTTCTTTCTCCAGAGGTAGATAGCATTTTTCATCAGAAGTCTCTCAGAGTTGTCCTGGATCTTTTTACTGCCGAGAAGAGCTAAGTCTTTCCCAGCTGATGATCATACAGTCCTGCTGCTACTGTGCACAGTGTTCTCCTGGTTCTGCTCACTTCACTTTGCATCAGTCCATGTAAGACTTTCCAGGTTTTTCTGAAACCATCCTGCTCATCATTTCTTATAGCACAAAAGTGTTCCATCACAGTCATAGGCTGCAACTTGTTCAGTCATTCCCCAACTGATGGGCATCCCCTCAATTTCCAATTCTTGGCCACCACAAAAAGAGGTGCTGTAAATATTTTTGTACATATAGGTCCTTTTCCTTTTTTAAAAATCTTTGGGATACAGACCTAGTAATGGTATTGCTGGGTCAAAGGGTATACACAGTTTTATAGTCCTTTGGGCATAGTTCCATATTGCTCTCCAGAGTGGTCGGATCAGTTCACAACTCCACCAACAGTGCATCAGTGTCCCAATTTTCCCACATCTCCTCTGACATTTGTTATTTTCCTTTTCTGTCATATTCACATTGTCCTTTGAGAAACAACACTGCAAGCACTCACTCTTCATAAATGCTTCTTCTTTCATTCATTCATCTGGACAACAAGGGATGATGTTGAAGGAGGACTGGATACCAGGTCCTTTTGCCCCCTTTTCTTCCTTGCGCCTCTGACTTTTGTGTCTTCTTGGGCACATCTTCACCTCTCTTGGGACCTTGCCTTCCCCATCTGTGAAAGGAGACAGTAAATGTAGGCAAGTGAACCCCAAGCATTCTTAGAAGAAGACAGGCAGGTCGACTTGGAAGGTTCCACCACTGGAACCTCTGGACCACTTGAGGGAAATTCACAGAGCCCAGTCTGCATGTCAGAAAGTAGTGGAAAGGGAGGGCTTGCCTAGAAAATAAAAAAGGAGTAGGAGGCACAAAGAAAATTAAGGAGACACAGACAACCAGGGTAGTGTTTGGTACTATCATATTAAATTTAATAGAAACATTTTTAAAAATATGGACCATATCTAATACAGTCTCATATGCAATCCTGTCCATTCTTTGTATATTGAAGTGTTGGTGTTTTGTTGATGCTCATTAAATTCAAAAAAATTTAATTGAAAAAAAAAACAAGGCAAAAAGGGGGAATTTAGATTAACACCAATAAAGGGAAGAAGATTGGGAAAGGGAATAAGAAGAGAGACGCTTAGCGAGTCCTATTTGGGGAGTATGATTGAATGGACTGACAAAATGAGCTCAGAGTTTACTTAAGATGGTACCAAGCTATTAGCTTAATGAGGGTGTAGGGAAAAGGGGAGGCCAAATGGTTGGTTCTTCTTACCCACCTCCCATCCTTTCGCCAGATTCCCCCACCCCGGGCCCCAAGGGAAAGAATTTTTCATAGGACCATAGACAGGATTTAAGGATTTCCATTTAGAAGGGACCTTGGGGATTGTTCAAATCTACTCCTTCATTTTACAGATGAGGAAACTGAGGCCCACTGAGGTGAAAGGAAGGTCACAGCAGTCACCATGTCGTAGTTGAAAGAGCACTGGATTTGGAGAGAGGTGACCTGGGTTCAAATTCTGACTCTGCTGCTCACCACCTCACTTCACCTCTCTAGGTCTCAGTTTCCTCATCTGTAAGATGGAGTTATCTCTAAATCTGAACTAAGATTTGGTAGTTTTTGACTTCAGAACCAGTGTTCTTCCCATTAAATAATCCAGCCTCTATAAAACTATTTCTGTTGAAGGGGGATTAGGCCTTGGCACTGAGAATCCAAATTAATTGCAGGGGCAGTCCATTAACTAGTGGAAATCCATCCATAGCCCCAGTTCAAGGGCAATGTTTAGTCCTCAAACACCCCCAAAGAAGTGAGACTGAGGACCCAGACTCTCAAATCACCAGTGCTGTTTTCCTTCTTGTCTTTACTTACAGCGATGATGACTTTGACATGTCCAGATATTCCTCCTCGGGCTACTCCTCAGCAGAGGTGAGTCATGAGAACGTCTGGAGGTTTTCTCCAGGAAGAGAGACTTGTACCTGCCCCTGGCTGTCAGCCCTGAGAAACCAGAAGGAAGGATTGTCCACTAGGGAAGAGGGTTAGAACTAAGGACTGCAGCTTCTCCTTGGTGCTAAAAATAGTAAAGACTGAGAAATAGAGTTACAGCCTAGGAGGTATGTGGTGGAGTGTCTGAGACATAGGAGTGGGACCAAGATGTAGGAAAAGGAGGTGAGAAATAGGATCATAGTCCAAGATGTAGGAGTAGAATCTTAAAGGATAGGACTTTGGAGATGGGGGTGGGGTTGGGGTAGAGAAAAGATAAGGGGGTATTTGGGAAAGAGGGGTGGAACCTGGAAGGTAGGAGGGTGGGGCCTCAGAGATAGGGGCATGATGTAGGAGGTAGGAGATGGGTTTTGCATAGTGGAAGATGGAGCCTACAAGTTAATTTCTAGGGCTAGATAGGACTACAAGGCCTGCCTGCCCCCACCTTCACCCCAGGTTTGACCGACCTCCCCTTTGCCTACAGCAGATCAACCAAGACTTGAACATCCAGCTGCTGAAGGATGGTTACCGGTTAGATGAGATCCCCGATGACGAGGACCTCGACCTCATCCCCCCTAAATCTGTGAACCCCACGTGCATGTGCTGCCAGGCCACTTCCTCTACTGCCTGCCACATCCAGTAACGGCCAGCATGGGCCAGGACAGGGGCAGAGGGGGGAGGAGGCACATCTGGCGCCCATTCCCTCCCTAGTTCCCATTCTGGGCCCTAGTCCTGGCCTTAGCCACTGGCCAACTTCTTAACAGCCATTGCTTCCTCCTATGGTAGGACGTGTACCTCTGTGTTCATGAAGCCGGGAGAAACCAAAATGAGATTTCACTGGGGGGGTAGGGGTGGGGGGGTGTAGGGGCTCTTTGTTCATTGATTTGTTTAAAGGGGATTCAGCCAGCTTCCCCTTCTCCCTAAAACTACCACCACCTCCATTGGCTTCCCGGCCATGACTGTCTCCAGCAGACAGACTGGCCAAAAGTCTGGGGAGAGCAGGAGAGGAAGATGGGAGAAGGAGAGATACCAGGGGTTAGTGAGGGCTGAAAGGGGACTGCCAAGGGAAGCAGCCTGGAACCCTGACCTCCACAGGCCTAGGGTAAGTCAGTCTATGTTTCACTCAGAAGAAAGCTCTCCCAGATTGTCCTCCGGCCAAGCCATGACCCAGTCTGATTTCCCAGGATGCTCAGGCTCAAAGTCTTCCCCCAGAGGTCCTTGGAGATTGCCCCATGATGGTCTGCTACAGAAATAGAACACCTGGCAGCTGAAGGACACCCCAAAGACTCCTCCTGGAACGGCTCAAGCAGGCCAAGGGCTACTCAGCCTAAGCTGTCCTGACTTGCCCTGGCTCGGCCTGGTGGTGTGAACCATGGGAACTCGTTATCTTTCCTGGCCCTGGCTTGTCCTCCTCCTGCCTTCTGACCTGCACACTGATTTTTAGATTTTTTTAATGTTTGGTCTCCATCTCCCCTCCCCTCCTCTTCCGTCCAAGTCGGGCACAGCGTCTGGGCTTCATTTCCCATCACTTTTCCAAGAGATATAAGGGTAGAGGGGAGCCTTGCCATCACCACTACCAGGGAAGCAACTTCCTCTCTTGCTGTCGTCCTCTGTCTCTCTTCCTCTCCCTCTCTCTGTCACTTGCTGTCTGTGTCTTTTCCTCCCTCTTTCTGTTTAGGAGAGGAAAGGGAGCAGCAGTGTACGTGGGATCAGGACCAAGGTGGGAATGAGAACAAACTCCTGTCTGCCTAGTTCTGTTAGTGTCCTTGTGGGTTTTTCAGGGTGGTGGTGAATGGAGGGAGCTACCTCTGGCCCAGCCTCACCCCACTCCTCCCCATCTCTCTGTCTGCCACCAAGCCTTTGCAGGGAGCTGGAAGCAGGAAAGGAGAGGGAGTTACTTATGTCAGTCCCCTCCCCTACTCTGTGGTTAGCTAGAGCTGAGCCTCACCAGGCCTTCCTGCCTCCTTTGCCCTAAAGTTCTACCTTTCCCAGCAGGCCAGGATGTCCTTTGGATCTGCAGTCCAGGGGCTGCCTCTTAACCTGCTCTCCCCTACCCACACAGCTAGCCTCCTTCCCACTGTCACTCATGAGTGAGCTCAACTTGCTGCTTGGGACGTCACTACCTTTGTCCACATCCTTTCATGAGGCTCAGAGGAGGTTGCATAGAATAGGTATCTTCAGGGAAGTGTGTGTGTGTGTGTGCATGTGTGTGTGTGCACGTGTGTGTGTTGTGTATGTCTGTATAATTATATGTGTAGACATGTATATGTCTTTAGGCATAGCAGTAGTATGTCTGTGTGTATCTGGTTCTGTGTGTGTGTGTGTGTGTGAGAGAGAGAGAGATAGTAGGGTATGTACACGCGCCTCTGTGCTACTGCTGGTGTTGCTGTTTGGATTAGAAGGGTCATAGTGGGAGTAGGGCCCTAATAGCACCAGAAAAATAAAATAAATCCTGGGCCCTTCTTCCTGAGGGTCCTGGTAGGGAGGGAGAGAACATGATCCCAGTTGCCAAGGCATGCTCTTGGTTTCAAGTTGGGCAGTGACCTCAAAGGCTGATGCGTGTACAAGGGAAAACTGTTTGCTTACCAGCACTTGCTTAGCTCTCCAGAGCTGTGTGTTTGGTAAAAACAAAAAGTCATTTGGGGAAGGAAGGAGGTCCAGAGGGTCCCTGCTTTTAGGACTGGGAGGTGGAAGGAGCAGGATCAAAGTGGACCAGACCATGCCAAGCCGTGGTCTCCTCTGCCCCAACCTGGGATGGGCCAGCTCTGAAACAGGCAGCATCCTCGTGACTTTCCCCAGACCTAAGCTCAGCAAGGCCATTCCCTCCCTGCCTACCCTCCAGTCTATGTGTGTCTACCCTCAGCCTTCCCACCTCTTATGTGGGATTGGAGTACAGATTATAGACTAGCCCAAGATTTCTCAAGACTAGTTACCCAAGGGAAGAGGATCTCCCTGTCTTGATAGGGAGAGGGGAAAGAAGCGCTCTCCCCCTGTCCTTCATATGGTGAACCATCACCCCCTCCTTACACAGTTACATACATAGATATGTGTGTGTATATACATATAGGTGTGTGTGCATCTATATCTGCAACCACACTCAGTTTCCAAGCACCATTTAATGTCCCCAGAGAGGCCAGGTGCAGCTCTGAGAGGGTAGAGAGCTTACTACTCTACCCACTACTGTTTGCTGGTTCCTCAGAAACACCCACCCGGCGCTTAGGGTGATGGGGGTAAGTGGGCAGCCATGTATAAGTTGTAGCTCCCCATCTCCCTCCTTTGACCACCTAGTGTAAGGCAACTGCAGCATTCCTGAGGGTAGGGTTATCCAGAGGAGCGGTGTCCATGGGAATTGAGGGACCCAACCACAAACAGGTCTGCAAATCATTGGGGCAGAAATAGACTGGCCATGAGGGCTCCCCTCCAAGGGTGTGACTGACTTATCTCTGTGCCCCCTTCATGTGAAAGAAGTCTTCTGACCCCCAGAAATAGTGGTCTTCCCAACCCTAAGACCTAGACTGTCCTGTTTCAACTACCAAGACCTCCCTTTTTCCCTTGGACCCCTGCCCTACAGTCAGGTCCCATGGGCCAGCAGTCTTCTTGCATCTTCCATCTCAGGTGGACCCTGTAACTTCACTTCTGACTAGAGACTGGACCATCACCAAAGTCAATATGGCTCAGTCCCTTAGCATGGAAACAGTCTGCCTGTGTTCAGATGTGGGGTCGACTGACGAGCTTTGTGCTTGCCCTTCCTGGGTCCCTGTAGGATAAGGAGAAGGAATCAAGGAAATCAGAGAAAAGTTCTTTGTGGAAGTGGTGGTGGTACCTCATCTCACTGCTGGGAACCAAGGTATTCTCCACTGTATATCTGGCCCCCGGACTAGGAGAGAAGGAGGAGGGAGGGAGGCAAGAGCCCTCCAGACCACTTTATGGGGTTTGGAAGAATCAAGCCTCTCCCATGACAGGACCCCTTCCTCCCAGCTCACTTCCCCTTCATCCCTCTGACCCTGTCCATGTAGGTACTTGCCTTAACCTCACTGGTCCCCAGCCCTGCCCCTGGCCCTCAACCTAGTCCTCATGACTGTGGGTTCTCTTTCTTTGGAGTGTCAGTTACTCTGCATTAATTTATTTAAAAGGTATGTTTTTTGGAGACATGAGACATGTATAATATTTTTTTAACATTTCCATCGCAGTATTTATCATCGGTCCTGGTTGTGTGTCGTGTAACACAATTAATGATATTAAAAAGCATAATATGAACAAGCCTGCCCCATGGCTCCCTGGTTCACTGGTGGGGGAAAAGGGGGAACTGGGGAAGTGTGGTTGGGAGGCAGGATACCTAGGTTCTACATTCTTCTCCCTCAGACTGTGACTCAGGGCAAGGCCTGGTCTCCTTGGCTAGAGAGCAATATCCATCACCTTGACCTAGCCCCACATTGAGGCAGGTAGAAGAAAGGCCACTTATGTAGTGTGTCAGGCATGCTAAGGTCTCATCCTCACAACAACCCTGGGAGGTGGGTGCAGCTATTATCCCCATTTTGCAGATGAGGAAACTGAGGCAAACAGAGGTTAAGTGACTTGCCCAGGATCACACAGCTAGTAAATGTCTGAGGCCAGATTTGAACTCAGGTCTTCCTGACAGCAGGCCTATTGCTCTATCCGCTGCACCATGTAGCTGCCTCTATAAGGAGCCAGGCTTTTTAAGTCAATGTGCATTTATTAACCATCTACAATACAGAGTTGGTGAGGGAGGAGGAAGGGGGAAGGGCTAAACCTCTGATTACATGCGGTATAGAGCTCTCCATGAGAAAACACACTCTACCAATACAGATAAGCAACTGTCCTAGAACTTTACATAGTCTTAAAAAGGTAAACTGAGCAGTGAAGCAACCTGCTTAGCCTCCTGTGGTAGGGGCATAGCCTTTAGAGCCGAAAGACACTTAACCCAGGTTGTCCTGACTCCACGACTGGCCCTCTGCACACTCAAACAGTCTGCCTCATACAATATGTATACAGAGCAAGGTCCCGGGATGGCAGAAAATATCTGGACACTGTGAGAGGGATGCTCAGCTCTCAGCTCTCATTCCCTCCTACTTGGGCTGTCAGAAGGCTGCTCAGCCTCCTTGTTCCCCCTCCCTTCCCTTTCTCCCCTGGTCTCAGTGAGGGAGAGTTGATGTGTATGGGAAGGTCAAAAACTGCCCAACCAGCAGGCAAGAAGGCTCTCCAAGAATGCACCGTCTATAATCCCAGTGGTCCCTACGAGGAGGAAGCTTCCTTAATCTCGAGAGCTCACTACCTTTCTGGGATCCCTAAGGGTCTGGGTGCAGAGGCTGAAGAACAAGTGTACCCATCTAAGCCCTCTGTGCATCTTGGAAACACACTTAGGGTTGGCTCCTCATCCCAGCTCTATCATTAACTGTCTATGTTCCTTTGGACAAGTCATTTCTCATCTCTTAATTTTGGTATCCAGAAAATGGGGAGGGGGAAAAAAAGCAAGCAATTTTATTAGGTGACATACCAGGCCTCTTCACCTTTGAGAATGTGATCCAAAGAGGAGAAGAGGGGAAAGAGAATGATTGGTTGGGTTGGGGAGGGGGTGTTGACCTAGAGACAGTATAGCATAGTTAAGAGGACACTGGACCTTACAGACAAGACCATCGTAGTTCAAATCCTCAGATACCTACTACCTCTGTGACCTGGGCCAATCACCCTCCCAGCCTCACTTTCTCCATCTAAAAAACGAAGTGATTGGACTCCATGCTCCCTAAGGTCCCTTGCAGCTCTAACCTATGACCTCCTGGGACCCCCCTGTTAACCCTAATGGTGGGGGAGGGAGCTGGTCTGCAATGATGTCACAATAGACAGCTCTGGGATCAGTGGGGTGCGGGGTGGGGGATGGGGATGGGAGGGTATCTGTGGGGGGCCCAAGCGGGGAGATGGATCACAGCAGCCCAGCAACACCTATAGACAAGTGGTGCAGGATCCTCGGGAACAGGGTACTTCCAGATGCTCAGCCAGAGACTCTGGAAGGCACTACCCCCTAAGGTGGTGCCTGGGTTACACCATGTTCCTCTTTGCTCATAAGACCAAAACTCCTATAAGTACCTACACTGACTCCTACAGACCCCCATGTTCCATCAAGCAAGACTATAAGGATCCACCGCTATGGGCATGGGAAGAGAACAAATTTGTAACCCAGGTGAGTAGAGGAATAAAAATGGGAATGAAGGAGGCAAACATGGAGGGGGGGTGGGAAGGAGACCTGATGAAATCTCACGAGAGCCATTTGTGAAAGAGTGTGATGGTAGGCGAGTGTATTTGTGACAACACACAGGCCTCTGTATGTGTGTGTATATATATGTGTCAAGGACTGTGCGTGAGATGAAATATTTGCAACTAATATAACTGTGTATGTCTCAGGGAATGGAAGATTAGACTCAAAATTCTCTGAGGTGTCAACTCTAAGATTTTATGGTTCTATTATATGTAGTATGTGTGTGTGTGTGTGATCATGGATGTATGTGTGTCTCTGTGTAGGAGTGTGCATATTTATGAAAGCATTTGTGTATGTGAAACCAATCACCTACTCATGTTTAAGAGAAATGGAGCAGCTGGAATCTCCTGGAATCAGCAGGGTGGCTGGAGGTGAGAGGAAGTCACTCAAGCCAACCCACTGAGACAGCACAAAGTACTTTGAGGCTTCAATTTGTCCATCATAGACCTGTAGGGATTAGATTATGGCTCTCAAATAAGGAATTAGATCAAGGGGCAGAGATTTCCTAGCCCTCAGAACTGCCACTTCCCTTACCTCTCTTTAGCAATGTGCTTCATCACACTTTCAAATGACTTAACATCTTTGATTTAATTTGATTTAATTAACCTGTAGGTTAATCTAGGCAAGAGTTATCTTTACTTGATAATTTGGGAGAATGTGACTGAGAAGTAAAAGGACTTTCCCAAGGCTGCATAGAATAGTGGGAAATGGCTACAATTAGGACCCAGGTGTCTTCTCATCTTTACTTCCCCCACACACTACTTCTGGGTAATGACTCCAGCAGGGTTCATACTGGGAAGCTGCAATCTGGACTCTATGAGATCAGGGATGCAGATTTCTCTCATCTCATTGGAGGCATTCCAAAGACTCAGTCACCATCAAACCACCACCATGATTTCTGAGATAGTTGTTATCTCTGTTATCTGTATCAATGAAGGGGAAATTGACTTGGATCAGAGACCCTTTTTTGTCTGTCTTTGTTCTACAACAGAATTGCCCTCCTCACTCTACCTGGCTTGACATGGCAATGCATTCTGAGCATAGGGGCATAGGAATATGGGATTCAACCCAGAACATGGATAATCCACAATGTGGATAATCAAGAGATAATGCCACAGTGGAATTACAGAGTTCTGGTCATCATCTGACAATCCAACCTTAGGGCCCGTAGTATAGGCAGACAACTAGCTTGTAAACAAGTTAAAATACTTCTTTCCTGCTGCTCTCTTAGGTGTCAGTTTGTCAGTGTCCCTGATACTAGTGGGTCAGGACTACCCATCGCCAAAATAAAGCAGGTCAAGCCCCTCTCCTTTTATTTCTCTCTGCTTTTGCCTTCCCTCCAGGACCCATTCCTGCTATTCTTTATTCCCTGCTGTTAAATTCTTTCCAGTACTTAACCTCTTTCCCTCTCATTCCCTTTTGCTCTATCCCTGAGGGAAGAGAGGTCATGCATGAACTATAAAATGACAAGCTGAATCTACAACTTGTCTGGAAGTTTTTGAACCTTGATGAGGAAACTCAGAATATGGAGAGAGCAGGTAGAAGGTACCAAGAAGGGAAATATTGGCCTGATAGAGGCCTGGTTCAAAGATCAAGGGGCATCTATGGAGGGGGATTCCCATCTGCCTGACAGAGACAAGTGACAGGATGAGAAAGAAAGCCCTGAGTGTGAAAGGTAAAGATAATTAACCAACAGGATGAGGCAGTGTGGCAGAGGGGAAGGAGGAACCCTAGGGCCAGACTCCCTGCATCTGAATCCTAGCTGTTTCACGTGCCAGCCTTGCCATCTTCGGCCCCTTCCCTTTCTAGATTGTTTCTTCCTCTCTAAAATGGAGGATGGTGGGAATTGAAAGATGGGTGAGGAAGGGAACTTCGACTATGAATATCAGTTCATTTTGCTTAATTTGCTTTGTTAATAAAGGAAGCTAGGATGGAGTTGGGGGAAGAGGAAACAGTATTGGAAAGTGATTCTGGTGTTTAAAAAAAAGTATATCGAAACTAAAATAAAATGAAGGATTCAGACTAGATCAGTGATTTCCAACTTTTTCAAATATGAGAACTCCCTTTAAATACAAGCACAAAAAAATTCACAAGTTTACATCCAATAGGAGTTGGATTTTGAGCACCTCTTGAATGAGAAAATACATAATGATGATAAAAGCTAGTATGAATTCAGTAGCACTTTCTAAAATGAATGCATATTAGTCACAAAAGCATCTACCTACATTTGAAAATAGTAATACATGTTACTATGGAAGGCATATTTGCTTATTCTTGAATTTGCATAAAGACACCCCTCCCCCCACCCCCAGCAACTCCACAGCCACCAAGGGTTCATGGTCCATCAGTTGGGACCCACCAGAGAATCTGAGAATGATAGACTCATAGGCCCTGCCAGCTCTAGATCCTGTGTTCCTGTGATCAAGTACCCATTTTACAAAGACCACTAGACTAGGGAACAGGGTGGACGTCCTGCCTTTGTGGAGCTTAGGTGAAAAGACAAGATTTTAAATAACAATGACAGGCAATGAAATCTTAGATCCGGGTTCAGAGAATAGAGGGTAATGCCTGCAGAAGCTCAGTGGCATCAGGGCTACATCAGCAAGGGCTAGGTTGAGGCTGCTCAGGAAACTTGCTGAGTATTGAAGAATGGGGCAGATTAGGTTAGGGAGGCGGGAGGGCAGGGGAAGGGGCATTCTGGATAGTGGAAGGTGAAAGCATAAAGAAGCAAGGCAGTGAGTCGGGATGGGCCTGGCTGGAACAATGGGAGATAATCTGGAACCAGGCTGTGGAGGCCCTGAAGGGAGGCTGAAAGAGGCCTATGGATGATTTAGAATGAACTGCAAGGGAATTTAAAAATCATCTAGTCCAACAGCCTCATTTTACAGATGTGTAAACTGAGGCCCAGTTATATTTGGATATATGTATGTGTGTGTATCTACATATCTATGTATATATATGTGTGTGTATCTATGTATATATGTGTGTATACATGTGTGTTTACATATACATACACACACATATATAAACTATCATAAGAACTGTATCTAGCACTCCAGTCGGTTAAGCTTTTTTCTGTGAAGCTCTACTGAGCCTATGCTCTTATCTACCAGTAGAGGGAGTAAGCAGGACAAGGGCCAAGATTTAGGAAGACATAATGGCTATCTTCCTAGTGGAAGGATTGTCCAGTGGATAAGGGATTAGACTTGCTTTGCTTGATTCCAAAGGGCAGAACTAGGACCAATGTTTAGCAATGAAGCTAGATTTTTTTCTCAATATAAGGAAAAACTGCATAAAAGTTAAAGCTCCCCATCAACAAAAAAGGGTTGCCTTGGGTAAACAGGGAGTGGTAATGAATATCTTGTATCAAATCATTGCTAAGTTCCCTCTAAAGGTCAGCTCCAAAATTTTATAATGTTATGCTTCTTCTATTTATTACAATAATAAATTACTAATCTTAGTAACTCGCTAATTAATCTTGGAATGTTAATGCTGGGTGGGATTTTATTTTTTATTTAATAGTATTTCATTTTATTTTTCCAGTTACATGCAAAGACAATGTTCGACGTTCACTTTTTGAAAGATTTTGAGTTACAAATTTTTCTCCCTCTCTCTTTCCCTCTCTTACCCCCTCCCCAAGAAGGCAAGCAATCTGATATAGGTTATACAGGTGCAATCATGTAAAACATATTTCCACATTAGTCATGTCGTGAAAGAAGAAACAGAACAAAAGGAAAAAACCACCAAAAAAAGTGAAAATAGTATGCATCAACCAGCCTTCAGATTCTATCAGTTCTTTCTCTAGATGTAGACAGCATTTTCAATCATAAGTCCTTTGGGATTGTCTTGGATCATTGTATTGCTGAGAAAGAGCCAAGTCAATCAGAGCTGATCTGAATAGGATTTTAGAAGATCATCTCTAGACCAACGGCTTGATTTTACAGATGAGGAAACTGAGGACCCATAATGGATATGACCTGGGTCATTCATATCCAGTCAGTGGCAGAGTAGGAAGTGATGGCAAGGTGTCCTTTCTAGCTCTACCATTCTATGATTCTTTGATTCTGTTCTATGTAGGACAAAATACGATGACATACCAATACTTTAGTGTAGTCATGTAACATCTAGCAAGAGTTCAGATGTTATTTACTGCTTTTAATCTAGCCCTATTTTCCCTAAGACAAAAGAAAGGTAGGAAAAGCACATTGCTGTCTTTCTGCTGTATCCATCTCTAGCCAAGGTGGGAGCAGGCCACTTGACATGTTGACTCGAAAGGTACAGTGAGTGTTACAATCGAGGGCTGCTAATATGAGGCGATGGCTTCACCTATCTGGGCCACAGTGCAGAAAGCTGTTGACTCCCTCTAATCACCCACCCAGTGCTAGTTGCCTACACAAGCTTCCTTATTGTACAAGCTCTTTCAGAACTTAGAACCCTAGATGCCTTGATGGAGAGTTGTTTATTGTAACATTCAGTTCGCTAAGGAGTCCTGTCCCTGGAGCATTTGGTGATACAGGATTTGATTCTTCCTTCCCCCCATTGTTGAGTGTCTGTATATTCTGCTGTTGAGTCAGGAAAACTGCTGCTTACTGGTATTAGGATAGGTGTGTAGTGTCTTTTGTCTACCATCAACGGGAGGATCCCAAATGGGAGCTGATTCTGCATCAGTTGAACCATAGTTGGTGAGTCTGTGGACCGGGATAAAATTTAATTCTCAGTCAAGTTGGTCCTCAAGTTCCTATCTGAAGCACTACCCATATGTGTCAGTAGAGGGAGTAAGACAAAGGGGAAGCAGTCATTACAATGGAAGTAGTAGGGGTCAGAAGACCTAGGTTTTAGTATTGGTTCCTAACCGTGTTACCTGAAGCAAATTTACCTCTTTAAACCTTCAGTTTCTTTATCTGAAAAATTACAACTTTCTGCAAGGTGTCTTTCCCTTTAAAAGTTTTCCATTTTTTAAAAGAAAGGATAGGTGTATATTCTTGACAAATTGTTACCAACATTGTCCAATGTTATCTGAATTTTCTTTCCATTTAAAGGTGTCTTCATTTCTGTAGCTGTTGTAATGTGTATATTCTTCTTTTGGTTCTACCTTGTTTGTCTTCCTATGTTGATTTGAATTCTTCAAATATCCCATTAAATACACTCATATTTTTGTGGGGTCAGAGGGAAGGCAGGGCAATTGGGGGTTAAGTGACTTGCCCAAGGTCACACAGCCAGTAAGTGTGTCAAGTGTCTGAGGTCGGATTTAAACTCGGGTCCTCCTGACTCCAAGGCTGGTGCTCTACTCACCACACCACCTAGCTGCTGCCCCTACATAAGCTCATATCGACATAATATGTTGAACCTGTCCTCAGTCTTAGGGGCACACTGTTTACTTTAAAATTTTTGCCATTACAAATAGTATTGCTATGAATGTTTTCTTTCAGATAAGTCTTTTCTTGCTGTCAATAACCTCTTTTAGGTATTATCTCAATAAATAGAATAAAGAAGATAACACTTTTGTAACTTTTTTGCATAATTCCCAGTTGTTTTCTAAAGTAGTTGGGAGTAGCATTACCTATTTTGCAGAATCCCTGCTCTGCCAATTTGGTCAGAGTTCTAGTCTTAGGAGGGATGACAAGATAGAAGAAGGATTGTCCAGTGGATAAGGGAGCTAGGGCTTTTTATGAGTGCAGCAAACTACCATAAACAGAACCCCCCAAATGCCAATCAGATATGCCAATCATAAATAGACCAATTAAGAATAACTACAAGGTTGTTAGAATTTCTTTGGTCTCAGGGGCCAAGGTCAATGGTCTCATCAGTCATTCTAGCTTTTTTTTAAAATCTCCATTTCCATTCTTCCTTCTGGGGGAAGGATACCCAACTAGCCCATCACTTGCCAATATTGAATCATTCTATCTTTGCCAATTTCATGTGTGTGATGTGATAGATACTTGAGTTTTTAAAAATGTGTAATTCTCTGTTTATTCACAATTTGGGGCACTTTTTTAAAAGGCTGTTGACAGTTTGCATTTCTTCCTTTGAGAACCACTTGTTTATATCATCTTACTGTTGGAAAATAGCTTTTGATCTTATAGATTTGTGTCAATTTCCAATAGATTTTGCATTTTGTACTTTATCAGTGTAGTTTGTATAAAGATGTTTTTCCTAGTCTTTATCTTTTCTTCTGTGTCTAGCTGCTTTAATTTTATTTGCTCAAGTTTTTTTAATTTTTTTTCTTTAATAATTAATTACTTATTTTGCCTTTAGTAATATTTTCTATGCTGTGATTCATTCCCTATCTACAGTTGAGATATAACCTTTCATTCTTCCTTAACTTTTTAGTAGTGTGACTTTTTATTCATCTATTTTGAATTTATTACAATCTGTAGTATAAGATGTTGATCCAGCTTTGCATTCTTGGCATAACTCCAATTTGGTCAGAATGATTTTAATTGCTTTTAATTTAATTTATTATTAATATTTTTGCATCACTATTTATCAGTGATATTGGTCTATAGTTCTTATTCTCTACTTTCCTCTCTGATTTTTGAATATGTTTATCTCATAAGAATGTTATAGAGTATTTTCTTTCTCTTATTTCTCTTGTTTCTTTTGAAAACAGTTTATGTAGCATAGTTTCAAATATTATAAAATTTACTTGAAAATCCATCTGAACCTGGTGGAGTTGTACTTTTTTTTTTTTTAGTGGGAGTTCATTTGTGACTTGGTCACTTTTCTGAGCTTTTTTTTCTCTCTGGGATTAACTTTTTTATGTTATTTGTTTCCGTTTATTCTAATTTAGGCATTTTATATTTTTATAGTTGTTATTTTTGTTTAGTTTTTCAGTTTTGTTGTCAAATAATTTGGTACAGTAGTTTCTGATATTTGTTTGTGTCCTCTCTATTTGTTGAATCCTTTTCATTTTTATTCTATTAATTTGGTTTTTCTCTCTCGAAAAAAAATAGCTAGTGATTTATAAACTTTGTTAGTCTTTTTTAAAAATTAGCTACTTGATTTAATATTCAAGTTTTAAAAATATTTTATTCTGTTTATCTCACCTTTAATATTCAAAAATCTCTACACTTGTTTGGGGATTATTACTTGTCAGTCTTCTAGGTTTTTTATTGCATTCTCAAGTCATTAGTCCTTTCTTTTTCTCCTTTCTTAATATGTTCGTATATATAAAATTTGCTCTAAGGATTGCTTTAGGTATAGCTCATATATTTTAGTGCATTGACTCATCATAATCATACTCTTTCATAATATTAAAAATTATTTAGTGATTTAGTCTTTGATCTACTCATTATTTAGCATATCATCATTTAATGTTAATTTTGTATTGCATCTCTTGTTCCTATTTCTTACAATTTCATATTATATTCTATAAATGATAAATTTAAGATACCTGTTTTCCTATATTTGTTAATTATTTCTTTCTGGCCTAACACATTTTGTAAGACAGATAGAAGCCTGAGAATACGTGTATTCTCTGAGATTTCCATTTAGAAGTCTCTTTAGATATATCAAAATTTTTCCAACATTCTGTTTAAATCTATAATGTCGTTTTTCTTTATCATCCTATTAGATTTGTCAAGTACTAGGAACATTAAGGTTATCTAAAATTAATATCTTACTATGTAGTTTTGTTTTTATTTTTGTTAGCCTTTCCTTCAAGGCTTGGTTACTATGCTATTTGGTACATGTAGATTGGATCTTGTGATAGTAATAGTTTCATTCATTTGAAATGATGTCTACAATTCCTGAGGTGTTTTGCTTGTTTTTTAATCACTGAATCAACAAAACTTGACAACTGATTGGATGTGGAAATGGGGGAGTAAGAGAGAGTGAAATATTGAAGATGGCTTTAAGGTCATGAACCTAAGTGACTGGATAGGGAAATTTAGAAGACAGGTTTGAGACAGTGTTATATTTTGAACATACTAAGTTTCAGATGTATATGGGACAGCTCAGGGGAAATATTCAATAGGAAACCTGGTGATGTGGGAGGTTAGAGATCAGGAGAGAGGCTAAAGCTGGGTACAGAAATCCAGGAATTATCTGCAAAGAGATGCCTATGGTGAATTCATGACGGCTACTGAGATCACCAAGTGAGCATGTAGAGAAAGTAGAGAAGAGGGCCTAGACAGATTTAGGGAGCAACTCACAGATTCAGCAAAGGAAAATGAGGAGCGGCAGACAGATTGGAGGAGAACCAAAAGCAGTATTAGGAAAATCCAGAGAAGAATATTCAGGAAGATAGTCAACAGTGTCAAATGCTGCAGGATAGGTCAAGAAGGATGAAGACTGAGAAGAAAAGGTCATTGGATCTGGCAATTATGGAATCACAGACAACTCTGGAAAGAGCAATTTTGGACAAGTGATGAGGTCAGAAGCCAGACTGAAAGGGATTAGGAAGTGAATGAGAGAAGAGGAAATAGAAACCACTTTTTCTAGGAGTTTAGCTGTGAAAAGGAGGAGAGATACAAGGCAATGGCTTGAGGGGATGGTAGGATCAAAAGTAGGATTTTTTAAGGGTGGAATATATGTGGGTATGTTTGTGGAATATCACAGAAAGATCCAGTAGACAAGTAAGGATTGAAATTAAAGAAATATGAGTGGGTGGATGATTGCTGGAATAGGTGGGAGGGGACAAGATCAACGATGGAGGAGATGGCCTTGTTTAGAAGATCACCTCTTCATAGAAGTCTGTAGTGAAGCAGAGATTAGGAGATGATGGCAAGGGATTTTGAGATAGAGAGGAGGGGAGAAAAGAAGCTAGAGTGTCATGTAACACAGAGAAGGCCAGTTTGCCTGAATGTGGAATGTGAAAAGGGAAGGATTTTCCAATGAAACTGGAAAGATAGATTAGGACTAGGTTGTAAAGGTTTTTAAAAGCTAAATAAAATGCTTATATTTCATCCTAGAAGGAATAGGGAGTCACTGGAGGTGACTGAGCAGGGGAGTCACATGTTCAAATTTGAAAGTATGTATAATCATTTAGCGAAAGTGTGGAGGATAGACTGGAGTGAAGAGAGAATTGAGACAGGGAGATCAATTAATAGGAGTCCATGTACATGAGTAGAAAAGACCACGACTGGAGGGATGTTGTGGAGTTAGGAGAACCAGCAAGATTAAACAGCTGGGTGAATATGTGGGTGAGAGAGAGTGAAGAGTTGAAGGTGACACTAAGTTTACAAATATGGGAAACTGGAAGAATGGTGATCCAGAGGGAACAGAGGGAAAAGCCAAAGAGGGCAGGAATGAGACATGAGAGAAGAAGAGCTAAACTGAATGGGGATGAGATAAAGCAGCAGCAAAGGGTGGTGTGATTGTCCCATAAGCAACCAGGTATGTCTCACTATCAGAATTGGGACAAGAAGATGAGAGTCGGCTAGCCGTAGTTCAAGGACATAGTACCTATTGACCTTAGCCTTAAGAAATTTGTGAATGTCAGAGGATGAAACTGCAACTTTACTTTCACCAGAAGAACAAATGCAAACCAAGGATATTTGTAGAAGAGAATTATCAGGCATTCCCTCATTCATATTATTACCTAATTATTCATATTCATTCCCTCATTCATATTATTACCTAAATTATTATCTAAATAGGGCAAAGGGCTGAACTTACCATGGTGAGTAGTAACCCACTTGGAGTCCTGTAGATAAAGTGGCCACTTCTTCTGCAATCACCATCCACACTTTGGAGTCATTCTGGACTCTCCCCAGGGAACCCTTCAGAGGTCTCTGGCTTCCCTGAGGCTTGGGGTCCCAGGAAATCCCAAACGCAAGCTCATTTATATTAACCCCACTGCATTTCATCCAGACTTTTCCATAAATCCTGTGAACCTCTTCTAAAAAGTTTCCCATTCAGACAGCCAAAGCCAAGACCTCATCCTACAGGTAGAAAGCTCCTAATTCCAGTCCACAGATACCCAAGAGAGATGGAGAGGAAGAGATAGGGGAATGTAGTGGGCAGGGCTGGGATGGAAGGGGTGAAGAAAAAGGGAGAGGAGGAAGGAAGGGGGGCGAAAAGAGAAAAGAGAGAGAGGAGAGGAGGGGCAGAAAGAGAGAGGATGAGGGAGAGGAAAGGGAATGGAAGGAAAGAAGAGGGAGAAAGTCAAGAAAAGGGGACAGAAAGGGGTACAGAGAAGAGGGAGCCAGAGATATGAAGAGTAATGTATCATAGATTTTTAAATTCACACCAGGGCTTCAGGACCTTTAGAACAGTCCCATGTGGTTCATCACAACAACTGAGTCATTCTATCTGGCTCCTCTCACCTCCCACTTTTCCTTTACTTTGGAGTCATGACAAAAATGAAAAGGAAAATACTTGTGGATTGCCACAGGTAGGGGCGATGTTTAATTTTCCCTCCATTTGGAGCTTGTTATATTTTCTTCTTTTGATCAGCACCAGATACCTCTTTACTGCCTGCTTTTAACAGCCCTTCCCTCCACTAATACAATGCACAAACACCCCTCCTCACCTCCTGCCCATACTAAACACAAATAAGACTTACGTTATTGTCACTTTTATAAGCTCTGGGAATCTTTAGCCAAACTCCCATTTCTGTGACAAATCCAGTGCCCCCAGAGCAAAGCTGGCTCCATCTCTCCCTCAGGGAAGATTCGAGGGTATCCCTGGGGGCTCAGATATGTCTTTCTCTAATGCTACTAGATCAAGCTCCAATTCCTATGTATTCTTCCCAATATTAACCCTTAGTACCAGTCTTTCTGTTATATTGCTGATAGCCTCCATAAATAGTCCCCCCATTTAACCAACTACCACCAAATAGTTTTTACAAAGAGAAATTGACTAAGATAGCAAGAAGAGTTAAAAAGCATTTCACACACACACCAGCGAACATCCTCTTGCCATCTTAGACCCTGAGGAAAGTGGGCTCAACCTTAAAGCAGTTGCTACAAGGCATTCGCCCCCACCAAATTAACTTCTGGAGACAGCATATTGCTCCCTCCCAGCTGCGCTTTGATCTCCTGCTGGGCTAGACTAAGCAGGCCACTCACTACTTCATTTCTCACTATACTCAGCGTCAAGCAAAGACTCCACTTTCCGGATCTCTCCTGGTTGGCTCCCCAGCCTTTCAAAGCCCACAAGGTCACAGCCCAGTCTGGTGCTCCTTCCCTTAAGAGCAAGGAGAACAAATGCAAAGAGAAAAACAATAGAGGTCATACATCTGCCCAGGTGAGGAGGGCTTGAGGCTCCTCCCCATCCAGAGGCTTATAGCATGTCTTTCTCACTCAAACTAAATGGGCAGGAAAGGGAAGTGGAATCATATAATCGGTACCTTTTTTAAGTATTCTCAGTTCCAGCTTGGCCAATCAATCTTCTGCATGTGGCAAACAAACCAGAAACAATATATAGTTATCCCTTCCACATTAGGACGCAAAGGCTAGCAGATGACAGAAAAAGTTTGGAAACTCAAAAATGCAGAAAATATATGTACAGTATTTATAAAATCAACATGTTTTATCTTTTAATGCCATAATAATTCAGACTTCTCTGGTATGAAGGAAGGGCCCAAAAATGTGGATTACCCAGATTGGGGAGGGGCGAGGCGGTATTGTGGTGGGTGCACACTCCTAACCTACATTATATGGAAAAGATAACTACTATAAAATCCATATGGAGATTGCATCAGGCAGATCACACAGAATGTTCCTTTCAATCACCTTGTAACAATCCAATTGTAATCACCCCTTTCCTTCTACCCACTAAAAGAGCCAGAAGTCTATTTTTATTGATAAAATCTTTTTTCTTTTAATAATTTTTTGTTTACTCTTCCCCACACAACTCCACCACCATATGCGTTAATAAGATAAAGGAATTATCTCTATATCTAAGGTAAGGAGATAGTAAGAGGATACTAACCAAATCACCAGACCCAAATGTACTACATCCTCAGGGGATGGAAAGAACTAACAGATGTGATCACTGAGCTTCTCTTAGTGATATTTAAGCCATTAGGGAGAGAATGACTTCCTGAGGACTGCTCCTCAAGGGGAGGAATGGTTTCATTTGTGTCTGTATCCTTGGCACTAGCACTGTTCTGGCACATGATAGGTACTTAATAAATGTTTATTGATTGATTGGAGAAAGACAAATAATATTCATTTCTTTAAAATGGAGTGGAAAGAAATCTGCAAATCTCCCATATTCTACTGGCCCAAACTGACTTCCATGATCCTCATGCAGCATTTACCCGACTCGTTGCCCTTGCACGGGCCATCCCCTATAAATAGAAGGCACTTTTGTCACCTCTCCCTCAGAATGCTTCACTTCCTCTTAGACTCAGCTCAATAACCATTTGATGTACACAAAATCTTTTTTGATCCCCCAAATTCTAGTGCCTTCACTCCCTAACTCCCTTGTAGTTATCCTGTATATATTTATTCTGTGTCCGTTTTACAATGTATGTCTTGTCTTCCCCAATAGAATGTAAGCTCTTGAAAACAAGGATTCCTATTTCTTCTTCTTCTTTCTCTTTCTTCCTTCTTCCTTCTTCTTCTCCTCCTCCTCCTCCTTCTTCTTCTTTTTCTCCTCCTTCTTCTTCTTCTCCTCCTCCTCCTCCTCCTCTTCCTCCTCCTTCTCCTTTTTTTTGTATTTTTATCCTCAGGTTGGCAAAATTTCCAGCATATAACAGATAAAATTAAAGAAATGGATAGTGCACATCTGGAAAAAAAAGCCATGTCTCTAACAGGTTAGGCTAGACCAATTTTATTTCCTTTTGTGACAGATTTATTACACGGGTTGTGTTGTTGTTTGTTTTTGTTTTTGTGGTTCAGTCACGTCTGACTCTTCATGACCCTATTTGAGGTTTTCTTGGCAAAGATACTGGAATCATTTACCATTTCCTTCTGGAGCTCATTTTACAGATGAGGAAACTGAGACAAACTGGGTTAAGTGACTTGCCCAAGGTCACCTTGCTAGTAAGTGTCTAAGGCCAAATGTGAACTTAGGTTTTCCTGACTCCAGCATGGCTCTTTATCCATTGCACCATCTAGCTGCTTAAATTGGTACATCAGAGAAATGTTAAGTGTTTTTGCTAAAATACAGGCATTTATCTGCGATTTCAACATAGTATTTGGTAAAGTATCTCATATATCCTTCTAGAATAGATGGAGTGATGTCATCTACTTAATAATATAATTAGGTGAATTTGGAACTGATTGGGTGGTAAAGCTTAAAGAGTAGTCAGTATAGAAGGAGCCCTCCATTCGAGTCCACTAAAAATCAGCACTCAACTCTATTTTTTTCTTTTTTGGTTGATATGCTTATCAAGAGCTAGACAGAGAAATAGCCAGCCACCTCTTCAAATTTACAGGTGACACAAACTGGGAGAAATCACTAGATGAGAGGGTACAAAAAGATCTTGTTGGGACAGCTAGGCAGTGCAGAGGATAGAGCACTCGGCCTGGAATCAAGAGGACCTGAGTTCAAATGTGGCCTCATTTACAAGCTGTGTGACCCTGGACAAGTCACTTAATCTCAATTGCCTCCCCCCAAAAAGAAAATATCTTGTCCAGGCTAGAAATATTGAGCTGTGTGTGATGCGATGAAATTTAATACAGACAAATGTAAAAATCTTAAACTTAGGTTCAATATTGGCCTCACCAAGTATAAGATGGGAGGGGAGAGAAGATTGAAAAAAACTGGAGATTTAATCAATATGTCAAGTCAATATGAATCTACATAAAGTCAAGACAGGCTAGAACAATGAGCAAACAAAACAGAATCCCAACTATAAACAAATTCTTTGTTTCTTTTCATTTCTTTCAGAGACCAAGAATTCTCATATTGATTCCCCAAGTTCTGTCCTCTAGCTCTGTTGATTTATTTTTAAAGGTCTTAGTTTTCCAGTTTTCCACTTAAACAATTTTCTGTTTCATTCTTCCAGAGTCACTCTAGTCCTCAGAATCCACTCTTCATTGAGATTTCCCTCCATACTTTCTACTTTGTCATTTCTCATATGCGTCTTCTAGAATTCCTCCTTCAGTGATTTCATTCCAAATATTATAGATTTGAGATCTTCTTTTGTGTCACAGATTGGCATTCTAAGCCAGTTTGGAGGTTCTGGCAATGTGTCCATTCTCTCCTTTGTAGTTATGATTGTTATTGCAGACCTACTCTTTCCTTCCAGAGATTTCTCCTCATACTTTTATCCTCTAATATTTATTCATTGTGGTGGGGGCTCTTTTTTACTTATTCATTTCGCCCACAAAGGTTTTTTTTTCTCTCCCTTTTTGTTTTATCTGGCACATTCACTGTTATTTTTGAAATGAAGCAGGTATGCAAGGCTTAAACACAAACAGTCTGGCATCCTGTGCCTAGGCAGCTTGGTGCTGCGATGAATAGAGCACTGGTCCTGGGATCACAAAGACCTGAGTTCAAATACAACCTCAGACACGTCCAAGCTGTATGACCTTGGGCAAGTCACTTAACCTCTGTGTGCTTCAGTTCCCCCAGCTGTGAAATGGTAATGACAATAATAGCACCTATCTCCCAGGATTGTTGTGAGAATCAAACGTGAGAATATTTGTAAAGAATTTAGTACGGCGCCTGGCACATATTAAGCACTTAATGAATACTTGTTCCCTTCCTTCCTCCCTACCCCCCCTTGCTAGAAGTCCTGTGAGTCACTTAGCGATGTTTTGACTTCTCTGTGCTTATGTGTATGCCCCCAAATGAGGATAATAACCTACATTTTGCCCAATCTACTTGATTACCATGCTAGACTTTGGGAGCTGAACGATGAACTCAGAGGATCCGGAGCCTTTCCAAGTAGTTCACATCATGGTTGAAGAGTTGACTCACTGCTAAGAACTGCAGTTCTCTTGTTTAGCCACTCTTAAGTCGTATTCCTCTGGTTGTGAGGGAGAGACTAAAGTGCAGCGCTCAATCAGGTCTCACAGGCACTTAAGCTAAGCGTGGTTGACCAATTTATAATCTCACAACTGGATTGAGAAGACAAAGGATAAATTGGGGGTGGTTGAACAGAGTTGAAAGAGAAACTGAGAGTACTACAGCTCTGAGAGGAAGGTACAAATTTAAGAGACCATCCACTGCTGCATTAGCGGGGATGCAGCATTGACCAGAATGTTCTAGGAACAAGTATGGCAAGTTAAGCAGATGCTTTTCATTGCTTTGCTTGGAGACATCATACTCTCCCCAGGGAACTCATTGTTTTGTTGGAAGAAACTCATAGTTTCTTCATGCCGGCAATATTTTATCTACCCATAGGTCTGTGCAAGATTATCAAGATCTCTAGAAGCACACAAAATAAGGCCTTGCTTCCTCATTACCAATCACCTTCTCCACAAATTGTTGAGAAGGGGACAGAGATATAATTCCTTTTAGTCTGTCCTCGGCTTCTTGCTCCTGAGAGAACTCAGAGCAAAACGGTTTCGGCTCTCCTCTTTTTTTTCCTTTGGAGGGGAGAAAGCAAGGCACTTGGGGGTTAAGTGACTTGCCACAATGTCACACAGCTAGTAAGTGTCAAGTGTCTGAGGTCAAATTTGAACTCAGGTCCTCCTGACTCCAGGCCCGTGGTCTATTCACTGCGCCACCTAGCTGCCTCACCTCTGGCTTTTCTAGAGACAAAACAGTCTCACATCTGGTGGCGTCTCTCAAATTCTGCTTTCTCTCTTTCCCTCTGTGGAAGGCTTTATGGGCCCAAGGTTTTATGGCCTCCAAATAGAAAGGAAGGGGGAAGACCACAGAGGCACTGATAAGATAACTAAAATACAAAATATTTCATGAGGTATAAAATAAATTCACGTGTAAAGTCATAGAATCATAAAATTTAGGACAGAAAAAGAAGGACAAAGATCATATCGCTCAGGAGTTTTTTAACCTGGGGTCTGTGAAATTATAGTTTTTAATAAATATATATATATATTGATAACTATTTCAATAGAATTGGTTTTCTTTGTAATCCTATGTGTTCTATTATATGCATTTGAAAGCTATCCTGAGAATCGGTGCTTGGTTTCAACAGATTGCCAAAGGGGTCCAGGACACTCAAAAAGCTAAAAATCCCTAATCTAATTCAAATCTCTCCCTCCCCCTTCTCCCCACCTATTTTACAAATGAGAAAACAAGGTCTGTGGGGCAACAGGAGATCAAGGAAGGGTTTATGAAGTTAATGATATTTGTGTTGGACTTTAAAGTATGACTAGGAATTCAGCAAGCAAAGAGGAGAAGGGAAGGAGCAAAGAGTGCAGTAAAAAAGCATAGTAGGAGAAAAGCCCAGGATGTCTTTGGGGGACTAAAAAATAGTTAAACTTTGGCCAGAAAACAAAATCTGTGAGACAAATAATGTCAGATAAGGTTGGGAAAAGGAAAGTCGCACTAAATAGAGAAGGGATTTAAACATCAGGCAAAGGATTTTTGAATCAACCAATTCTATCAATCAGTAATCATTTATTAAGCACCTACTATGTTCTAGGCATTGTGTTAAGTTCCAGAGATACAAAAAGAGGCAAAAGACAGTCCCTGCTCTCAAGGAGCTCACAGTCTAATTGGGGGATACAACCCACAAACAAGTATATACAAAGTAACAGAAGGCATTAGAATTAAAAGGGGTTGAAAGTGTCCTATAGAAAGGTAGGATTTTAGTTGGGATTGAAAGAAAGCCAGGGAGGTCAGTAGTCAGGGGGCTGTAGGGATGCTTCCCTCCAAGGATTCTCTAGAAACCTCATCCATTTTGACAGATACAGTTCCTTCTTGACTGGAGGTACATTATCCTTTGGTAAGTCATAATGCTGATGCAAATGATCATTCTTTCTTCTTCCATGAGTGACAGAAACTTGCTTTCTCACAAGGCTGCTATGGTGAGATGCTCAAAAAAGGGTCCCCAGAGAGACAGCATACCAAGTAGGTAGAGAGCAGCCTTTAAGTTAGGAAGATGTTGTTCTAAGACACTCATAAGTCTGGTCTCTAACATATACCAGCTGTATGGAGAGGTCCTAGCTTCTAGAAAGAGGAGGGCTTCCTAGATGGTGCCTACTAGATAGGAGAGGAGCAACCAGATGTCTAAGGATACAGAGGATCAGCAAGTGACAGAGCCACAATTTTGGAGGAATAAACCTGGAAAGGCCCATATCCTCTTAGTGTTGGGAATTATTCAGATGGTACAGGTCCAGTGAGAAAGGGATTACCTCTCATTTCTTGGGAAGACTAAGCAATGGAGTGACACTAGGGTTTCTGGAGAAAGGTAGGCCTCAGTAGGGGAAGAAAAGATATTCTATGCTTATAGGTTCCTGTGAGACCTTTGATATTTTTGCTTTCCGTGGGATGAAATAAAGGTTACCTTGTTATCAGATGTATAATGTTAGCTTGAGTACTTGCACAGGAACTGTACTTAAACCGCTTTTAAGTACTAGACATGAAGCAAATTCTGAAATGTCAATAGGAAAAACTGGGTAGGAGCAAAATGAACCAAATTCTGGAATTTCTCTGTGAGGACATGAGCTAGAAAGAGTGACTCATGAGAAGCCTTCAAGATTGAACTCAATTCATGTAAACTTAGAGTTTGAGGTACTAAGATACAAGTAGCAATATTATCATTTTTTTAAAACTCAGCCTGAATCTTTTTTTTGTAAGAGTCAGAAACCTCCCTTTGACCCAGCAATACCGCTTCTAGGACTATATTCCAAAGAGATAATAAAAATGGGAAAAGGACTGACATGTACCAAAATATTTACAGCAGCTCTCTTTGTGGTGACCAAGAACTGGAAATTGAGGGGATGCCCATCAATTGGGGAATGGCTGAACAAGTTGTGGTATATGAATGTAATGGAATACCATTGTGCTAAAAGAAATGATGAACAGGCAGACCTCAGAAAAACCTGGAAAGACTTATATGAACTGATCCTGAGTGAGGGGAGCAGAACCAGGAGAACATTGTACACAGTAACAGCCACAGTGTCTAATGATTGATTTTGATAGACTTAGCCCTTCTCAGCAATGCGAGGACCTAAAACAGTTCCAAAAGACTCGTGATGGAAAAGGCCATCCATATCCAGAGAAAGAACTATGGAGTCTGAACGCAGAGTGAAACAGACTATTTTCTTTTTTTTATTTTGTTTTTTCTTTCTCATGGCTTCTCCCATTCGTTATAATTCTTCTATACAACATGACTAATGTGAAAATATGTTTAATAGGAATGTATCCTATTAAACCTATATCAGATTGCAGGGCATCTTGGGGAGGCAGGTGGGAAGGAGGGTGAGAAAATTTAAAACTTGTGGAAATGAATGTTGAAAACTAAAAACAAATAAACTAATATGTGCACGTATACATATTATATACATATATGTATGTATGTATGTATATATATATATATATACACACATAAGAGTTGGAGACTTGGGGCAGGAGGACATGTAGTAAATGTGGGCACTAGGACTTCAGTGTCACTTGGTATCAAGAGTCCATATAGGTGGCCTTCTAGGATGAGTTTATAACTACCTGTTTATAACTTACCAGAATGAAGGCATTAATTTGACACTTTAATGGGTAGTTTCCAGGGTTCCCTGTTCTTTCTGATTTTTTGTGTCATCTTTGTACAAGCAAGAGACTTCTCCTTCTCTCAGCTTTTCTTAAAGGACAGAAGACAGAGCTTCTGGTGTGTGTGTGTGTGTGTGTGTGTGTGTGTGTGTGTGTGTGTGTGTGTGTGTGTGTGTGTAAACAGGAAGCTGCTAAGGTCCACACAAAACCCTGAGATGGTCTATTTCTAATCAAGAGATATTAAGTTTCTTCCACTTAAAGTCTCTGAGGCTCAGAGGTGGTAGTAAAAAAAAAATTAATTTGTGTCTAATACTAAAGCTTTAACCATTAAATTCTGTGCATTTTCCAGCCCAGTCTCCTATCATAGACCTGCTGGCACAAAAAACTTTCATCAAGGGACTCGTGCAAGTGCTTTTCCTCAAAACATTTTAAAACCACAAATAAAATAACCAGTTTTAAGACAGAGATACAGTTGTTTCTCCAGAACCAGCCAAGGAGTATGGACTTTTTATCACAGGCAATGGGGAGTCACTAATGTGCGTTGAGCAGATTTATGTGATCAGCTCTCCGCATTGGGGAGATTGATCTGGAATCGGGGCACACAATAGGAAGAGAAGAGACTGGAAACTGAGAGACCAGTTAAAAGTTATTACAATAGGTAGAGAAAACATGACAAATGTGAAGGTTCTAGGTTTGCAGTTAGCGGGGTCAGGTTTTAATTTTGGCTCTGCTATATGTACTTGGATACACAGTTATAACAGTAACGGGGATTTATATAAGACTTTAACATTTGCAAAATGCTTTGAATGTGTTAAATCCTTCGTGACTCACAATAACCCTGTGTAGGACATGGCAGATGTTATTATCCCCAATGTACCAAGGAGGAAATCTGAGACTCAGAGAAGTTTAAACTGCCCACAGTCACATAGCTAGTGTCAGAAGCCTGATTCAAAACCAAGTTTTCTTGACTCCAAAGTCCAGCATCACATCTCCTTTCTAAAAAGTGTAAAAGTAGTTATAAAATGAGGAGGTTTGGTTAAATGATCTGTAAAGTTCCTTCCAGTTTTTGATTCTGTGACTAAGAGACACAGAGAAAGAGAAGAGAGATAGACTAGCTATATGGCATAGCAGAAAGAGCAATGATATAGTCATAGGACTTGGGTTTTAATTCTGGCCCAGTTACTATGACCTTGGATAAATCATTTCCCCTTTGAAGGAAAGAAATTACTATAAAGAAAGAACATTGACTCTTAAGCGAGAGGATCTGGATTCAAATCCCAACGCTGATATTTAACTATGTGACCTTAGTCAAGTCACTTACCTTGAACATAGGTCTCAGTTTCTTCATCTCTAAACTAAGGAAGTTGGACTTAATGGGCTCTGAGGTCCCTTCTAGTTCTTTGTCTATGAAGCCCCAAACCTCTGGGCCTCAGTTTCTTCATCTATAAAATGATGATCTCTAAAGTCTCTTCTAGTTCTTTTTTTTAAATATAAATTTTATCATTTTTACATCACCTAGACTTCCTACTGCATCTCTACTCTTTCTCCTCCCCCTCCCAGGAAGCCATTTCTTTATAACAAAGAATTTCTTAGCAAAAGAAAAAGAGGAAGAGAAAAATTTCAGCAAAACCAACACATGCGCGCGCACACACACACACACACACACACACACACACAAATAAAGCTTAAATTATTTGTAATGTTCTGCACCTAGAGACTCCCTTAGACAATTCTTTGAAAGAAAAAAAAAAAGGTAAAGTGTCTTATCTTTTCTCTAGGGCCAAGCCTATCCTTTGTAATTTCACAGCATTCATTTTCTACTTCATTGTGCTAGATGCTTTTTTCCCATTAGCACTGTTGTAGTAAAGACATTGGGAATATCGGGTTCTTGAAATTTATTTTTGTACTCTGAACTTAAAATCTTCCCCCCCCCCCCACTGCCTCCCGCTCCCTAGGGGGGAAAAAAAAGCATTTCTGCACAGCAGAAGGCTAAAGGAAGGCTGGCTAAGAAACCATAAATCTAAATCGTACTTCTTGCTTTTTTTTAAACTGTTTAACACAATCTATGCTATTTTCAAGTCCGTCCTGCTTATCTCTTTTCATCCCAAATTTCCTTCAGTTCTCTTTGTGCATTTTTAAAAAATGTTTCCGTGGCCTGATTTTTTTTCAGCACTATTGCTACCCACCCCCAACCCCTGCCACACATATACACAGACAGACCCCAAAGTCCAGGACAGTTAGCCACAGACACGTGGGAGCGATCATTGCTGTATACAATGCAGCCATCCTTGAACTGGTAGGAAATCCATCAAAAGACTTAAAGATGAAGCATATTAAGGGTGAAGTTTGTTATTCCTCATCATTTGCAAACTCGCCACTGTTGGTGATGAAGAATTGAACTCTTCATTAAAGCAACAACTGCTGGTGGCTGTGTGGCAAGCTCACTGACAAGCTTTCCTGCCAACCAGTTTTTGAATTTAAATTATTCTTAACTATATTTTAGTTTTTCTGTGGCTTCACAGAAGCTATTGATTTCTGAAGCTGAGGGTTTTGATTGCACTGACTTTTTAAAAATATGTTTGGTTTTACTTGTCAGCAGAAGTTATAGAAATGAACATTTGGTTTTATACAGATTTTTATTTCTACTCTGGTAGATAAGTTAAGTAGGGCAACTAGATAGTGCAGTAGATAGAGCTCTGGGCCTGGGGTCAGGAAGACCTGAGTTCAAATCCAGTTTCAGACTTACTAGCTGTGTGACCCAGGGCAAGTCACTTACTGTATTTCCCCATGTATAAGACATACCCTTTTTGAAAAATTCGGGGTCTAAAAACTGGGCGTGTCTTATACAGCGGTTGTAGATTTTTACTTGCATTTCCCGCTTTTTCACACTCGTTTTTGCACTCATTGTTGTAGATTTTTTTACTTGCATTTCCCGCTTTTTCACCCTTGTTGTCTTTGCGCTCATTGTTTCGCATTTGTTACCGGTGTATTAGGTTATGTTTTGCCACACTCTGCCCAGAAATGGCTCAGAAAAGATTTTCGTACAGTGCTGAATTCAAGTTAAAAGTGATCCAGTTTGCAAAAGTCAATGGAAATCATTCTGCTGAATGTAAGTTTGGTCCTCCTCCAACTGAGAAAACAATCGGAAGACTGGCTACAGGAAGAAGAAACCCTACTGAAAATCCCAGGGCAGAAGAAGGCCATGAGAGGCAAGTCAGCAAAATGACCTGAATTAGAGAGGGAATTGAAGATATGGATTGAAGAGCAAAGGGCAATTGGAATTCCTGTGTCAACAAAGATGGTTCAGCATGAGGCAAGAATTACTGATGAAAAAGAAGTTATTGATTTCAAAGGAGAACACAATTGGTGCTTCAGATTCATGAAACGGAGTGGACTAAGCATGCTACACACACCAGACTTGCCCAAAAGATGCCTGAGAGCCATGAGAAGATGAATAAAACTTAAGTTCAATAACTTTATTAGTACATTTTTTTTTTCAAATTTCGGGCCCAAAAATTAAGGTGCATCTTATACATGGGGAAATGCGGTAACTCTTTTTCTGCCTCAGTTTCCTCATCTGTAAAATGAACTGGAGAAGGAAATGACAAACCACTCCAGTATCTTTGCCAATAAAATCCCAAATGAGGTCATGAAGAGTCAATAGGGCAGAAATGAAGAAACAACTACAACAAAAGATAAGTTAAATAAAGGCAGATCCAAAACAAACAAATAAAGCTAATTAGTGCAGTCAAGCAAGCAAATCCACAGAGTGACCATACTCAGAAATATATGTCTCTTTCAGCACTTTGGATCATCAACTCTCTGTCAGGAGGTGGATGCATCTTCGTTGTTAGTCCTCTGGAGACGTGGTTCGTCGTTGCATTGATTAAGTTCTTAATCAAGTCTTCCAAAATTAATTTCATTACAATGTTGTTGTCCTTGTGTAAATTTTCTCCTAATCTTGCTCACTTTTACCCAGGATTTTCTGAAATCATCTTTTTCATCATTTCTCATCGTGCAACAATATTCCATTACGTTTCACCTGCATTCACAAATTGTCCAGTCATTCTCCAGTTGATGGGCACCCCCCCCTTAGATTCTAATTATCTCCTTTTCTTTTAAATCTTCCCCTCGGGATCAAGAAGTCGGTATTGTTTTCAAATATTATGCCCCTCCCCCCCGTTTTATGCTTGCTTTTGATTATCCCCCCCCAATCTCTATTCATTTCCATGTAGAGCTTGCTGTACATCCATACAAAACTATTTATTTCAGAGAAGAGTGAGCTCCACCTAATGCCCACTCCTCCCACCCCTTCCTCCATGTTTTTATACCGTCCTCATCTATCACAACTACGAGAAGTAGGAAATTTCATCTTCACTCTTTCTACAAATGGCATATTATTTTTACCCTTCTCTTCCCCCTCCTCAGAATTCTCAAAATAAAGCCAACTCATCACTCCCTCCCCCATTCTCTCTTTTTCTTATTACCTTAATATCTTTTGGAGATATTAAGGTTTTGAAGGGATGCTTGTTTGTTCCCTTTGTATTAGAACATTAGCACTCTCTTACAACTCCTTTGAGTTGTTAATTTACCTTTCTAAGTTTCTTTTGAGTCCTGTGTTTTTGCATTTCAAAGTTCTTACTCAGCTCTGGTCTTTTTTTCAGAAATGCTTGAAAGTCTTCTATTCCATTTAAGATTCATTCCTCCCCCCCCCCCCCCCCCCCCCCCCCCCCCCCCCCCCCCCCCCCCCCCCCCCCCCCGCCTCCCCCATCCCCCCATAGAATTATACTCAACTTTGCAGAGTTACATTATTCTTGGTTATAAGCCTGTATTTGTTACCATGTGGTATATTGTATTCCAAGATTCCTCTCATTTAGAGTAGAAGCTGCCAGGTCTTGTGTGATCCTGACTGTGGTTCCTTGGTACTTGAAATGTTTCTTGAATTCTGGATGCTTCAAGTATTTTTCCTTTGATGTGTGAGCTACGGATGTTGGCTATGACATAGCTGACTTTTCCTTTCGTGGTTTCTTTCTGGAGGTGATTGGCAGATTTTTTTTTCTATCTTAGCTTTGCCTTCTGATTCTAAAAGAACTAGGCAATTTTCATTTTAAATTTTTTTAAATGTAGCATGCAGGATTGTTTTTTTAAACCATGGTTTTCAGGGAGTTCAGTGTTTCTTAAAATATCTCTCCACCTTTTTTAAGTCAGGTTTTTGTCAGACAGCTTATATTTTCTTCTATTTTTTCAATCTTTTGTTTTTGTTCTAATAATTGTAGCTGTCTCATGAAGTCATTGATTTCTTCTTGGTCTGTTCTAGTTTTCAGAAAGTCCATTTCTTGGGTAAGGTTACCTCTTGCTATTTATTCTTCTTCCAATTATTTCCTCCAGAATTTTTATTTCATTGTTTATGTCTTGCTCCATTTCTTCTGAGTATTCATGTAGTCCTCATGTAGTTATGGGTTGTATGACCCTGGGCAAGTTATAAAGTTTCCTTGTCTTAGTTTTCTCATACATAAAATGAGGATAATTACAGCACCTACCTCCCAGGATAAAATGAGATAACATGTATAAAGTGCTTTGCAAATCTTAAAACATTATATTATAACAGGGGCAGCTAGGTGGAGCTGGCCCTGGAGTCAGGAAGACCTGAGTTCAAATCCAACCTCAGACATTTACTAGCTGTATGACCCTGGGCCCTGTTCCCCTCAGTTTCCCCATCTGTAAAATGGACATAATGATAGCACCTACCTTCCAAGGTTGTTGTAGGGATCAAATGAAATAATAACTGTAGTGCCTAACACAGTGCTAGGCACACAGTAAGTGCTATATAGATGTTAGCTATTTTTATTACTGTTGTTGTTGGTCCCAGGCCAGGATGAGGAGCTGACATACTCCCTGCTCCCCACTGCTATTTTTTATTTATTTATTTATTTTTACTTTTGAACATCTATTTTTTTAAAACCTTGAGTTCCAAATTCTCTCCCCTCTTCCCTTCCCATCCACCCTCCCTAAGAAGTCAAGCAATTCAACATGGGCCACATGCGTAACATCATGTATAAC
>CM053624.1:265256519-265319462 GCA_028646595.1 Phalanger gymnotis
CTTACCCAGAGACCATCCAGGCTGTCCTGGGCTGGAGCCCTGCTTCCCTCTGCCACTTTGTGGGTTCTGCAGCTCTAGAATTGGTTCAGAGCCATTTTTTTATAGGTTTTTGGAGGGACTTGGTGGGGAGCTCACACCGGTCATTACTTCCCAGCCGCCATCTTGGCTCCGCCTCCCCACTGCTATTTTTAAACCCTCTAGGTGTTCTCACCTTAGATCAATCTCTATTCTTTGAGGTTTAATTCACCTGCCTCTATGACCGTGTTGAGATCCTTAACATTCTTATCTGTCAGCCTAATTTAGGTCGAGTATCTCTCCTTTCTTAAGGAGTTGAGTACCTAGTTTATCATCTTCCTCTCTCCACCCACATCTTCATATCTGGAGGCTTAAACTAATGTCCCCTCATCTTTCTGTTCCAGTTAATGTCTCTGCTAATACCCTCTCAGAAGCCCACATTGTCAGTATCCCTATTTATCAGCTAGCATCCCAGTTCATCAATCTCTTTAAATCCCATGGCCTATATATCTACACTTTCCCTCAGTCACTTATACCTTATATCTCACCATCACCTAGCAAATTGAATTACCACAGTAATCTTGAACTTTTGAAATTCTCCTTTCTGATCACAGTCTTTTGTCCTTCCAACTTCCCTTCCTAAACCTAGCCTTCATTCTCACTGTGATTTCCAGACCTCCTCCCCACTACAACCTCCCATGCTGCAGAGTCACTGATACCCTTTGGACTTGTCATTATACTGCTCTCTCTTCTGGATGCCTCTGTTCATGGCCTCCTTTCTAGGTGTCTCTGATAAGTTATTGCTATACTCTTGTGCTACCATTTGGTCTGTAGCTACAATTCATCTTCTCTAGAGTGAGGGGTCTGCCAGCTCATTAGCTGGAAAGATTCATGAGATATCTTTAGCTCTTTTGTGATACAAACCCCAACCAGCAACACCTAGCTAGCTTGGCTAGCTGGCTACTTAGAGAAGCTTTTTAGGCATTGTTAAGTTAATTTTTTGAATTCAGAGGACCAAAGATTTAGAGTTGGAAGGAAGAGATAACCTAGTTCAACCTCCTTATTTTATAGATGAAAAAGCTAAACCCCAGAGGTAAATTGTCCAAGGCTGTAATAAGGTAAAACCGGGTCCTCAACTTGAAATCTAGCATGTTTTCCACTATGCCATATTTGCCTCTTCATTTTGTTCTCTCTTGTTGCTTCTGTGGTTTCCATAGTTTAAACTATTATCTGAGTTACGGTCCCACATTTCTTTTAATTGTCATCATATACCTGGGCCTGGGTTACTAGCTTGAGTCTCCTTCAAATTATCCAGGGACTTTTAGTTAAAACTGCAAAGGTACTGAGTAGACTTGTGATAAGAAGATTCCTTTCAACCTCTATAATTGCCCTGGCATATTAGTCATCTCCAGAGTAAGACTGAATAGTATCAGGAGAGAAAGAGGCAAGGTAAGAGTGGTCTGGAATCAAGGCAAGTAAAATTGGGCTGGGTTCAATCCAACACATATTGCCCACTATGAAACTGGGCAAAGACTTAACCTCTCAGTATTCCCAGGCACAACTGCCTAAGACTACAACTTGAAGAAAACTTGCTAACCTCAGAGAGGAAATTTTTTTTACCAAGAACTCTCTTAATAAAAGACCCTCAATTAAAGGATTTGTTCTGTGATGTTTGGTTTCAAAGGGCCACACTTGAGGGCCTAGAGGGCCACATGTGGCCTTGAGGCCACGGGTTCCCCACCCCTGCCCTACACAGATAAACTCAGTGAAAATTCAGATTAAAAAAGAAAAGGCCAGATGGGGCTGGTGGAGCTGATAACCTTTATCCTATGTCCACCAAAACCCAAACTACTGCACCTCCTATACTCCATCCCTAGTAAAAAGTGTTCTGACACTGTACCAGATATGCAGGTACAGTTTACTGATGTCCATTGTAAAGTCACCCACCATATAATATCTGCTTCTAGCCCTTGATGAGTCAAATTCTATGAAAGCCTTCTTAGGGCCTCCACAACTGACGTATATGTTAGGTAGGAAAGGTACAGTGTCTGGCTTCAGCTCTCTCCACTATCTAGGAAGAAGTCCCCATTTGGTCTGGGACAGTTTTATCTGAGTTTCCTAATCCTCTCTGGAGGGTACCAACAGGCCATTTCTTTCACATTCAAATCACTCTTCAGATCCTCTCCATTTGAACCATGTCTAGTACTAAGTCTATCTGCAACTCAGAGAGAGGCCCTTTTTCTGGGAGTCTGATTGGCTAACTCCCTAGGTCTCTTGTACTCTGCTTACCAGGTTCTTAGATGAAATTCCTTACAAGCAACAGGTAGTTGTGATGCATTGTTTCGTGGGTCTCCGACCATTCTCTGGTGCCCTTTTGTAGATTAGTAGATCGCCCAATGTTTTAACTATGCGATATGGGACAGCATTCCACCATTCTTACTTATGATGTCTTGATTGCCTATCCAATGGACTTTTCTCATTCCTCGTGCTTTTTAACTTGTCTCCAGCATTTGACACTGTCAATCACCTTATCCTCCTGGATATTATCGCCCTTCTGTTTTTTTAAAATAATTTTAGCTTGTATTATTACTATTATTGTTTAAATTTTTATATTTTATTTATTATGTTATAATTTTTATTAAAATAATTTCAATTATCAAGTATAGAAAGGAAAGGAAGAAGGGGCAGAAGAGAGGAGGGAGAGAGGGGGAAGAAGAGAAAGGGAAGGAGAGAGGGAGGAAAAAGGAGAGAAGGAAAAAAGAAAAGGACAGGAGAGAGAAGAAGGAAGGAGAGGAGAAGGAGAGAGGGAAGGACAGAGAAGAGGGAAGAGAGGAGAGAATCTTTGTGTCATATAAGCATAATCATCTAAAACAAATTCTCATGGAGGCCATATCTGAAAATATATTTCTTATCCTGTATTGGATGTCCATCTATTATGTGGTGGGCAGCTTTCTTCTTGATCAGATATTTGAAATCATAATTGGCCATTTCATTGATCAGAATTCCCAGGTCTTTCAGAATTGTTTGTTTTGACACTATTGGTGTTATAGGATTAATATTCACTCTACATCAATTCATACAAATCTTCCCAGGTTTCTTGGGGAGTGGGGTAGGGGAAGCAATCTCTTTCATTTCTTGCAACACAATAGCATCCCATAGCATTTGCATACCATAATTTTTTTGGCCATTCCCCAGTTGACAGGTATCCCTTTAGTTTCCAGTTCTTTGCCACTACAAAAAAAAAAAAGAATTGCCATCAATATTTTGGTACATACGGGAACTTTGCCTCCTCGTGAGATGTCTTTGGGGACATAGGCCTAGTCATGGTGTTGCTGGATCAAAGCACAGTTTAGTAACTTTGGGGGCATAATTCCAAATTGCTTTCCAGAATTCACAATTCACAGTTCCACCAAGTGTATCAATTCGTCTGTTTTCTCACATCTCTTGCAACGTTTGCCATTTCCTTTTTTCCTCAGCTTCGACAATCTGATGGGTGTGAAATAGAACCTCAGAGATGCTTTAATTTTCATTTCTCTAATTATGACTGATATGGAGCATTTTTCATATGGCTATAGATAATTTGGATGTCTTCCCTTGAGAACTGCCTGCTTGTGTCCTTAGACCACTTACCAGTTGTTGAATAGCCCTATTCATATAAATTTGATTTAAGTCTTTATACATCTTGAAAATGAAACCTTTATCAGAGAAACATACTGCAAAATTAACTGTTGTTTCTCTTCGAATTTTACTGTACTAAATTTGTACAAAATCTTTTTAATTTTATGTAATGAAAATGGTACATTTTATCTTCTATGATCCTCTTTGTCCCTTGTTTGGTCATTAACTCATGAACCTTTATCAATAGATTGAAAAGGTTCTTGTTCTAATTTTTTTAAGATGTTACCTCTTATATCTAGGTCATTCATCTATTTGGAGCTTATCTTGAAATAAACCATAAGGTGCTAAGCCTGATTCTGGCCATACTGCTATCCGGCTTTCCCAGAAGTTTTTAATAAATAGTGTGTCTTTACCCCAGTAGTTGGTTCTTTGGGCTTATTGAACCTTTTCTGGGCTTTGACAGCCCAGAACCATTTCATATTTGAACCATTTTCTCTTGGTTCTCCTCCTACTTATATTCTTCTTCTTCCTTAGCCTCTTTTGTTGAATCATAATTCATATCCTGCCTCCTAACTGTGGGTATACCCCAATGCTCTGTCCTGAGCCCTATTCTGTTCTCTCTTGCCAATCTTCTTATTGGTGACCTTTTGGGTTCAGTTGACATCTCTAGGAAAATGATTCTCAGATCTATTATCTCTCCAGTCCCACGCCCCCAACTGCCTAGTTAACACTTCCCTCTTTTATATAGGCATCTCAAACTCAACATGTCCAAAACAAAACTCATCTTCTTGACACTAAAACCACCACTCTTCATAGCCCTTCTATCTCTGTTGGGGACCCATCATCCTTCTAGTCATACAAAATTGGAATTTAAGAGTCATCCTCAACTCCTCACTGCCTCACACATTGTATCTAATAAATTTCTGAGCTCTACTTGGACAACATCTGTCACATCCATCCCTTTCTCTCCACTCACACAGCCTTCAGTTTAATTTAGACCCTTGTCTTTTCTACTCACTTGGATTATCACAATGAATTCCCAAGTGGTTTCCCTCCCCCCCCCTCTCCAACCCATTCTCCACACAGCTGCCAAGTTGATATTCCTAAAGCAAAGGTCTGAGCATGTCAATCACCTGCTTAATAAAGCCCAGTGATTCCCTATTACTTCTAGAATCAAATATGAACCTCTCGGTTCTGCATTTATAGCCCTTTGCAACCTGGCTCCAACTCATTTTTCCTAGGCTTATTATACATTTATCCCCTTCACACACTCTAAGATCCAGTCACACTAACCTCCTTGTTATTCATCATACACAACATTCCACCTCCCATCTCCCATGTCTTTGCATGGGCTATACCCAGTGCCTGGAATGTATTCCATCCTTACTATCACCTTTTAGACTTCCTTGTTTCCTTAAAAACTCAAATCAAACACTGCTGGTTGCCTCCTCCCTTCCTCACCCATGCCTCAAATCTACCTTAAGTTCATTTTGTATATATTTAAATGTGTATGTGTTGTTTCTTCTTATAAACATATTAACTCCTTGAGTGCAAGAATTGTTTCATTTTTTTTCTTTGTATCTAATATAATTTCTAAACTTCCTTTGATAATTTGATCTTTCCCAAAAGGAAGGAACTAGGATGGGAAATACTATTTGGGACCTAAATCTCACCAATAGGGAGAAACTGGTTACTGGAGTGGGTTATGGGATGGGAACCAGAAGGATTGTGACCATTCCCTCCTAGAGTTCTTGACAGAGAAGGAAAAGAATGTCAGGCATAGTCAACCATAGGGTTCAGAGGAAGGCTAGGTGTAGGATTCTATTAACTAAAGTTCTACAGAAGTTGACCAAGGAGGAATAGGAAAGTCTCAAAATGAAATGCTGAAGATAAAAGGAAATAATTCCAATGAGGAGAAATGGCAGTTGTCTGAAGAGGCTGATTGCATATGCAGAGAATTTACCAATCAACTTAGATTTTTAAAAGATTTTTTACAGAAGATGGAAAACAGGTGAAGGTAACAAAGAACGAATATGAAAGTGTGTGTCCTGGCCCTACAAGAATAGTAAAAGAAGTGCTAACATTCAGAACGAACTGAGGAAAACAAAAAAAGGGGGGGGGGGAATGAGGAATAGAGAAAATGAGAGGAATAGGACCACTGTTGGTAGGGGGTGGAGTGGAACAATATTAATTGACAACAGAAAGAAGGAAGAATTGTTAAATTATTATTTTGTTCTGTTTGCTCTGCCAAAGAGAATGACTTTGGGGCTGGAGAGGGCTGAACAAAAAAAAAAGTAGCAAGGAATTAATATCCAAGATAATTAAGTACATAGTAAAAGATCACCCTAGCTGCCCAAATGAACACCATTCTCAGGCACTGAAAGAACTGATGACTGTGATTATTGAACAACAGTTAGGTGGTAGTTAAAAGATAGCCATGCCTTCACATCTGGAGGTTAGGGGTGTGGTACCCCTTGATCTGGAAAATCTGAGTAAAATTTTTTGGCTCTCTCTTACCGCCAGAGAAGAAGTCTATTTTTTTCTTTTTCTTTGTATTTACAATACCTTATCGCAAAATTTGGGTTAAGTATTTGGTTATAGGCTCTATGTCATCTGCTGACCTTTGCATATCATCTGCAGCTTCTGCGAAACTCTCTCCAAAATTCCCATTTCATTTCTTATGCCAACCTGCGATATATCAAAATCGTGATAGGGAAAGTCACAGTGTGGAAAGGATAACTGTAATGGAAAATGGTAGAGGTTTTGCAGGTCCGAAGAAGGGGAAAATACAACAGTTTTTTAAAAAATGGAATCTATGGGACAACGAGCTTGACTCCAATTCCTGGGGGAGAAATCTAGCATGTATCCAACCCTTCGATCCACAACAATTTATTAAGCATCTCCTTCAAGCAAGGCATTGTGCTAGGTACTGGGTATACAAAGACAAAAATAGAACAGTTCCATTCCTTGAGCTTACTTAAATTCAATGGCAGGAAGATATCTAGTGAATATCGAGAAAAGAAAGCAGTAGTCACAAAGCCCAGTAGCTTCATCAAAAATAGGTGGTTGAGTGGCAAAGAATTGGACATTAAAGGGATGCCTATCAATTGGGGAGTGGCTGAACAAGTTCTGGTATATGAATGTAATGGAGTACTATTGTTCCATAAGGTGAGCAGGCAGATTTCAGAGAAACCTAGAAAGACTTACATGAACTGATGCTGAGTGAAATGAACAGAACCAGGAGAACACTCAACACAGTAACAGCAACATTGTGCAATGAACAACTTTGATAGACTTAGCTCTTCTTAGCAATGCAATGATCTGAGACAATTCCAAAAGACTCATGATGGAAAATGCTATCCACATCCAGAGAAAGAACTATGGAGTCTGAATATAGATCAAAGCATGCTATTTTCTCTTTTCGCCCCTTTCTCATGGTTTTCCCCTTTTCTTCTGATTCTTCTTTCACAATGTGACTAATGCAGAAATATGTTTAATATGAATGTACATGTATAGCCTATATCAGATTGCATGCCATCTTGGGGAGGGGGGAGGGAAGGGAAGGGAAAAATTTAGAACTCAAAATCTTATAAAAGTGAATGTTGAAAACCACAAATAAATAAATAAATAAATAAATAAATAAATAAATAAATAAATAAATAAATAAATAAATAAATAAATAAATAAATAAATAAATAAATGAATGAATGAATGAATGAATGAATGATAGGTGGGCAACTACATATATCAGATTGTTTACCATCTTGCCAGGGGAGATGAGGAGAGAGGTGAGAGAGAGAGAAAATTTGGAACTCAATTCTTTTTAAATGAATGTTAAAAATTGTCTTTGCATGTAACTGGGGAAAAAATAAGATATTTTTTAAAATAGTTGGTCAAATGATATGAACAAATAGTTCTGAAAATAATTACTAATTATTAACTACCATGTAAAAGATTTCTCCAAATTACTAATAATAAGAAAGATAATAATTACTAAGAGAAATATAAAGCAAAACAACCCCAAAGTTTTATCTTAAATCCAATAAATCAGCAAAGAAGCCTAAAAATGGCAATAGTTAATCTTGGAGGGACTGTGGAAAGACAGGAACACTAAAACACTTGTTATCAGAGCCATAAATCAATTCAGTCATCTGGAAAGGAATTTTGAACTATGTATGTTTTTTAAAAGTGGCTAAAATGTCCATACCCTTCGACCTAGAGATCCCACTGTTAGGCTTATACCTGAAAGAGGTCAGTACAGAAGGAGAGTTGCCTAGTAGATGCCTACTGGTTGTAGAACAGCTAAACAAATAACAGTACATTAGTGTAAATGGAATGTTATTGCATCATAAGAAATATTGAATATGAAGAATTTGGAAGATCATGATATGATTTATATGAATTTATGCAGAGTGAAATCAGCAGAACCAAAAAAAATGCACAATGACTTTTGTTGTTGCTCAGTCATTTCAGTCATGTCTGACTCCTTATGATCCCATACTAGCATGGTTAGCCATTTCTTTCTCCAGTTTATTTTACAGATGAGGAAACTAGGGCAAATGAGGTTAAGTGACTTGCCCAGGGTCACACGGCTAGTAAATGTCTGAGGCCAAATTTGAACTCAAGTATCCTGACTCTTGGCCCAGCATTCTACCCACTGTGCCACCTATACGCAATCACCTAAATGAAATAGAAAAAAAAACCCAACCCTAAAACTGAATGCTGTATAAATATAATGACTAAGCCTGTCCCTGAGGAAGAGATGAGAGAGTGCACCACCTTCTTTTTTATTTATAAGTGGAGGACTAAGGGCATTGCTGTCAGACTCAGTTGATGTATGGGTTAATTTTGTTGAATTGCTTTTTTCTGTCTTTTTTTTATATAAGAATTAACACTGGGGAAAGAAGAAATTATTTGCAAATGCAAAAACAAAAGCTATTAAAAATTGAAAAGGAGGGACAGCTAGGTGGTACAATGAGTAGAGCGCCAGCCCTGGAGTCAGGAGGACCTGAGTTCAAATGTGGCCTCAGACACTTGACACACTTACTAGCTGTGTGACCTTGGGCAAGTCACTTAACTCCAATTGCCCTGCCCTCCCCCCTCAAAAAAAATTGAAAAGGAAGAAAAAATAGGTCATGTTAGATTGACATTATCTTCTTTTTAATCATGTCATTTAACCAGTATATTGGTTGGTTCGTTGGTTGGTTGTTCATACTTGAAGAGGACCAAAGCAACATCACTATATCAGGGTCAAGGTACAATGTATCCTGCTGTGGCTGATCAGACCGATATGAGCTCAGAAGGCTCTACCAAGGTCAGGCGCAAATAGTTCATATGAACATTTGGAGTGGAGATGTCTCTAAATTTGCAATCTCACGTGTCTTTCTAGCTATTGAAATTCTGCTTTGCTCAGAAAGCACCGTGCCTTATATGGGGGAATGCTGTGGATACAGTATATTTAGATTGTAGCCAAGTATTTGATGAAGCATCTTGTGTTCTTTTGTGGAAAAAAAAATGCAGAGGTATGTGGGAAGGGTGGTCTAGTACACTTAGATCAATTCTGGAACAAGTAAAATGGATGGATCCAAAGACTGGTCCTTAATGCTTCCCAAGACAGTGCTCCATCTATTTATGCTTGACCCTCTACTGTTAAATTTTTATTATATATTTTGGTGTTGTATCATTCTTATTTCCAAATATATCCCTTCTATCAAGTCTTCCTTTCTAACAAAAAGTAAAATAAAATAAAAGAGAAGGGAAAACAATTTATTAAAACTAAACAGCAAGCATAGATAACACGCTCATCAAATTTGCACATGATATAAAACTGGGAGAGATAACTAACATACTACTTGTTTGAGTCAAGATACAAAAGGATCTTGATAGTCAAGAACTTGGAGATGAATGAAATGAAATTTAATAAGGATATGGAAGATCTTATAATTGGATTCAAGAAATTGTCTTCACAAGTAAAAAATAGAATAAAGTTTACTTTTTTATTCTAAATTTGGCAAACACCAAATAAAATGGTTATTTCCACATACATAGTAGAACATAGGAAGAGGATTCTACATGAAATTGCAGGTATCTTGTGTACAGCTTGCAATTTTAAAAAATTTAATAAATTCGATATGTGATTTTCAAAGCTGTGCCCTTTTACAGTCGTTCTTTCTGGCCTTCCTTCTGTTCCCCTTTCTGTGCGTTAAAAAAAGATGCTTTAACAATGCTTTTTTCTTTCTTTTTTATTATTTCCTTTATCTTATACCTATCCCTATTCCCCCACCTTTCTTATTAAGAAGAAGAACTAGGAAAAAGAAAAAAGGAATCTCTTGTAATAAATATGCATAGCCAAGCAAAAACAAATTCCTACATTAATGATGTCTAAAAATGTATGTCTTATTCTTCATCTTGAGTCTATCATCTCTTTGTCAGTAGGTGGGTTGCATGCTTCAAAATCAATTCTCTGGAATTATGATTGGGCATTCATTTCAGCAAAATTCTTAAGCCTCTACAGGTTGTTTGTCTTCACGACATTATCGTATACATTTTTTCTTCTGGTTCTGCTCACCTCAGTCTTCATCAGTTCACATGACTCTTCCCAGGTTTCCCTAAAATGGTCTATTTCATAATGTATTATGGCAGACTGTAGTTTTCTATAAAAACAGCCTAAAAAAAGCAGCCAATGGACTGCAAGCTAAATATGAATCAAATGGCAGTCCAAAAAAGCTAATGTGAACTCAGACTACATTAAGAGAGCCATGGATTCCAGGAAGACGGAGGTGATAGCCCCTTGGTACTCTGACCAGGGCAGACCACATCAGGAATATCGAACTCAATTATTGGCACTATGCCTTAGAAAGAATGTGGATAAAGGTGAAGAGTGTCAGTGGAGAACAACTAGAATGGTGAAGTGATTCAAGGTGATGCCTTAATGGATCAGTTAAAGGACTTGTGGATGTTTAGCCTGCATTAGAGACCACTGAGGAAATGTGATTTTCTTCAGGTATTTGAAAGGCTGTATTATGGAAGAGGGAGGACTAGAAATGTCCAGATTACCCCAGAAGGTAGAACTCAGCAATGAGAAGAAGTTGTAAATAGGAAAATTTAGGGTTGAAGTCAGGAAAAGCTTATAACTGACAAAATTATTAAGCAAATAGTTCTTTGGGGACTATGGGGAAATTACACGAGCACTGTTGGGATCATACCTTGTAGATAGACTAACTCCTGGAGTTTTACTTCATAAGGTAAAGAAGAATCACTAAAGGCCAGGAGGTATTTATTTGTAGCTTTGAGGTATTAGTAGCTACTAAGAAGTGAGCAGGAGAAGGAGCTTTAGGAAGAGATGGACAAAGTAGCAGGAAAGTAGCTTAGGAGGAGCCACAAGCATGTGGGGACAAAAGACAGGCTTTGAGCAGAGACAGCTGACTCTAGCTTCCTTGCTGGGAACTTGTTGATTAGAAGAGAGGCGTTGCTTTGCTTATTGGCTGGAGAAAGGTTGGAACAGCTACTGGATGCTTATTGGAAGACAATAGAATTCTGGTATTGTGTGAAGAACTATTGAGGTTTATCGGTCTCTCATATTATCTACAGGCTGAGAAGTAACCTTTAAGGGATACCTCTCTGCTTTGAGAGGGGGAAGAGCAGGGGAGGGGAAGACAGCCTTTGTAGCTGTCTTGCTGGAAGCTGCATTTTGCTACAAGAAAAGGATTGGAGCTAATCTGCCATTTGCAGATCTGAGGAGCTTGGCAGTTCTCTGGCTTAAGGCAGCTGCTTGTCACTAAAACAGTGTAAAACTTTCTCAGCACCCTGACAAAAGTGGCTGTGAACTAAAAAAGCTTCATCCATAGAAAAGGATTGGCAGGGGTGTGTCAAGAACTAGAAGGGATGCAACTAGCAGGGAATAAGCTTTGTGTGGTATAGATTGTCCCTGAAAACACCAATGATTTCAAGACCAGTAATCCAGAGTTTGTGTGGCTCTGGACATACACATTTCTATAGTATGTGTCATCCTGCCCTATTAGATTTCTGTAAGTATGTGCTCATTCTCTCCCCAAAATACTGTGTACATTGGTGGGAAAGAGTGATACAGTTTTAGGGGTAGATGATAACGCTTTGATTATTCCTGTTTTTATCTTCTATTAAGTAAAATCCATAATTATTTCTGCTTTTGCTTTCTATTGAGTGTTATGATTGCTCCTGCTTTTGCCTTATCATTAAGCAAATGTTTTATGTTTGAGTCAATGGTATCATGGTAACTGATTTTGTGTAAATGAGAATCACACCAATGGGGGCTCAGATGATATAATGGTGAATAGTGGTCATAGCTGTAGCTAATCTCCCTAGTATGAGAGAAGGGAATCCAGATTTTTTCATTATGAGGGCAATTTGGAGTGAATTAACCAATTCAGAAAGAGAGAGAAAGGATGTCACATTGAACACTATACCCACAGGCTATGCCTATGCTATACTGTTCAATCCTTTCATTTTACAGATGAGGAAACAAAGTTGTTCAGAACAGTAGAAATAGCCTTCTCAAGGTCATAAAAGTGATAGTAAGTGCCAGGTGCAGTATTTGAGCCCAGCTCCTTTGAGTCAAAATCTAGTATATTTGCCACTGTAGTATGGTGAGCTAATTTAAATCCATGTTAAAAGCCCAGAAATATTGGTTAGGTGTGAATATTCAAGTATCTTGTTTTCTACTTTCTCATGAAATCCATGACTTCCCTAGGAAACTCCAAATATAGTATTCTATAACCTAAATATAGGTAGTCTTCCCTCAGTCCAGTGAGTCCCAATTCCTGCATGGACTATTGGGCCATAAGTTTCAAATCTTTCTTATAAAAAGATTGGATAATTATAATTTTCAATCCATTGTCTAGCATGCATTCTTTTGTCTTTGTTGTCACTACTGCATAGTGTCCTATGAGTTAACCCTAAATTTGTGCTTAACAAATGTTTTATTCATTCATTTATATACCTTAATTTGCTCAGCCATCCCCCAATAAATGGGTTCCCCTTTAGTTTCTTGTTCTTTGCTATAATTAAAAACAGTTGCTATAAATATTTTTGTTCCTACAGGATCTTTCACTCTTTGTTTAGTCTCTTCAAGGCATAGACCTAATGTTGGTATCACTAGACCATAGACTTTGAGGGCATAATTCTAAACCGATTTCCATAATGGCTGAATCAACTCACAGCTCCACCAAGAATGCATTCATGTGCCTGTTCTCTCACATCCTCTCTGGCAGTTGTCATTTTCCTTTTTGTCAACTTTTCCCATTCTATGGGTATCAGGTGGAACTTTAGAGTTGCTTTAATTTCTATAATGTTAACATGGAGCATTTTTCATATGGCTCTGGATAACTTGTAACTCTTGCTCTGAGAACTGCCTTTTCATGTCTTTGGCCATTTCCCTATTGGAAAATGGCTCCTGTTCTTATACTCTTGTTCTTATAATTTTTAATATCTTGGATGTGAGACATTTATTGGAGCAACTGGCTGCAAAGATTTTTTTCCCCAGTTAATTGTCTCCTTCCTAATTTTAACTGCACCAGGTTTGGCTGTCCAAAAATTTTTAATTTTATGTAATCAAAATTGTCCGTTTTATCCTCTGCAGTCCTCCTATCTCTTGTTTTAATGGCCATGAACTCTTCCTCTGTTCATTGTTGTAAAAGGTTTGTCTTCCTTTCTTCTTCCTCTAATTTGTATGTGATATCTAAATCCTATATCCATTTGGAGTTAATCTTTAAATACAGAGTGAGACAATGCTTTCCATTTTCTCAGTGGCTTTTGTCAAATAGTCTTTACTCCAGTAGTTGGGGTCTTTGGGTTTATCAAACACTACACTATTACATTAATTTGATTCTGTATTTTTTGGATCTAATCTGTTCCACCAATTGACTTTTCTATTTTTTTAACCAGCACTAAATCATTTTGATGATGATTGCTACTTCAAAGTACAGTTTCAGATCCAATATTTCTAGGGCCCTTTCATTCTTACTTTTTTTCTCATTATTTTCCCTTAATATTCTTGAACTTCAGCTCTTTCAGATGAGTTTCATTTTTCCTCCTAGTTTCAGAAAATAATCCTTTGGTAGTTTGATATGTCCTTGAATAAGAAATTAATTTTGATAATAATAAGAATTATCTAAATTAATTTCTTATTCATTAATAAATGAGTATTTATTTTAAATATCTTATTAATTAATAAATGAGTATTTAACATTTCTCTGTTGATTTAGGTCTGTCTTTATTCCTAGAAGTGTTCTGTAATTATATTCATATAGTACCTGTTGGTGTTTTACAATGTCTTATATGTTCTTTATTTTTAATAGAATTTCTCCTGTCTCTTCCTGTTGCATTTTATTAGTAATATACAGAAATGGTGGCAATTTATGGGGACTTATTTTATATCCTGCAATTTTGCTTAAGTTTTAAGTTAATTTTAGGGTTCTCTGAATCATCTCTGACCATCTGCAACAAAAAAAGAGAGATTTGTTTCCTCATTGCCTATACTTACTCTCTCAATTCCATTTTCATCTTATTACTGTAGCTAGCATTTCCAGCACCATATCAAGTAATAGTGCTAATTTAGACATCTTTACCCCTGCTCTTCTCAGAAAGGCCTTTCTCCATTAACTCTATTCCAGTATAGTTCTCCAATAATTATATTCTTCGCTCCTGGTTCTAGATTGATTTTGCAGTTGTCTTTCTGTCATTTTTTAGTTGTACCCAACTCTTCATGACCCCTTTTGAATTCTTGGTGCTTTGTCATTTCCTTCTCCAGCTCATTTTACAGATGAGGAAACTGAGGCAAACAAGTTTAAGTGACTTGCTCAGGGTCACACACAGCTGAGACCATATTTGAACTCGGGAAGATGAGTCTTCCTGACTCCAGGCCCATCCATCTATCCACTGTGCCAGCCACCAAGCTGCCCTGTAGTACATTGAGGACAAGTCCATTTATTCCTATGATTTTCATATTTTTTAAAATAAAAATGGGTATTAAATTTTGTCAAAAGCTTTTTCAGCATCTATTGATATAATCATGCGGCTATTATTTTTTGTTATTAATTAGTCTCTCATGTCTATATTTTTCCTTATATTGACCCAACCTTGCATTTCTGGCATAAATACAAGCTTGCCATAGGATATGTTCTTTTAAATATGTTGTTGAAGATTCCTTTATAATATTCATTATTTTATGTTGATACTCATTAGAGCCATTGACCTATAGATTTCTTTTTTCTGTGCCATCTCTCTAATTTAGGAATCAAGACCATATCTGTGACATAGAAGGAGTTGGAAGAAGGATACCTTCCTTTCCTATTTTTGCAAATAGTTTATGTAATATTAGAATTAATTGTTCTTAGAGTATTTGATACAATCTACTTGCAAATCCATCTGGCTCTGGATTTTCCACCCTGTGGGAGCTCATTTATAACTTGTTCAATTATTTTCCTAAAATAAGATTATTTAAATTCTCTTTTTTACTTTCCTAATCTGAATATTTTATATTTTGTAAATATTCATTTATTTTTCCATCTAAGTAATCAGTTTTGTTGGTATATATTTGTGCAACATAGTTGTAGATAGTTTTCTTAATTTTATCTTCATTTATGAATTTTCCTTTTTCTTTTTTGATACCAATCATTTGTTTTTCCCTTCTGAAAAAATCAGATTAGCTGTTTACCTATTTCATTAGTTTTTTTTAATAGCTCCAAGTTTTTTCTATCAATCTGATGTTCTTTCAATTTTGTTAATCTTTTCTTTGATTTTCAGAATTTCTATGTTGGTATTTACTTTTACAGGCTTTTGGATTTGTTATGTCCTTGTATTTTTTAGTTGCAATGCTCAATTCAGATTCTACTTTTTCTAATTTTCGTTGATGAAATGTTTAGCAGTATAAACTTCGGCTGCATCTAAGCTAATAATTTTCCTTCCAATTTTTTCTTTTATAGCAGAAGTGCTTAATCTTCAGTCTGTCACTTGGTTTTTTTAAAAAAAATATTTTGACAACTTTATTTCAATACAATTGGTTTTCTTAATCCTGTGTCTTTTATTTTGTGCATTTAAAAACATTAGTCTGACAAAGAGATTCAAAAGTTTCGTCAGATTGTCATAGGGGTCCATGACACAAACAAGTTTAAAGAAATTCTTCTATAGCTTTCCTTTCATTTTTTATAACTAGTTTCATTTCTTCCAGATATTCCTATAGTCCTTGCAGCCAAGCCATTTTCTCCCCTGAGGCTTCGCTTATATTTAATACATATTCGTCTCCTCTTTTGGGTTTACCTAGACCTGCTGTGTTTTTTCATAATATTTGGTGGCTTTTTTTGTTCATTCCTGTCTCTAACCTCAGTCCTTGGTTTTTAATTTGGTGCCAGGGCCAGGATCCACCCCTCTCACACTCTCGATCAGGAGGTGAGGCTTTCTTTGATCCTGACCTAACTCTCCTGGTTGCTGGCTTCCACTCTGTGTGCCCGGACTCAGAACTCTGGCAAGCTTCAATGTCCCTCATCAGAGTCCTGTAGTGGGAGTAGCATGTTTTGTAGCTATAGTTTTAACAGTATAACCTTCATAAATACCTTTGCCTTATAAGAGGTAATTGTGTTTATTGGCTGTCCATGGAAAGCATGCCAATGGCTCGTGAACTAGTGTTAGGAATGCAGACTCACAGGGTTACCCTTTAGAACCCAAGGTAGCATCCGCCCTTTGGGGGGGCGGGGAACGCAACCCTTGAGTATAAATTGGAGGAGTTAGACCTATAGGGAGTGCTAGTCACATAATAGCAAAGGCAGGTCTCTTGACGTTTCCTAATAGCTACTTAGAAACATTTGTCTGAATTAGAATTTTGCTGTTCCTACATTCTGATTTGTGTCCTAGTCAAGCTTCAGGGCTTTCCTCTCTAGCTAAGTGGATATCCTATCTGACCTTCCAAACAGCTAGAATTAACTAGAAATAACTACAATTTTCTGTAGTGGGTCCCCTTTGACTATGTGGCTCCATTGGCAACCTTTCCTACGGTTAGGGTACCTTCCTCTGTTGGCAATGAATTGCTTTCTGAAGACTACTTGTCAGTGGTCTCCTCATATCTTCCATAGGTGATTCTTTCTTCTTTTTCTATATTAGCTTTATTAGCAGGGTTTTTTCAGGCTACATGGCAGCTTATGTGACTTTTTGGTTTGACCTTTCAATGGTAGTATCCCAGATTCTTTCTTTTTTGCCTAAGTTTTGGTATGTGGATTATTCAATCAGGCCATGACTGGTTCTGCCCTCAAGTGTGAAATAGAAAGAATCCTGAATTTGGAAGCTCAGAACCAGAGTTCAAATCCCAGCTCTGACACTTACTACTGGTGTGACCTTGGGTGAGCCATAACCTCTCTGTGCTTCAGTTTTTCTCATCAGTAAAATAATGGGGTTTGGCCAAATGTCTTTGAAGGTCCCCCTCCAGCTCAGGTTCTGTGATCTTTCCATTTTGTGCTATCAACCAAAGATCTTGTGTACATAATGTCATTTTATTAGTATACTAGTGAATTGGCTTGGTTAAAAGAAGAGATCCAACAAGAGCCTAGTCCTTAGAGCATAAGCAGATGTACTCTTCCTAGTCAGTGACAGAGAAGGATGCATAGTATTCTCTGCCTGGTTTCAGCTGAACACAAGAACTTTAAGAAGCTACTTTCTTTTTTTTTTGTTTTTTTGTTTTTTGTGGTGCGGGGGGGGTGGGGGGGTGGGGAGGACAGGCAATTGGGGCTAAGTGACTTGCCCAAGGTCACACAGCTAGTAAGTGTGTCAAGTGTCTGAGGCCACATTTAAACTCAGGTCCTCCTGACTCCAGGGCCGGTGCTCTATTCACTGCGCCTCTCAGCTGCCCTGAGAAACTACTTTCTAACCATGAATGACAAAGGGGCTAGTACAATGATATGATGAGGCAGCTAGCTGGTCCAGTGGATGGAGTTCTGGAGCTGGAGTCAGGAAGGCTAAATGCAGAAAGTGCCTCAGGCAGCTTAGTGGCTGTGTGACCCTGGGCAAGTCATTTAACCTCTGCCTCACCTTTCTTATCTGTAAAAGGAGATCACAATAGCTCTTACCTCCCAGGGTTGTTGTAAGGCTAAGATTAGATAATATTTGTAAAAAAAAAAAACGAAAAAAACCTTAAAGCATCATATAAATGCTAGCTATTATTGGTGAAAACTTTTTGGTTGGCTGAGGAGCTAAAACAGTTTATGACAGCAAAAACTGAGATGGAACTGAGGGCGCATATAAAAGATTCAAGGAAATGATTTCTCACTCTCTGCTCCAGTGACTGTGCTATTTTCTCACCAAACTTGGCTGCTACGGTCACCAGCTCTGAGATTCAGATTGGATGGCTTTCACGGACTGCCTCGTCTCACTGGTCACCTGGGCACTCCCATCTCAGGATACTCTTTCACCTAAGATCATAAAATAATACTCACAAAAGAAACAGAGGCGCCATGTGTTTGGGGATGCACAGGGATCGGGTGGCAGATAGAGCCCACTGCCCCTCCCCAACCTGGCAGCTCCCAGCACCTCTCCTCACTTGGTAACAATTAGGAATGGGAGTGAGATTCACCTGCTCAAACTTTTTGCAAGAAATTGATACTTATATTTTAAAAAAACAGGCAAGAAGTCCAGTTCAAGTTCTTTCAAAGCTCCCAACTCACACATTCAGGGATGGGGGAGGCATCAGCCACCCACAGAATGCACACGGCTAGGTACCAAGAGAGAGTTACACTAGGCTTGCCATCATCTCTCTGATTCTGCCCCAGCTGCTTCTTCCTTGTTCTCTCCAGGACTCTGCCCACAAAGCCTCCACTTGGAGAAAGCAAGCAGGTCCCCTGCATCAGTAAGGCAAGATTCATGACCTCAGAGATGACCATGAACATGCCTGTATAGTTTGGAACCGCAAAGTACAAGAGATTCTCTAGGTAGAAGGCAGGGGAAGTATAACATTTATTTAGACGCTGGAGGATCAAATCCCAGAACTAATAACCCCAATTCAACAAAGCAGTAATTGTATTCCAGAACTGGTAAGTCCACCTCAGTGTAACAAGGAGATTATAACACAGTATTACAGCAAGGAACCAAGTCATCCTGTAACCTTCCCTCTTGCTGGGGCCTCTCTGTAATCACTCAGAATCCCAACTGTCTGCTTGCCTGCATTCTCTGCCCCCTCAGCTCTCTGGTCTCTACTCTCTGCTCTGCATTTTCTCTGCAGCTCTGTCATCATGGAGTTCTTCTCCTCCTTGGGCTGAATTCTGACTTTACAATGGCTACCTTCTATATACATTCTTTTTAGGGCCGAGGGCTTCACGCCCAATCAGCTTAAAGGGTGTAGGCCAGGGGCTTAGTAAGTAAAGAGTGTAGGCCTGGGGCTTAACCGCCTAGTAAGTAAAGGGGGTAGGCTTGCCTACAAATAAACCTCTAATCAAGCTTCCCTTAACTAGCCCCACCTGAGGCCTATTGAATGGGGGTGGGGTGGGATTTTTAATTACTGATTGATATCACATCCCCCAATCACAGGAGTGTTGCCACCTAAATTATCTCATTTGATCCTTAGCTCACTGTTGTTGCTTTGTTCAGCTGTGTTTTCTTGGCAAAGATATTGTAATGGTTTGCTATTTTCTTCTCCAGCTCATTTTACAGATGAGGAACTAAGGCAAACAGGGTTAAGTGACTTGCCCAGGGTCACACAGCTAGTAAGAGTCTGAGGCTGGATTTGAACTCAGATCTTCCTGACTCTGCACCCAGTGCTCTATCCCCTGTACCACCTAGCTGCTCCTAAATACAATACTCCAGATGTGGTCTGAACTGGGGCAGAATAGGGCGGCGCCAGACTGTATTATCTCTCTCAGTCCTGGCACTAGATTTCTATTTATGTCACATCACACTGCTGATTCAGATGCAACAATTCATTAATTCCCTCTGGTGTTTTGGATTTTTTCCACATAAATTCTTTATCTCAAACTTGACCTCTCATTCTATATTTGCGCAGCTGAGCTTTTGAACCCTGTGTATATCTCTGTTAAATTACACCTTCTTAGATCTAATTAACCATTCCAGTGTGTTAGGATGTTTAGTACTCTGAATTTTGACACCCTATATGTTGACTATCCCTAATGCTTTAGGAGGGTGGGATGGGAGAGAGAACACTGAGGAGAAGGGGAGAAGTTTGGGGGTACTATAAGTAGACAGTGGCAGAAGTTAGGAGTTGGGGTACTGGGAGGAGCCACAATTGAGGATATTGGGAGAGAAGACACTTCAGAGAGTAGACTGGAAGGCAGTGCAATGTTAGGAAGGGAATTCTAGGGGAACAGACAGCTGGGGCAGGAGTTGAGATCAAGGGGTGATGCTGATCTTTGGGCAGACACTGTCTTATGACCACAGGGCCTGGGAATTGACTTTCCTGCACCGCTTGTGGGCCAGGCAGCCTCTGCCTGTGGATACAAGACCCCTTATTCACCCATGTTCCTTCATGTCTCTCCCATTAACAATGTCCAGGGCCTCAAAAGACCCATGCTGGAGAAACATGTAGATCGGCAATCTTTGGAGAAAATGGTGAAGCGTGCCGTAGAGGAGTATAGCTACAAGGGTTCTGTGCCTGGAAACCCCTACTTGCCCCAGAAGTATTGGATTTCTGAACCTGAAGGTACCTATGACGCTTGACTGGGACTCTAACCCATGTACCCCACCTGGTTGAGAAGAACCTTGACCCTTAGGGGAAGGGATCCCCTACTCTTGTCCCAAGACAACCTCTCCCTACCAGAGAAGCAGTGATTGAGTGATCAATTTGGATCATTGATTAAGTCTATCTCTCTGCCTTATGTATATACCCTTCCCCACCCTGTGTGCCCAGTGCTGCCCAGAACTATACTAAGCAGGAAAGAGAGGGAAATACAGGGCCCTTGACCTCAGGGAACTCACAGTCTGATGGGGGAGAAAAGATACACACAGGAAATAAAAGACAAAACAGGACAGGGTGTGAACAAGAGATCAGAATACCAGTTTTCAGATTAGAGGGAGATCCCTGATGGGCTACAGGAAAGACTTCATGAAAGAAGATTTGAGCTATCACCATCATTGTCAGGTAGGGTTTGGCCAGATCAAGAAGGATTGGAGGAGAAAAAAAGTTGTTGGCCACCAGAGGGGTCTTTGGTCACATTACTAATTATCTAATCATCAAAATCAAAGGCCTTTATTCCATCTTTCTTGACTTCTCTATGGTGTCTGATGCTGTTAAACACTCCTTCATTCTTGAAACATTCCTCCCTTGACTTTTGTGACACCGAATTCTTCTGGTTCTCATCCTACCCATATAACCACTGCTCCTCTGTCTCCTTTCCCAGCTTCTCTCCATCCCCCCACCTTATTTTCCTACTTACTTTATTAATATAGTCATGCCTCAAGACTTGGTCTCCATTTGTCACCTGTTTTTCCTCTATAATCCCCTACCTTGGTTAACACACACACACTGTCTTGGCTTCAATTATCAGAATCTATATGGATGACTTCTGAATTTATATCTCCAGCCCTGATTTGTCCTAAATGTAAAACCCACATTCCTAATGACTAGATAGACATCATCTGGATGTCTCATTTGTCTCCTCGTTCAGTGTACCTAAAACAACCCACCATCTTTTCCCTTTCTGGCTTCCTTGTTTTCATTAAAGATGACAGAATTTGCTCATTCATTTAGGTCCACAGCTCTTCCCTCTCCCTCACTACCAGCTCTCCTCCCCCACCTCCAAACAGTGTCCAAGTCCTGTTAATTCTCTTTCCTTGTGATGGCTCTCATCTTCACCCCTGCTATTTAAAGTGAGGGTTGTATTTGTAAGGGCCCCTCAGTGTCAGGTTGGAGAGTTTTAATCTATCCTATGTACAGTAGGAAGTCATTTTAGGCAGGCAGTGGAGTAATCAGAGTGAAGTGCTTTTGGAAGATTACTTTGGGGGCTCTATATAAGGTGGCCAGGAAAGAGGGGAGGGAGAAGAGATATGATACATGGAAATCCATTAGGAGGCTCTGGCAACAGTCTCAGAAAGAATGGAGAAGAAAAGGAAGGAAGGAATTCCAGAGACTTTTTAAAGAAAGAATTCATAGGACTCAGTGACTGACAAGGTGGGATGGGGTATAGCATATGGGGTATATGGGGGATGGGAGATGAGGGGGGATGAGAGGTGAGATGGGATGGGATGGGATGAAAAGGATTATAGCACAAAGGAGAAGACCCAAAGATGATTCTGAGATTTTTTTTTGAGCTTGGGGAACTTGAAAAATAGTGTTATCAGTAGCGAAGGGGAAATAGAATGATTGGAGTCTAAACAGAGAACCTAACCAACTGTGGGAGCTGGAGAGAAAAGGAGTAGGAACAGGCTTGGCCTTGGGACTGGGCAGAGGGTCCAAAAGGCCTCCATCCATCTTCTGAGCTGAACACAGCTAAACTCTGTGTCTCTCTCGAGCCCCGTGACACTCCTGGAATCGAATCTTGTCCTGATCCCTCCTCACACTTGGAAGGAGCCACTATTCCATGAGGACACCTGGCCTGAGAGGGTGTGGTTATTTATGGTTGACTCCCAACCAGGAGAGTACACAGAAGAGAAGCCTATGCTTGAGGCTGGAGCCCTGACTAGTGGTGGGGCAGGGGGGAATGACATGCTTTCTATCTCTCCTCACCCCTACCCATCATGGCCTAACAGAGAGATACAACCCAACCTTTATTAGTGGAGACAGGTATGCAACGTGGAGGACAGGACCATACAACAGCGCGCGTTGGAACAAATATACTACCTACCTCCCAAGACTGCCAAAGGTACCCCTTCAACTGGCACAGCATGGGCAAGTATGGGGGCAGAAGGAGGGTGGGTTGGAGGGTTTGTGCAAGTAATGTTTCCCTTCCCTCTCTGCCTTCCACCCTGGCATCAAGCCTCTACCATTACAGCTTTTTCTTTCTTTGGGTTGCATGTTGCCTGGTCTCCAAGCTCCCCTTTAAAAAAATACAAATCACAGAACCCCAGTACTAATACCATTGCCATCTGTTGTCAATGCATCTATGAATACATGCCAATGCATAGGTCAATGCATTGCCTAGGCATCTCCTCTATGCAAGTCAATGTTCTGGGTGCTATAGGAGATACACAAGTAGATAAGACACAGTCGCCGCCTTCAAGGAGTTTGTAGTATAGTTGGAAAAGATTTTTTAAAAACCTTTCAAAGTTAACTAATAATACCAGGCATGTTTTCAGTGCTAAATGAGAAGATACAATTATCAGGGGTATTCAGACTTCAGAGAGAGAAAAAGATTACTGAGAGAATAGGGGTGTAGGCTATAGGAAGATATGGTATTAACTTGGCATTTGAATGGCATATGAGGAGTTAGCGGGGAAGGCTGTACAGTAGGCTGGTCAACTAAGGGTTAACACTTCAGTTTCCTCTTCAGAGAAGTGGATGTTCAGATGGTGGGGACAGAGTAGAGAAAAAGGAGAGGAAAAATGAGTGCCCAGTGTGGAATGATGGTAAGTGGTTGGGTTCAAAGTTAGGAGCTGCTGAGCTCAAGAATGTGTATGTATCGTCTGGATAGATGGGAAGCCCATTAAGGACAGAAATTTTCATTTTTGTTGTGGCCACACCATAGTGCCTATCATATAGTAGGCAACTAATGACTGATTGTAGGACACCTGGGTTCTAGTGTCAGACTATGTAAGGGGGACATGGATGGCATGGACATTCAAGGGAAGGAAGGCTGCCTAGAGTTCACCTTAAGCAGTCTACCTGACTCCGAAAAGCACCTAAAGGCATATTAGTGCTCTTTCGTGAGTGACCTAATTTGGAGATAGGAATGTTGAGAGTTATCTGGATAGGGAAGAAGTGTAGTACCTAGAGGCAGAAGAAAGGCCCTGGGTAGGCCCAGTCAGTCACCTGCCTATTTCCAGGGGACCTAATCCTTCTCTCTATTCTGAAACCCAGAGGCCCCTCGCCCTCCCCCGCCGGTGTCCTCTGTGATGAAAGCAGTATGGACAATGGCCTGCTGTGATGTCAATGGCAGAGGGGAGGGGAAAAGGTTGGGACCAGTGACCTCCAGGTGAGATCATTCTCAAAAGTGAGAGACAAAGATGGGCTTTGCTCCTGGAACCTGCCAATACCTAACAGGGGGGAAAATGAAATATGGATCCATATTCCAAAATGTCCATCCCTCGCTGAGAATGATAAAGGTGATGAAATGTAACAGAGGGAAATTCTAAGGAGAAAGGGCAGAGGGGATGGAAGTATATCCCGCCCTCAGGCTTGTTCTAATGAAGGACTCATCTCAGACAGACACAGGCCAGAGGAGTTAGGGCAGGCAATGGGCCAGGATACAGTTACCCTGGGATGGAAGAGACAAAGAGAATGAATGAAGAAAGGTGAGGAGGGAAAGAGATATGAGGAGAGAGAGAGGAGGGGAGATGTTGCTAGGGAACTAACTCTGAACGTAGAGTGAGTAAAGCGAGGGGCCCTAGAGAAGACTGGGAAGTGGGAGAAGGGTAGAAGTCAGAGGGACTACCTGAAGGAAGCCGGAACCACACTGGGTCCTGGTCTTGGAATTTTTTCCCTGTGGAATCTAAGGCAGCTGTTCTTTCCCTTAGGAAGCTGGGATGGACTCAGTGATTCGGGGAATGCCCTTGGACTATCCCCCCAAACCTGATCGCTTCAACAACTATGGTAATTGGCCATGTATATGGGTCTAAAGGCATGGATGGGTTGGGGAAGTTCTGTAGGTATGAAGAGGTTATGTAACTCCCTACTCCCTACTCCCTTCTCCTCCTTCGTTTGTCTACCTGCCTTTGCTACAACTCTGCTTTTTTGCCTGTATTTATCTTTCTATTCATGTTCTCTTAATGCTGTCTCTCCATCTCTCTCCCCCTTTTCCTTTTTGTCGCTGTCCATATCTCTGGGCCTCTATTGTCTCTGTCCCTCTGTGTCTTGCTGTATGTCAATCTCCCTCCTTATCTCCATGATTCTATATCTCTACCCCTCTCTTTCTGTATCTCTATTCTCTCCCTAATCTGTGTCTTCTGCGTCTCTGGTCTTCCCTTCCGTCTCTCTGTGACTCTGGTCTCTCTTCTATTTCTCTCTTGCATGTGGCTCTTTGTGCCCTGGCAGAGCGAGAGGTGGTGGTCAACATGCTGAACTCACTGTCCAGGAACCAGCTGCCGTCCATCCAGCCAAGGTACACTGTACCTGGCCGTTTGCCATTCCAGGGATATGACAGCCCCTGCACAGGCCGACATTACTGCCTTCGAGGCATGGACTACTATGCCACAGGGGCGCCCAGCAACGAGCGCCATCTGACCCAACCGACTGTAAGGTTCAAAGGGATCGTCTGGCTGTACCCTGCAGTGATTAGCACTGCAGAGGAAATTCAGGGTGGCCTCATATGGAGGAAAATTTGGAGGGTGGTGAATACATTTGGCATTGCATGGAACAAACTAAGAGGGGTGGATGAGATGGGCTTGTGTGGAGGCAGAAGAGCAGACAAGATGGCCTCAGGGGCCTTCCAACACCCCAACCATCTGTCCCTCTTCTGCTCACAATTAGCCCAGACTTACTCCTGTTTGCTCTGGGAGGCCCAGCTTTGCCTTCCCAATCCAGTTCCAGGGAATCTCAGTTCCCCCCTCACTATGGCCATAAAGAGCTTCCAGCCTGGCTATCTTCCTCTCTCCCTAGCAGTCTTCCCTCCACTTAAACAAGTAGACATGCCCGGGCCTGGAGGGGCCCTGGAATAAAGTGCATTCTTAGGCCTTAAGGAAAGCGCCCTTCTTGGGGCAGGATACTGGGGGAGTAGAGGACTTGGGAGATCCTGGACCTGGGTTCTAGCCCACTTCTGCCACTGACTTGCTGTGTGACCACTGGAGCAATGGTGTATTGGAAAGAACATGGTTTGATATCAATCCAACCTCTACTTCTTATTATCTGAGTGATATTGGGGAAAGTCAGCTAATTTCTCTGACCTCATCTGTAAAATGAGGCAGCAGGATTAGTTGATGTCTAAGTGTCTTTCCAATCTAAATCCTATAATTCCATATGAAGGTCCCTGAAATGGAAAAGACAGCCACAACTCTCCCAGCCTCTAGGGGGAGGTGTGAGGGAGAAGCAATAAGGGTCATAATTCATTACGTGGATATTTTACTTTATAGTTTACAAAGCATTGCCATGTGTCTCCTCTCCTTTTATCCTGGAAGATGGTCAGAGCAGGGATAGTTATTCCAATTTTGCAAATAAACAGGTTCAGAGAGGGGAAGTAATCTGTCCAAATTCATACAGTATCAGTAATAGTCCAGGTCTTTTGAACGCTAAAGAAAAATTGATGGTGGATGGCACTTTGGAAGACTTAAGAGATATCTAAGTGTGAGGCACAAGATCTCTATCCAGAGGATACTTTCAGCCACAAAAAAGCACTTTGGATTCCGATACAAAGGGGCTGAAATACTGACATACCCCCAAGGACCCCAGTGGAAGGTGGTCCCACCAAAAGGGCAGCCTCATAGCTAGGCCACTAACTTAGCTATATAGCTTCAAGTGGGTTTCTTCTCTCCGAGTCTCTGTCAAATAAGGAATTTGGACTAAATCATTTCAAAAGGTCTTTCTAGACCTACATTTCATGATCCCCCAAGGTTCTTAGGAGCCTCTAAGTTTATTCCAAGACCTCAGAGAAATCTAGTGCCCCCTCAGTACAAAAACACAGGTCCCAGGATGGAGAACGTCACACAGAAAGCACTGGGGCATTTGATCTACATTAAGTTTTCATTTCTTGTGCTCCCTAGGTGTTTAGACCTGTGCTATAGGGAAGATAAAGAAGGAAAAGACATAACCTTTGTCTTTGGGGAGAGTTCAATGTCTGGTCAGGGAGATAACCCAGGGATGCAAAATGACATAAGGTCATTTGTAACCAGTGTCCAGAGGACAGGTACAGAAGATAAATGAGCTAGATGTTCAGTAGAGGGAGAGAACAGTGTGGACTGGAGCAGGCAGGGGAGGTTTCCTGAAGCAGGTGGACCTTCAGCCTGGACATCAAAGAACACAGGTAGGATTTGGATGGTCAGACGGGTGCAGACGTCAACAGGTATCGAGAATTTACTAACTTTGGTTTGCACAGATCTGAGTTTGAGAGGGACAGTGAACTGGAAATGGTACTCCAACTGACTAATTTTATATCTCTTTTCTTTTTCCTTTATAGGAGTGCCCCCCCCTATAACCACAGGCCAGGAATGAACTGTGTGGTTTCACCCCCCCTCCCTCCATCACCGTATCACTATACAAACCTTAAGTAAGTGCACCTGACTCCTTTGGTGGGTGGGCCTTCCCTCCCCTTCCTCTCTTGGATATATCTCCCTCAGTTTTGTCCTTTTTTTTGGTTGGGAACATTATATTATGTCTAGCCCTGGGAAGAGGGATACCATTGTCTTAATAGGTGTTGGTCATGGAGCCTAGTTTTAGGGCCAAGCTTCCAGGGGAAACAGGATCCTGAGTATACAGTCTTGGGACTTCAGAGCTAGATCATTATTAGGACCGGGGATATTGGGTGTAGAAGCTGAGGATGTGGGCTGAAATCAGGAACTCCCACATTTCCTTCTCATTGGGTGTTTTGTGATCCTCCCTCCCAACATCATGGCCTCAGAATGGAATACAGTGCAGAGTAAACCATTGAATGGAGCCTAGAGGCCCACGCCCTTCCCACCGTAAATATGAACCCAGGGGTTAAGGGGTTCTAGATGCCAGTTGTGTGAGGCTTAGATTATCTCTTTGGATGGGATGGGCTATTCCAATTTCTTTTCACACGTGCAGATGGAACACCAGTCACTTCAAATTGATCAGAGGACCCCAGAGAAATAACTACATCATTCACCCTGAGTTTGTGTCGGAGACCTACCCTGTCTACCGCTGCTGGTAGAGCCGAGCTATGGTCAGGGCTGAGGGTGGGGTGGCTTAATAAACCAAGTTCCACCCCACCTGCAGAGATCTGTCTCTTCTTCATGGCCCCTTAGACTCCTCCCTCCCCTAGATCCCTCATTTTCCCACCCCCAGACTCAAGATACATCCCAACAGACACCTGGGAGAGGGCTCAGTCAATCCCCAAAACTGGGGCCAGAGAAGAGTAGAAAGCAACTAACGCTGGATTACTCAGCCCTACTGTGTGCCCCAGTCCAATTCAACTCAACAAAGGTATTAAGCACCTACTATGTACTGGGTAGCTAGGTGGTAGAGTGGATAGAGCACAGAGCCTGGCATCCAGAAAGATTTGAGTTCAGTTGTGACCTCAGACACTTCCGAGCTGTGTGACCTGGGGCAAGTTATTTAAAACCCCAATTTGCCTCAGTTGCTCATCTTTAAAATGGGGATACACTGGAGAAGGAAATAGCAAACGGTTCTAATATATTTTCCAAAAAACCCCCATGGACTTTATGTAGAGATGGACATGACTGAATAACAACGGCAATGCACCAAGAACTATGGTAGGCCCCGGAGATACAAAGGCATAAATGAATGAATAGTCCTTGCCTTTCCCCCATCTAGTCTTGGGGACCGATAAGACTTTTGCTTCTTGGCTGCTATCCTCCAAAGTCTATTCTCATACCTTCTCACACCCTAGCCTTTCCATACAAATTTCTCTTCACATAACTGTCCAACCCAAGGACTTCACCCTCCTCTCTCCATCCCCTCTCATCATGGTAGACCTGGGACCAAGAGGATCATGCAATGGACCAAAACCCTCGACTCCTCCCAGGATGGAGCTTGTGAGAGGAGTAAGAAGCAGTCTCTGAACCCTGCACTGTGGAGGCTGAGGGTGGGATACAGAAATTTTGGGGGTGCTTTCCAGGGGCTGGCTTTTATTCTACTTGTCAGTGAATATCTGAAAGCTTACTTATGAACAAAGCACCACGGGATCATAGGAAGAGACTTTAGAGATTATCTAGTCTAACACCTTTGTTTTACACTTGAGAAAGCTATGGGATCCTAGGAAAAAACTTTAGAGATTATCTGGTCTAACACACTTGTTTCACCCTTGAGAAAGCTAAAGCCCAGGGAGTGAAGTGAGTAGCCCAAAGGTCTGAGGCAGAATTTAAATCCCAGGTCATCTGATTTCAAATCTATTGCCCTTCCCATTATAGCATGTTTTCCATTACACGCATGTTCCATGCAGAAAAGATCCATCCCTTCTCCCCCACCTCAAGACTTGACTTCCCCCCAAATCCAGGTTTTATCTCCCCCAAAGTGTCCCTCCTCATGTTTCTTCTTAGTCTCCTTCCAGTGGCCCCACCCCTGGCCCAGCATCCACTCAATACAGTACTCACCAGCCCCTATCTTTTTGTGTGTGTTTTTGTTTTTTTGGAGTCCATGGTCACAGTTCAGCATCCCTGGTGCCCCATCTCATTAAACTCAAAGATGCTTCTGACTCCCCCTCCAAGGATCTATGAAGTAAAGTAACAGAAGAAGAGTTCAGAATAGGGGCTATGGACTGGAAATCTTCCCTTAATGCAGATTTTGTAGTCTAGCCTCCTATCTAAAGGCATATATCCTTCTCCCAAAGGAAGGCTTTAAGAAAGCTGTGACATTTGGTGTGGAGGGGAGGGGAGGGAGAGGAGGGGCAGAAACTATCTCTCCTATCCATTCGGTGTCGGTGTCTGTTTTTGTCCCTCTCTTAAAGACATGGGCAGCTAGAGGATACAGTAGATAGAGTGCCAGGCTGGAGTCAGGATGACCTGAGTTCAAATGAGGCCTTAGACACTTAGTAGCTGTGTGACCCAGGGCAAGTCACTTAACCCTGTTTGCCTCAGTTTCTTCATCTGTAAAATGAGCTGGAGAAGGAATTGGCAAACCACACTGGTATCTTTGCCAAGACAACCCCAAATGAGGTCACAAAGAGTCAGATACAACTGAACAACAAAAAGACATGAACAAATTGTACTGCCTTATTTTGATGTCCTGCCCTACACCAACTCTAGTGTTCAGAGCCCCCTGGGCAGAGAAGAGTAGAGAAGGAATGGCTGGGGGATACTCCCATCTATCCCAGCTCATACTATCTCTTCTTTAAATAGACAATGACTCACATGGTCTCCCAGCCAGAACACAAGCAATGCTATAAATAATCCTGAGGTTGGTGAAAGGGAAGGGCAGCCTAGGTTGGTCATAGATTGGAGAAGGAGATTCTAAACATAGCACCACAGAACGTCAGGGTTAGAAAGGAGTCGAATGATCCTCTGGTCCAGGCCCTTTTGGTAGACAAGGTCACAGTCAATTAGTGGCAAAACTAGAACTGGGTCCCAGGTCTTCAAACCTTTATTGAAATTAGGAAGACACACACCACCTGAGTATTTAAAAAATAGGAGGGGGGGGGGCAGCTAGGTGGCGCAGTAAATAGAGCACCGGCCCTGGAGTCAGGAGGACCTGAGTTTAAATGTGGCCTCAGACACTTGACACACTTACTAACTGTGTGACCTTGGGCAAGTCACCTAACCCCAATTACCCTACCTTCCCCCCTCCAAAAAAACAAAAACACACACAAAAAGATAGAGGAACACGACCTAGGGATGAACATGGAAAAAAAAAAGGCGGGGGCGGGGGACTCCATGCATCCTTCAGGGGAGGGAGTCTGGGTCCTTAAGAAAGGCGTGATTCAGTTTTGTCAATTCAACAAGTTGATTGATTAGCTTGTGGGGGGGGGGGCAGAAGTCATCCTGCCCCCATACCCAGACACTCTTAACTGGAGCCCCTAGCAGCAGAAGGCCAGGTTTTGTACCAGTTAGATGAGATGCAGGACAGCAGAAACTTAACTGTCCCCTAACCCTCCCCGCCAAGGTCTTCTCACCAAACCCCTACAACCAAAAACCATGGCCTCCACTTCCCTCTCCCACCCTGAGCCTGCAGCAATGAGTCTCTAAAATCAGGGTTCTGGACCTGGTGGCCTTGAACCTGTTTTTTAAAAGCATGTATTTTGACACTACATATGCATTTCAATATAAATGGTTTCTTTTGTAATCTTATCCATTTTATGCATTTAAAACCATTACGTGGAGGAGAGTGTTTATCGACAAGCAGACTGCCATCGGGGTGCAGGACACTGCCCTAAAACTACCTTTCCAGTAAGGGGGCGGGGTGGGGGGAGAAGGTGGGCTATCCCTTCCCAAAGCCTTCTCCAGCCCAACAAACAGCTGCACTAAGCTGGATGGGGACAAAAGCAGGCCCGGGGAAGGGGCAGCCAGCTTCGAGTGCTGCAGAGGCCTCGGGGAGAAAAGGGAGGGAGTAAAGAGCTGGGAGGGCGGAATTCTCCAGTTAGGGTCTCAGAAGGGGCCGAGTTCAGAAAGGGAGAAGGCTGGAGGAGGGGCGGAGTTACGGGTTGAGAAGAGGCGGGATTCTCGGGGTAGTGGGGCCTCCGGAGAAGGGAAGGAGCTGGGGAGGAGGGGGTGGAGAAGGGGCGGAATTGGCGGGGTTGGGGGCTCTCCAGAGAAGGGGAGGAGGGCTGCCAAGGTGGGACGCCGGAACTCCCTGGGAATGCGCGATTCCCCCGGGGCCGGACCAATGCAGCTAGCATAGGGGCTCTGGGGTCTTCTCCGGGGCGGGGTGGGGAGGAGCTCCGGGGCTAGCGGCTGGGGGCGGAGCAGGATGGAGGCGGGTCTCCCCAGTGGGTCTGGACAGGGGTTCCCCCCAGGCTCGGTTACCGCGGGGCTGGAGGATTCCCTGGGACCTTCAGTGCGCCCAAGGGGCCGACTGTGGGCTGCAGAGGCGCCGTAAACAAGCTCCGAGCGGGCGCGCTGGAAGCGGCCAGATCGCCTGGGAGCAAGCTCTGCTTGGCCCCGCACGCCCTTGGCCAGGGTCCGAGAGCTGCCCGGCTGGGGGGACGCAACTTGAGTCGTAAGTGCTACCTCTTCCCGGGCCAGGGCGGGGTGTTATATGTAGGGGGGCACTGAAGTGTTGCAGCCAGCATTTGGGGAAGGGAGAGCAGCGGCTGGGAGGGACTGCGGTCTGTAGTCGAGGTGGAGCGCTATCGAGGAGGGAAGAAGAGTGGGAGACTAGGGAGTTGCGCTGGGAGGGGTTCGAGGGGTGGGACACGGCTGTGGAGGGGAGGGATCCCTCTAGGGCCTCGGAGCGGAGCGGTGCCCTAGCCTGTTGCTTCAGACTTTAACCCTCAACCCCACCCCAACCCTATCCATAGAGCCCTGGGCTCTAGCTAAATCTGACAGAGGGATGGCACCCACTTTAGGGAATTCTGTGAGAAGGACACTTCCTCCTGCATTCGGGTAGATGGGTCTCGGGAGCGAGTGTTTTGGAGAATTGGGAACAGCGAGTAACCGTGACTCCTGGTACCCCGAGCCTCCGTTTGGGGTGAGTCAGGCGGGCTTGGCTGCAGGCTGGGTTTGGGGGTGGATGAAGGAGCCCGTCAGCCAAGCTCTCTCTCAGTCAGTCACAGGCTCTGAAACGCTGAGTGGAAGAGTTGATCCTAGAACCTCTGGAAAGCCCAATCTGTTCCTTTGCTCTTGCTTTGGGAAGAGGGGGAGGAGCCCCAGGCAAAGAAATGGAACACCTGTGTAATGGAAAAACCGCTGGACTGTCAGGAGATCTTGGTTTGGTCCCAGCTTTGCCGCTTACCAGCTGGGTGACCGTAAGAAGGACCTTAGTTTTCTTATACGTAAAAGGAGAAGGCTGGACACAGTTTCTTTAAGCTCCAAGTCTACTCCCAAGTCAGACTATGGCTTCCAGTGTGTCCTCTTTGGGCTCCCCTCTGAGAAGTGGAGCTGCTGTTGGGGTGAATAAAACTGCCCCCGGGGACCAGGGAGTGGAGTTCATAAAGCCCTAGTGGGGCCGCGTGAACTGAGAATTTGGGTGAGGAGTCACAGTGGGAAGGCCCTTGTGGGTTTAGGAAGGGGGGCAAAGAGGAGCTGACGAGGTGGGGGCTGGGATCCTGGGTCCAGGCCAGTTCTCTACCATTCGATCCAAGTTGCATTTGGCACTATCCCGCATGGTAAAATTGAGGTCTGGGCTGGCGATCAAGTTGCTTTTGAGTGGGACTCGTAAATAGCAAAGGGTAGGAAGGGGGTGGCGGGAGACAAACCCGGGAGCTACCAGGGCAAGACACCAAGGCTTGTGGGAGGGAGTTTGGCACGTCCCCTCTGCCTTATAAAAGTGGCTGAATAGGGAGGAGGATCCGCGATAAATGCATGGCAGACTTAGCATCCCTTCCCAGGATAAATGAGTATCCCACAGCCAGACAGCAGGGGAGACCATGCTGATTACAGGGTGCTGTTCTGGTGAATCTGCCAAGGGTTATCAGTAACCACAGAAAGGCTTCCCTCCCCTCCCCCAGGTAGAACAGCTTGCCAGACCCCTCCAGAAATCACCCTCCCCCAGTGTAGGTCCAAGTTGGATTTTAGCCACTCCTTTCCAGCAGCTGCCCAGACTGGCAGCAATTTGAATACCACCAATCTAAATAGTTTTTCCATCCACCTACATAGGAAAGTCCAATGACATCTCTCTACTCCAGTAAATATGCTTCTCACTTGTAAACACCATAAAATATCTGTCTATGTCTGTATTTATGTGCTCATGTCTGTCTTCATTAGTGAGCCTTTTTCCAATCCTCATCTGCCTAGGGTAGGGGCCTTATCCGCCCCATCACAGAATCTCAGAATAAGAAGGAAACTTAAAGGACCTATCTAGGTCTACATGCTATGTAACTTGAATACTTATATTGATGGGGAGCTCCCTCCTTAACTTACACTGTCCAGGCTGTTTTGGGACAGCTCTAATTGTGAGTTTTTTCACTGTAATGGGTAGAAATTACCTCCCTGTAATTTCCGTTCACTGGCCCTAGTTTTGCCCTCTGCGGCATAAGGAGGCTCCCGTTCCTTCAAATCTACTGAGTGCCTGCAATGCAACTGACCTCCATGCTGGTCTCTATGTGGGTGAAACAGATGCGCCTTTGGGGATCAAAGTCTAGCAGAAGAAACAAGGCACGAAAGATGTGAGCAAAGTCACAAAAAACTTCCTAATAATTAGAGCTACCCAAAACCTGAATGATGTGCTCTGGACATAGTGAATTCATATGAAATTGAATTGGAAAAAGGAGTTTGGTGCTGATAATTATTTCGATAGACTCCTCTATGATGTTTTCCCTGTTCCAGTATTACTTTTCTAAAGGCAGCTACGTTTCAGTGCTGGAAACGGGGGTGGAGGGAAACAGAACTGAGAATAAACTACATTTTCTCCTGCTTTGGACATCAACTGCTCTGAATTATAAAAATTCTTGTCTTCCTTTTTGAAAAAATAAAAAAGGAATTTCCCTATGAAAGGAGGCTTTCAATTGGAAGTTTGATGATCCCCATCAGAGATATTTTGAGGGGTCCTGTTCAGGTTATGGGGTGGACCAGATGACTTTAAAAACATTGATCTGTATCTATGTCTTTTGTTTATTACATCACCTAGATTTCCTCCCCATATGTCTCCCCATCTCGGAGACCTATCCCTTATAACAAAGAATTTTTTAAAAGAAGAAAAAATTGGTAAAACCAATTAATAAAAATTTTCATGTAAAATGCAATATAGCACCCCTTTGGGCTCCTCACCTTTGCAAATCAGTCAGAAGACAGCCAGCTAACTTTTAAAGGCCCTCTTAACTTTGGGGATTCTCAGATTCCAGGAGAGTTCATGGTTTAGACTATAAGTGCTGGAGAAAGTTAGAGAAGGGAAAAAAAATCATTGTGGGCTGGAGGTGTCCCCTGTCAGTTCAGAATAAATATAGTCCTGGGACCCCTGCAGAATTATGACATCAATATTATTTTCATAATAATACTATGAGCTTTAGATTTCTAATATAGTAAATATCAGCAGATATAACTCACATAAACAAAAGCTCTTGGGGGAAGGGGAGGAAATCATTAATAATCATTGAGTGTAAATTGGTCCTGAGACCAAAAAGTTTCAGAACCTGTGGCTCAGAATATCCCTACGAACAGAGACATTTCCTCTCTCCTGTTTACTTCCTTTCTCCTCTCACAATATGCTCAGTATGAGACCCTTTACACACAAAATGGGAGGGGTAGAAAGCTGGGAAGGGTGACCAGGATTCTGCTGATGGCTTGGAAAGTGTGTTAAGTGAGGATGGGCCTTTGAACTGTAGTCCAGCAGAAGGTTGGTAGAGTGCCCTGGGCTAGATTACAGAGGCTGCAGGAAGCCTCAAAAACTATCAGGTCAAATATTTCTGGTTATCTCATCAGGATTTGGATTATCTTGTTAAGTCTCATTATTGGGAAAGGAAAGATGGCTTTTTAACTTTTTCAAATTTGTACCTTGTCCCTACAAAAACACACACACACACAATTGACTTGAAGGAGATTTCATGGGGAGGGGTTCCCAGGAGCCTGAGATCTGAGGAGATATCTGACCCTGCACACAGATACCTATCTTACCTCAGATCAGAGCAAAACAAGATGACCAGAAGGATAGGAAGCCATTCCTGACCAACCTGAGCTAAGAGATAAGACTTAGGCCTAGAATAACAGTCAAAATGTGAAGGGGTGGATAGGAAGGACACAAGTTCGAACCCTAGATCTCACTACAGTAAAGTTTCAGAGTCAAGGAATTTGCAACCTTTGGGTAAGCCAATTTACCTTGGGTCTCGATTTCATCCCTGTTGGAGGCTAATGCTTAGATGGCTGAGTTCAAAGTACTGTTTTGCACCTGGCACCACCTGCCAGATTTGTTTTTCCTGGGGATAGAAAGAGTAAATATAGCATGATGTCTTATCTCCCTCCTTTCTACCTTAGCGCCACTCTCTGACCCTGATTAGAAGTTTGGTAATGGAGAATTAGAGACAGACCCAGGGTAACTTAATGTTTGCCTGTGGCTCTCTCTGTGTATTCTTGCTTATGACTGTGGCTGGCTGTGTCAAAGTTCCTTGCTGGCTCCAGAATTCTGTGATTCTGTGTGTCTGCTTGTATGTGTGAATCTCAGTGTGGGGGGATGGGATAGGCAGAAGCAAGGAAGAAGACAGTATTAATGATGATGCTGATAATGCATTTATACAGCAATTTAAGGTGAGCAAATTGCCATGGCCATAACTAGCCATTTTTTTTCATCCCTGGACAAATGCCATAAACTATTCCTTCAAATTAACTTTTAAAGAAAAATTTAGTTGAAATGGGGGTGTTTGCTGTTGTTTATCCTTGCTCTCAAAGAGGACCAATGACAAAACGAGGGTGATGTCTTCACTTGTAAGTGAATTGGATTTAAGTGAGACAGGACTGTGCAAAGTGATAAGCCTCATTTTCTCCTCCAGGGCCATCTAGGTCCAGTGGCAAGATATCAGTCAGAACGACTGGAGGTGGCCCCAAATACAGTAGAATACCTTGGCATTTTTGAGCTACGGTCTTTACCAGGTCTCAGTTTGTCAGAGCCATGGAATGGGGATAAGGAAAGGGAAAGATCTGTTGTGGCCATACCTGGGATGGAGGCTGGTCTGAGAAAGATCTCCCCTAAGATTCTGCCCTCAAGGAGGAAAAAGAAATCATCTCCTTGCTTTCTATTTAAAGAAATTGGTATCTTTTTCTATATGCCTACCTTTCACAGTATATCCCCCTTTACTCCCCTCTCTCACCATGACATTAGAGTATTACTCTCAAGCCAAAGCACTTAGCTCTTCTCCAGCAAAACCATAAAGAGAACCTGTTATGTGCTATGCCCTGTGGGGGAATACAGAGAAGGATGAACAATTGGTTAAAGTGCTTGTAATCTATTTGGGAAAATAAGACTCAAGGGTGAAAAGCTACCAAACCATGCAAGGTGGGAGTGTGTGATAAGTGCCAAATAAATGACATAAAGTCAGAAAGAAGAAGTAGATCGTTATGGGCTACGATAGGGAAAGCTAGTTAGAGGAGGTGGTTCTTTAGAGAGGTTAGGGTTTGAATAAGCAGAGAGGACAAAGGCATACAGATCAGGAAATTACGATGACGTGTTCAAGGTGGGAGAGAAGATGAGTAGAGGGTTCATGTAAAGGAAGCGCTGAGGCTGGACAGAGGTGACTGCTAGGTTTGGGACCACTGAATGCCGGGTTGAGGAGTTGGGACTTGTGATCATTGGGGAGCCATTGGAGGGAGACCTTGAGCAAAGGTCAGGGCTATGCATTAAGAAAGTCAATTCGCCCACTGTGTTTGGAATGGATTAGAGGGAGACGAGACAAGAGGTTGGTTGGGAGAATAGTTAGGGGGCTGCTGTATCATCCAGGAAAAAGGCAAAATGCCTGAATCATGGTGGTAGCTGTTAGAACGAAGGCGAAGGGAAGGATGGGAGAGACTTTGGAAAGGTAGATAGAGAACCCAGGCCAACAAAATTACAGATCCTTGGAGTATGGAATAGAGCTACTGAAGCTTTTCCCTAGGGGCATTGTAATTTAGAAGGCATGGACAATGCTTGTACTCCTGCAGCTTAAGTACAACTGAACTGTGCATCTAGTTTGCAAGAATCTTTAGTTAAAAATAGAAAACTACCAGATGGTTCTACAACCCAGGTAACTGCCTCTCTGGCCCACCCTGCTCCTTCTCTGGTAGCAGCTTCCTCAGCAATGACCTGAGGTCTTTCCCTCTATGTGATTTTGTGTCCTAAGGACCCAAGGACTTTTATATCACTCTCCTGCTGCTTACCATGCACCAGAATTGATAGTTATGATTCCAATATTGAGATATCTGTCTCCATGGGCTTGTTGTGAGGAATCTTTTTTATGAAGGACTGAAAGAGCTTTTATTAAGAATTTATTAACTTCTAAGCGCTGGGGATACAAAGCAGGAGAGTCCCTACCCTAGAGGAGCTTATATTCTAATAGCCTTAAAGCTCTGGTATAAATGTGAGTTGTTACTATTTTCATCTTTGGGGTATTGGAAAGGGTTTATTCAGCTTCTTCCTGTTCCCATGTCTCACACCCTCCATTGTCAAATATCTTGATGTCTACCCCATGGAAATTATGCTGTTGAATATACATTTTTGGAGAGCAAGGACAGGAGGACATGGCAAGGGGGGGTGGAAAAAAGGATCATAGGAGTTTAAAAGTATCGTAAAGAACTAAACACTGTCTCTTTCCCTCCTTTTTCAGACACTGTAGTTCTTCAGGCCTCAATGGGTCTGGTTATTGGGAAAGTAGTACCCTTCCCCTTCCAAACCCAGCTTGAAGGGTTATGACCCAGGATCCCCAAAAAGGGAGACAGCCGTACCAACGAAGGGGGAGGAGAGCTGAGAAGGAGTCTCAGGCTGCCGTCAGAGCTGCCACAACCATGTATACCTTCCTCCCTGACAACTTTTCCCCAACCAAGACCAAGCCATCCAAAGAGCTAAAACCTATGCTGGGATCTATAGTGCTGGGGCTCCTGCTGGTCTTAGCAGCTGTGGTTGCTTGGTGCTACTACAGTACATCTCTCCGTAAGGCAGAGCGCCTTGGGGCTGAGCTATTGGAACTCCGGACAGGTGGCTTCTCCATTCGAAACCAGCAGGGAGAGCAAGTGTTCCAACTGGCCTTCAGCTCTGGGGGCTTGGACCTGGAGTCCTGCACACGAGAGGGAGACATCTTGAGTTGTACTCGCTCCACAGGAGGCCCCCTCAATTTCTTCATCCAGACAGTGCGGCCCAAGGACACCGTTATGTGCTACCGTGTGCGCTGGGAAGAGCTGGCTCCAACCCCTTCTGTGGAACACACTATGTTCCTGGGTGAAGTACACTGGTATGGTGGTGCCGAGATGCGTACCCAGCACTGGCCCATCCAGCTGGCTGGCCTCCAGGAACCCCAGCCCTTTGTCACCAGTGATGTGTACTCATCCCGGGCCGCCTTTGGTGGTATTCTTGAACGATACTGGCTGTCATCCAAAGCAGTAGCCATCAAGGTCAATGACTCAGTGCCCTTCCACCTGGGTTGGAATGCCACCGGGCGCTCTCTCCTGTTACAGGCCCGCTATCATGACACATCCTACAAGCCACCTGTGGGCCGTGAGCCGCTGCCCGAGCTCAGTTACCGTGTTTGTGTAGGTTCTGACGTGACATCGATCCATAAGTACATGGTGCGACGTTACTTCAATAAACCGTCCAAGGTGCCGGCCCGAGAAGCCTTTCGTGACCCAATCTGGTCCACTTGGGCCCTCTACGGGAGAGCAGTGGACCAGGATAAGGTGCTGCGCTTTGCCGAGAAAATCCGCAAGTATCGCTTCAACTGTAGCTACTTGGAAATTGATGACATGTATACGCCTGCCTATGGGGACTTCTCCTTTGATGAAGCCAAGTTCCCCAATGCCACCGAGATGTTTAGGAAGCTGCAGGAGGCTGGTCTGCGGGTCACCCTGTGGGTGCACCCCTTTGTCAACTATAACTCATCCAGCTTTGGTGAAGGCGTGGAGCGGGGGCTTTTTGTCCGAGAGCCCACAGGCCGGCTGCCAGCCCTGGTGCGCTGGTGGAACGGCATCGGTGCTGTCCTGGATTTCACCAACCCAGCCGCCCGGGAGTGGTTCCAGGGTCACCTGCGGAGACTTCGCACCCAGTATTCAATCTCCTCCTTCAAGTTTGATGCCGGGGAAGTGAGCTATCTGCCCCGGGACTTTAGCACATTCCGCCCACTGGCCGACCCCAACCTCTGGAGCCGGCGGTACACAGAGATGGCTTTGCCCTTCTTCTCACTGGCTGAAGTGCGCGTGGGCTACCAGTCACAGAACATCTCTTGTTTCTTCCGCCTTATTGACCGCGATTCGGTGTGGGGCCATGAGTTGGGTCTGCGTTCCTTGATCCCAGCGGTGCTGACCATCAGCATGCTGGGTTATCCCTTTATCTTGCCTGACCTGATAGGCGGCAACGCCGTGCCGGGGCATACAGCTGGCGAGGGGGGTAGGAATACCGGAATCCCAGAGCGTGAGCTCTATGTGCGCTGGCTGGAGGTGGCGGCCTTCATGCCAGCCATGCAGTTCTCTATCCCTCCTTGGCTTTATGACCAGGAGGTGGTGGAGATAGCCCGTAAGTTTGCAGCCCTGAGGGCAGAGCTGGTGGCCCCACTGCTCCTGGAGCTGGCAGGAGAGGTGACCGACACAGGCGATCCCATAGTTCGGCCTCTCTGGTGGATTGCACCTGGGGATGAAGCGGCCCATCGAGTGGACTCTCAGTTCCTTATTGGCGACACTCTGCTTGTGGCACCTGTGCTGGAACCAGGGAAGCAGGAGCGAGATGTGTACCTGCCCGCAGGGAAGTGGCGCAGCTATAAGGGGGAGCTCTTTGTCAAGGCACCCATCCTGCTCACTGACTACCCTGTGGATCTGGACGAAGTTGCCTATTTTACCTGGGTGTCCTAACCCTGCTTATTCCAGAAACCTCATTGCTCAGAGACCCTGACCTCAGAACCTCACTCCCCCGCTCCTTACCCTAGCCTCTAACCCCAGATGCTTCACCACTCCCCGACCTCCAAAGACTCTTCCTTACTCCATCCTCGAGTCTAGACCACAATCCTGACCTGAAGAGTCTCTTCTCCAACCCTTCCCCTCCCTGAGACCTTAATCCTACCTCTGGACTCACTTCCTTCTTCCCCCATCATGCCTCCCTTAGAACCAGTAATTTTCCAGGTCTATCCAGCTGCCATAGATCCATCTCCATATCCTCCCTCCCCAAGAGACTTTGGACTGGGGCCCTGGTTCTCATCTATCACCAGTTTCTCCTCGACAACTCCCCAACCCTAGTCTTTTTGGGTGTTTCTAGTGCCCCTCATATAAGGTTTATCTGAAAGCTTTTTAGCCGGTACATCTACCTTTGTTCCCGTGAGACCTGTAGGTGCGAGGGAAGGGGAAGGTCAGTCCTAGTTCCTCCCCTACCCAAGAGAAAGTCATATGAAACTCTCTCCACAGCTATAATCTGCATTCTCATAGCCCATGCTAGGGCCCTGCTCCCAGTAGGCTTTGTTTCCATCTCCTAAGAACCTGTCTCCCATTGCATTCTGGGACTTGTAGTCTCCTTGGGTAGAGAGGCAAGAATAAACCTACAAACTACCACAGACTATTAGAACTAGAAGGAAACTTAGTGGCTATGTAGTTTGAGAGAGTTAAAAAAAATTTAGGAATGTATTGGAGGGGGAAAAGGTAAAGTGAGAAGACTGAAGTTAGGGTAGGGAGTAAAGCCCTATTTCTAACTCCCAAGGGGTTATGGGTTTTGTGGTCTCAGTCTCTCTTTAAGCCTATCCTCATACTCCATCCATCTTCCTGTTTCCCCCTTTTTCTATTGGGCCACTTAGTGTTCCTCACGGGCCACACATGCTTGTGGCCTCAAGTCAAAGATAGGATGGCGGGAGCTTGAGGAGGCCAAAGGTCATCCCCTCCCCACCCCCTGACTTAGCTCCTCTTTGCACATGGTTGGTCATTAAAAGCACAAAGATGAGATCTGCCTGCATTGAAAGCGGGATGTCTCCTACCCCTCCCTACCTCCGACTTGGCTTCCACCTCCCTGTTCCTCATCTGGGAGTTTCCTTCTCAGAACAAACTTGGGTGGGGAAGTGGAACTGAGCTATGGGTCTACGAGGTGACCTATTCTGCTCCCTATTCTATGAACTAATCCCAGCTACCACTACCACTTCCCATTCTGGCAGTATTCTTTATCTTTTCGTCCCTTTGATACAAGTACAAACTACCATAGATATGAGAACTGGAATGAATCTTAGTGGTTATCTGGTTTGAGAGAATAAAAACTATTTAGAAAAGTAGAGGAGGGGGAGCAGGTAGGGTCAGAAGATTGAAGTTAGGGTAGAGAATAAAACCCTATTTCTGACTCCCAAAGGGATATGGGTTTTGTGGTCCCAGCCTCTCCGGCCTATCCACATACTTTTCTCCCTCCATGAGAAAGGACATGGGGCTACTATCCTGGTCCCTGTTTAATCTTAGTCTCAGCTACACTCTCATAACCATGACCTTGAATCCTTTGTTCATCACAGCTGGCCCCTAGGTTTGATTATGATTCCCACTGATGCCCCTCTGAGAATTGAGCCCAGAAGGGAAATCTCTGAAACTCTGAAGCAGGCTGTTGGGTCCTCTTGCTTAAAAAGATAGACTGAGATCCCTTCTCTTTGAGAATGGAGGAATAATTAAACTCCAAGTGTGTAGTCTGCCTGACTCTGGCCTTAGTCCCCCTTCCCTGCCCCTTTCCTGATCCCAATTTAGGAAGAAGAGGTGGCTGCACACAGACTACCAGGAGCCCTTGGGGCCAGAGGTCTCCTCAGGACATAGTAACTGGGCTTGGAGTCATGGAGGGTCTCGTTCCCAAGCTATGATCTTTGCCCGTACTCCACCCCAGGGGCTGGGCTGATAGAGAGGGGACAGAGTGGATCATATGTCCTAATGCTGCACTGACCCCCCAAGGCCTATCTGTTCAACACTGCCCTAATCAGACACACAGATGGGTCAGGGATGCCTTAATGTGAGAATCACCGTGTGTGTATGTAAGTAACCGTGTATGTACACATGTAACTGTAAATCTCTGTGTATGTGTCAATACCTGTATCTCTGTGTGGCTGTAGATATGGATGTCTATGGGGCAAGGTATCTGTGTGTGGCTAGCTCTTTTTGTGATTGTCCATGAGTCTCTTTTTTCTGTGAGCAGGTATATATATTTGACTGGTTGGTTCTGTGTAGTCATTGTCTCTGTATGCGACTGGGCACTTGTGTGGATGGCTCTGTGTGACAATCTATGTGTGGCTGTATATCTGTGCACAAGGACAAATGTCTGGGGTAGGGTCTAGATGCGTGTGTGTTATATTGATGCCTGGAGAGGACTATATGTCTGCATGTATGAAACTATGTGTGAAAGCATTGGTTTATTATCTTGGAGGGGAGGGAGGTCCTGGATATCTGTATGTGAATATGCATATGACTGGGCATTTGCTTGCATGTGAATGTGTGTGAGGGAGGTGTCCAGCTATTTGTGTGGAGGGGTGGGAATGTCTATGGAAGTGTAACTGAGTGTCTGTGAATGTATTTCTGTGGTTGGATATGTGTGTGTGTGTGTGTGTGTGAACGAATCTCTGAGTATGTATGTGTGTGGTTGAGTATCTGTGTGTTTGTGACTCTCTGTGGCCATGTGTGTGAGAGAGAATCAGGCTGGGTAACTTCATGTCTCTATATGGCAGAGTATCTTTATAGTAATATTTTCCTGTAGCTAGATCTCTTTGTATATGTGACCTCTGTGTGTGTATTTGAATGTCTTTCTCTTTGGCCAATGTGTATAGCTTTGTATTTGTGTGTGTGTGGCGATGCGTGTGCATTTATGTCCATGAGTGGTTGTATCAGCTGGTCAACAAGCATTTATTAAATCTTTACTATGTACCAGGCTAAGCAGTAAGGATGCAAAGGAAAGGAAAAAAGAGTCCCTTCAAGGAGTTCACATTCTTTTTTATATTATTATTAATTTTATTTTTTCAATTAACAAGAATCTATTTTCTCTCTCTTCTACTTCCCCCAATCCTCAGTGACAAAAAAAAGAAAAAACCTTATGAGAAGTATGTATAGTTAAGCAAAGCAAATTTTTTCATTGACTGTGTCCAAAGTATATGTCTCATTCTGCGTCCTGAGTCTATCACCTCTGCCAAGAAGTAGGTAGTATGCTTCAGCTTCGGGTCCTCTGGAATCACGGATTGTTATTGCACCGATAAGTTCTAAAGTCATTCAGGATTGTTTTTCTCATTGTTAGTTTATAAATTACTGCCCTAGTTCTGCTCATTTCACTTTGCATCTACAAATACAGGACTTCTCAATTTTCTTTAAAACCGTCCATTCATTTCTTATAGCATTAATAATATCCCATTGTTCATAGACCGTAATTTGTTTAGGCATTCCCCAACAGGGGGGCACCCCTTTAGTTTCCAGGGGTTGCTTTTTTTTGCCTGCTACTATGGAGAGAGCTGCCTTAGATATTTCCGTCTATATGGGTCCTTCTCCTCTTTTATTTGGGGGGGGGTCGCTTTGGGGTATATGCCTAATAGTGATATAACTGGGTCAAAGTGTATGCATAAGTTAGTGACTCTTCGTGCATCATTCCAAATTGCTTTCCAGGGTGGCTGGACCAATTGATAGCTCTATTTATAACACATTAATGTCCCTGTTTCCCTGCAGCTCCTCCAACATTTATCATTTTCCACTTCTGTCATCTTTGTCAATCTAGTAGGTGTGAAGTGGAACTGGAGAGTTTAATTTTCATTTCTCTAAATCTCAGTTATTTGGAGCATTTTCTCATATGAGTGTTGATAGCTCACATAAAATAAAACTGTATTTTTAAAATACTTAGCACAGTGCCTGACATATGGACACTATATAAACTATTATTTCTTTGAATGCCTTGTCACATCCTTTGACCACTTATCTATTGGAAAATGGTTCTTGTTTGTATAACTTGGAATCAGCAAGGAGCTCATATTCTAATAAGGGAGACAACATGAAAATATTTATATGAATGTAAGCTAGATGGATGGCGATCTCAGAAGAGGAGGCACTAGCAGTTGGTGGGACCAGGAAACACTGCCCCAAAAAGGTGGGATTTGAGGAAAGGGAATAGTCATCTGTGTGTCAGGCACTGTGCTACGTGCTTTACAAATATCCCATTTAGAAATAGCCTTACAATGGCTCTGCAAGGTAGTTGTTATTATTCTCATTTGACAGTTGTCGTTCGTCCTTCGTTTTCAAAGACCATGACATCAGGAAAATGATGACATAACTTGCAGTTGACTTTGATTTGAGTGAGGGAGGGCTGTGCAAGGTCACCAGGCTCACTTTCTCCTCCAGGGCCATCTAGGTTCAGTGGCCTGATATTCATCAGAACGACTAGAGATGGCCCAGGATGCAATGGTGTTGAGGTTTAACGGTGCTCTGGACCCCAAAATACCGACACGCCAGCTCCTGCCAAATGAATCCGACCCAGGCCTTCTCACGGCCAAAGAAAAACGGTTTACTAAAGAGTCACCATATTGGGTAGACTAAAAAAATCTCACCATTTGTGGTGCTTGTAATCACAAGCGGGCCAGATCCAATCTGCTGAGCTAAATTTGATGAAACTGAGGTTAAGTGACTCGCCCAAGGTCACATAGCTAGTATATGTCTGAGGCCAGCTTTGAACTCAGGTTTTCTGATTCCAAGCCCAGCGTACCACTGGTATCTATCCACCATACCACCCAGCCGCCTGAGCTGAGACTTCAAGGAAACAAGGTACAGATGAGAAAGGAGAGCTTTCTAGGCATGAGAAACTAGTCAGAAAAAACACAGAAAAGGGAAACGGTGTCATAATCCAGAAACAGTCCGATGTGGCTGGATCACAGAGTTTTTAGAGAGATGTAAAGTGTAAAAAATCTGGAAGGGTAGGAAGGAGCCTGGTCGTAAAGAGTTTTCAGTACCGAAAAGAGGACTTTATAGTTGATTCTAGAGAAGCCTTCATATCTGTGTGTGTCTATGGCTGTGTGGTTACCTATCTCTGTATGTGGCCGCATATCTCTGTGAATGTCTGTACAAGGCTTTGTATCTCTGGGCTCCTGTATGACTCTGTGTCTGTGACTGACAATGTTTTCATATCTGTATGTATGTCTATATGGCTACATACAGAAGTATGTAGTGACTGTAGTGTGTGTGACTGAGAATATGTTTTCATATCCATAGGTGTGTATAGCTACATATTTCTGTGTGTGAGAGGGAGAATGTGTTTTTTATCTGTATGTATGTATGGCTACATACTTCCATGTATGTGCAACTGAGAATATGTTTTCATATCCACATGTATGTAAAGCTATATATTTCTCTGTATATGTGTGAGGAAGAATGTGTTTTTATATTTGTATGTGTGGCTGAGAATATGTTTTCATATCCACATATATGTATAGCTATATATTTCTCTGTGGTCTATGTGTGTGAGGGAGAATGTGTTTTTATATCTGTATGTGTGTCTGTATGGCTACATATTTCTGTGTGTGTGAGAGACTGAGAATGTTTTCATATCTCCATGTATGTTTGTATGGCTACATACTTCTCTCTGTGTGTGACTCAGAATATGTTTCCATATCTATATGAATGTATGGCTACATATTTCTCTGTGTGTATGTGTGAGACTAAGAATGTGTTTTCATATCTATGTATGTCTTTATGCCTACATATTTATGTGTGTGTGTGTATGTGTATAAATGTAAATGTCTCTCCATGTGGTTGTGTACCCCCTGCATCTTTGGAATAATCACAACCTCTCCATGGTGCTCCCCTCCACTAACCACAGGACCTGAAGGAGAAAGGATTTTCCTTCAGGGAGAGGTCTCATTGGGTCTGTGATTGGGGGTGGGGAGGTTAGTAGGGAAAGGGAGGGAAGGGATTCATGGGCTATGTTGTAGCTCAGGTTTGAAATAAATTGCCCTTTTAGATCTCAGTGTCTCCTGCTTCCTCTCTCCCAGCACAGTATTGACGCAGAATTGTGGAGTTCTTGGAATGGGGAAGTTGGTTAGATTTCAGGCACACACTACTGTCACTTAATTCAATTTGACTGAACAGTCAATCAGCAACCATAATGAGTGCCTTGCGAGGGAGACAGAAACACAGATGAGACATAGTCACTATCATCTAGGAATACAAGAGGTCGATGGTCTTGGGGAGGTATGACAATATGTTGTCCAGTCATTTCTCAGTGATGTCCGACTCTTCATGACCCCTTTTGGAGTTTTCTTGACAAAGATATTGGAGTGGTTTGCCATTTCCTTCTCTAGCCTATTTTACAGATGAGGAAACTGAGGCAAATGGGGTTAAATGACTTGCTCAGGGTCACACAGTTAGTAAGTGTCTGAGGCTGGATTTGAATTCATGAAGATGAATCTTCTTGATTCCAGGCCCAAGGTTCTATCCACCGAGCCACCTCCCTGACCTATGACAATATACAAGAAAGGATAATTTGATTTAAGGCAGTATATAAGGTGACACATTTAAATCTGACCTCAGACACTAAAGCTGTGTGACCCTGGGTGAGTCACTTAACTGCTGCCTGCATTTAAAATAACAAAACCAGGGAATGGAAATGGCAAATCATTCCAGTATCTTTGCAAGAAAACCCCATGGATAGTTGGTCCATGGCGTCATGAAGAGTCAGACACAACTGAGCAGCAACAATAAATAATTATTGTTAGATGAGAGGAACAATGTTTTGTAGGATTTTAGAGGGGGTTCAGGGCAAGTGGACAGGTGTGAGGCAGGGTGGCCAGGGAAGACTTCATGCAGGATATGAGATTTGACTAGACCAAGGCAAGGACAGGGAGGGCATGAACAAAGGAGGGAGCAGTGGACATTTTATTCACTAGGAACAATGGAGATATGACCTGAGTAGGGTGCAGAGCCATGAATTAAAACTAGAAATGTGAATAAACAGTCTTGCCTAAGCTCAGCTCCTCTATAATACAGAAGAAGTGAGTGTGCTTAATATATGAAATATCAACAAAAATGGCGTGGGGTAGGGGGAAGGAAGGAAAAATCCTTACAAAGAGGACCTCATGGAAAAACCAGCAAAGAGACTACAGAAATGCATAAGCCAAAAAAGATAACCTAATTCGAAGAACAAATACCAGGGGGTCAAAGTACACAGGGACCTGGACAGAATAAACAAGAGTTAGGAACAAATTAACACAAGAATTCAATAAACCAAGACAAAAACAACCAGGGAAGCCTTTCATATTTGACAAAGACTGCTAGGAAAATTAGAAAGCAGCTTTGCAGAAAACAGGTTTATACCAGCATTTGTACTATATACCCAAAAAACCTCCAAAGGACATGTAGTCTAAATATAAAAGGTGACATTATAAAGAAAAAAATTAGAGAAGTGAAGAAAGCATCTTTCATAAACATGACTAAGAGAAAAATTTGCAACCAAATGAAGAACAGAGAGATTTCATACACAAATAGATAATTTCATTTACATTCAATTACAAAACAGATAAGCAACGTAGGTAGATTGACAAAAGCTGTCAAATGGAGAAAGGAAGTCCCTAGATCAAACATTTCTGATATACATTGGATATTCAAGATATATAGGGAATTGCTGAAATATGGGAAGCTAAGAGTCATTCCTTAGTAATAATGGCCAAAGAATATAAGCAATTTTCAAAATAAGACATGCAAACTATGTACAACCCTACTGAGCCAAATCCTCCAAGTCAATAGCATTGAAAGAAATACAAATTAGAACCACTTTGAGGTTTCACTTCACATTCATCAAATTGGAAAGGCTATAAAGAAGACTGGGAAACCAATACAGTATTGGCAAAGCTATGAATTTGGCCCAACCAATCTGGGAAATGATTTGGAATTATGTGAGAAAAATTACTAAACTTTTCATACCCTTTGACCTAACAACATTACTCATAGGCATATACCCTAAGGAGGTTTAAAGACAGAAAAGGTCCATATATACCAAAATGTTCATAGTGTCATTTCTTGTGGTAGCAAAAAAACCCTTGAAAATAAATCAAGTGTTCATAATTTGGGGAACAATTGAATTATGGGATGGAATGGAATGTTATTGTGCTATAATAATTCAAAGGAAGAATTCAGAGGAGCTTGGGAAGATGTGTATGAATTAAGAAAGCAAAGAAGGCAAAACCAATATGTATGACCTACAGTAAGATAAGTGAAAACGTTAAGAAATATCTGGGTACAGCACGATAATATAGTGGATAGAGCACAAGCTCTGGAGTCAGGAGGACGTGAGTTCAAATCCAGCCTCACACACTTGACACCCACTAGCTGTGTGACACTGGGCAAGTCACTTAACCCCAATTGCCTCACCCACACAAAGAAAAAGGAAGGGAGAAAAAAATATCTGAATTTGGATTAAATGCAATGATCCATGTTGGTTTCAGAGGACTAATGATGAACTATATATCTCCTCTCCGGAGAGACACTGTAAACTATAAGTATGGAATGTTGCCTATGCTGTCAGATATGGTTGCTGTGATGGCTTATTTTGGCTAACTTGCTTGTTTATTTTTCCCCAAGGGAAGGTTCCATTGGAGTTTATTGGAGAGTGACAGTGCTTCAAATACAAGGCATGACTATATTATATAGAGAAAATTCTTAGTCAACAAAAAAGAGAAACTTCTGGAACAAAAATATAATACTAAAATAATAATATTGAGAATGGAATAACCCAACAGAGCAATTTAGATGCTTAATAAAATAACTAAAAGAAACTCTAAGGAATATAAAAAATTATTTTTCTTAGAGCTTCCCCTACCCCCTTTCTTCCAGTGGGGCTATTCCTGCTCATTGTGTTGCCCTGACAGATCTGAGAAAATGTTGATTCCTCCCTATTGTCAGGATTCCTCCCTACTGATGTCTCTTTGACCAATATTAAGTGACCTAAGTCCTGTATCCTAAGACCCTCATTTTAATATAGCCCACCTCCCACTATGTTGACCAATCAGAGTTGATTGGCACCTCTTGGGAACATCTGCTCTTTGAAGGACATATAACTCTGTGTCCCCAACCCCCAAATCGAGTCAGTTCTAGACTGGCTCCCTTAAGGCGGCCTAGTTCTGGACTGTAACTCCTATGCAATGCAGGCACATTGACAGCTTGAGAGAAATTAAAAACATAGACACAACCTAATTTTGTTTGTCTCTTTCTTAGAACAAACTTTGTGAGGTTGGCATGAGAAGTACTTGAGCTGATAAAGAAAAATTTGAAAGGACAGGAAAGCTGACAATTTGGAGCATAGGGTAGAACAAATCTTAATAAATTGGCATTATTAAAAAATAGAGTGAGAATGACAAACAGAATCCTAAAATGCAGAAATGGAGCAACAAATGTTAGAGCAAAATTAAAAACAAAACTGGAAGAACACAGGTTAGCTAAAACCAAAACGATTGACCAAAACTCAATGAAACAAATCAGAATTTTTGACCTCCCAGCAACATGATGAAACAAAAGGTCTAACTACCATATTTCAGAAAAATCATACTAGAAAATTGCCAAGTTCTGGAAATAGAAGGCAAAATCTGGATAAATAGAATTCACATGACGCTGTTAGAAAGGAGCCCCAATTTTATCTTACTGAGAAACTCAGTCTCCATGATCCAGTTTCAGTATCAAAGAAATCATCTGGAATGCAACCCAGAGTAGGCAATTCACATATCAAGGAACACCAGGGCAAATCATACAGTACAATTATAAATGAAAGAAACTGCCAGATGCCAGCACAAACTGATATAAACTGAAAAGAAAGCCAGCTTGCACTCTCAAAATAACATATCTTGCAAAAAGTGAACATATTCCTTCATAGAAAAATATGCTTCAACAAGATCACTTACTCTCTTTAAAAAACACCAGTTTTATAGATGCCTGTTGTTTTTATAGCACACGATGTAGTGAATAATCCCCATGCTACATAAACAATTCCAAAAATTGTAAATCACTCTACCAAATTCCAGATATAAAGTGTGTATATGAACATTGTTCTGCCTTCCTCTCTGAAGTACTGTATCCTTCCTCGTAACAAAGGAAAACAGTTAAACAAAGATACAGATAACCGTATTTGAGAGCGTGCTACACTCTGCTCTTATGGTGCCTCGCGTCTCTGCCAAAAGAAGGGAGGTATGTTTCATTTATTCTCTGGGAACAGGATTGACTGGTCATTATAACTGCTGAGAGCTCAGAATCCTTTTCAATGTTCTTTCCATTCACTCGATTGTGATCATGTCCTTTTCACCATTGCTCCTAAGAAAACCAGAGAAGAAAAGGGCCTTTCACAGTCAAATTCAGGAAGCAAAGTAAGAGAATAATACTGATGAGGAGGACAAACAGGAAATGTTTGAAGAGACCAGTGTGGATAACAGATAGCAACAAGCTTAGATTTTTTAAAAAGATGTGAACAGGAAATGGAAGCAAGGGTGTTAACGGGTTGAACATAAAAGCATTGCATGGTCCCATAAGAATAGTGTCTGGGGGGCTAAGGAACAACTAAGGACAACCAAAAAGGAGTGTGTTTGGGTTTTTAACTATATCGGGGCAAAGCAAAGTATCAAAGAAGGGATAGGACTACAACTCTAGGAGGATGGGACAATACTATCTGACATCAAGAGAGAGGTTAGCCGATTCTTATTTTGTTTCTGGTTCCTCTATCAAAGAGAACAACTTTTGGATGAGAAAAGTTGGGAACGATGACTGCCCAACAAAAAGGAGATAGTAAGATAGCACCACGATGCCTTCGATGAGTTCTAGTCCCTTAACTTAGATGAGCTACTTTCTCAGATTCTGAAAGAACTTGTGGATGGGATTGCTGAGACACTGTTGGTGATATATGAAAGATCATGGAGAATGATCGCAAATGTTCTGATTCCCACCCCACCCCTCCAAAGGAATAGAATAGAATCTGTGAACTATAGGCCAGTGATCTTGATTTCAAATCCTGGTGAATTCTAGAATGTCCTATTAAAAAAATGGTTAGTGAACAACCAGAAGAGGAAGAAGTGATCACAAACAGTTGTTATGGCTTCATCCATAATAGGTCATGCCGGACTAAACTTATTTCCTTGTATAACCCATAGTTCAAAGTGTATTTTGCATGAGACTCTCCTTGTTGGTGGAATATTTGCAATGGAAAAATATTAGAAGTGTTTCCAATATGATCCCTGTAATATCTAGTACTACGTAACGTACTAAAAAGACTACCTATAGTGATGAAAAGAAAAAGAAATTAAGGGGGATAAGCATAGGCAAAGAAAAACAGGCAAAATCAGTTCTATTGGCAGAGGAGGAATTACTAAAAAAAACAAACAAACCAGAGAATCAACAAAAGTAGAACACAGAATCTTCAATAAAGTAGAAGATGCAAAATAAATCTGCAAAAATAATGAGCCATTCTGTTTTGCTAATAAAAAGCCAAGAGAAAGAGAAATTCTATTTAAAATAATAAAACACTTAAGTGTCTGAGAGTTAAGATAGCTTACTAATACATAAATGAAGCTTTAAAAGTCTTCACAGAAGTAAAGGAAAACCCAAATAAATGGAGGAATATTCAAAATTTCATTGCCATGGGCTGTATAGTAGCAGTGACGATATTGCCCCAATTAATCTCCAGATTTAGTGCAATGTCAATCAAATTACCAAGGGAATGTTTTATAGAATTTGGCAAAATAATAAGAAAATTTGTATGGAGGAATAAAGGGTCAAGCATATCAAGAGAAATGTTTAAAAAAATAGGAATGAAGTAGATTTGGCATTATCAGATACCAAATTATATTACAAAATGGAAAAGTTGATCAGTGGAATATCTGCTGTCGAAGCAGATACATACACTAATCTAGTATCTTATAACTACAAGAACACAAACTATTGTTTATTCAGTATGAGCTGCTCAGAAAATTATAAAGCAGCTTGACAGACAATGATCTTAGACCACACAACACAATATATTCCAAGGGAATAAACAATCAACATGTTAAAAAGTTTTGCCATACAATTAGAAAAGGATAGGAAGTCACATCTTTCACAACTATAAATAGGAAATAAGTTAATAACCAAGTATGACATAGAGATTTAAAAGACAAAATAAAGAATTTCAGTTACATAAAGTTATAAAGCTTCTGCCCAAATAGAATCAGTACAATTAGAATTATCAGAAAATATATGGATTCAGAATAAAATCTTTGCATTAAATATCTCTGATAAAGTCTGACATCACAAATCTATACAAAACTGACACTTATCTGTAAGACTTAGAACCATTCCTTCAATAGCAACATGGTCAAAAGATAAGAATCATTTTCTAAAGAAGTGTTTCTAAAGAAACAGCTAAAAAAGTACTCACAATCACTAATAGTCAGGGAAATGCAAATTAAAACAACTCTGAGGAATCATATCTCACAACCATAATATTAGCAAAGGTGAGAAAATTAGAAAAATATGCTTTTGAACTGGCTATGGCCTTCCCTCAGGAAGACAAGCATACTCATTTGCTGCTGATGGAACTGTGAATTGGGGTAACTTTTCTTGAAAACCATTTGGAATTATGCAACAAAAAATACTAAAATGTTCATACTTTTGACTCAGAGATTCCATTATTGGGTTTATATTTTCAAGGAGGCTAATGACAATAATATCATCGAATGATATGTGCAAAAATAGTCATAATGGCTTATGTGTAAAAAGCAAAAAGAACAAAATAGATGCCCTGTGATTAAACAAGTTTCATGGAAGATTATTGTTCTGCAAGGAATGATGGATATGAATGCATGAGGGGAATGAATGAAGACTGGTGTGATATCTAAGTAAGGAGATGGAATAACTATTATGTGGCCTAGATTCAAGAGTGGGGTGCAATAGCAAGAAACCTAGATTTGCAGTCACTTGGGTTTAAACCCTAGTTTCTCTAGTACAGTACCTTGGACAGATCATTTCACCTCTATGGGCCAGTTTCCTCACATCACTTCATGCCTGGAGCACACCCCTCTAAAATTTGACCTACACTCAAATAGCAACCCTAGATTCAAGGTATTCTATGGGTCAACTCTATATGCCCACCAATGGTTTATTTTTCCCTAGTCAGTCAAAAGACACATTTAGTTCACAATGATATTGCAGTTACCGAATTTGCAATAGAACAATTGCCTGCCACGCTCCCCTCTGTGGATTCAACTGGATTACAATGGTCTCAGTGATGGTTCCACAGCATCCTGGTTCCCATATATTGCTCTTCTTGTCCTGGCTTTTTATTGTCTCTATTGGTTCTGTGTGGTGTCTGGTGGTCCTTTTGCTCTGCTGGTCTGTTGAGTTTTCCTTCCTGCTGTTATTTTCTGGACTTATTTCTTTAGGACCATCTAAGCCATCTCGTCTTCAGTCTCCTAGGGTATGGTGGCTAGCACCTCTCCCTGATAAAGTCAGGCAGGCAGTTCTTTAATCATAGCCACTAATGAAAATCATACCTAACAAAAGCTAGGCTGAGTTCTCAGGCTAAGATATGCTGTTGTTGTTCAGTCACATCCAATTCTATGTGGATGGACTTTTGCTCCTGGGGTTTTCTTGGCAAAGACATAGAGTAGTTTGCCATTTCCTTCTCCAGTCTGAGATCAAATTTGAACTCACATCTTCCTCACCCCAGGTCTGGTGCTCTATCCACTGCATCACCTAGCTGCCCAGACTAATATTAGATCTTCCTTCCTTCTTTCCTTCCTTCCTTCCTTCCTTCCTTCCTTCCTTCCTTCCTTCCTTCCTTCCATCCTTCCTTCTCTTCCTCCTTCTCCTCCTCCTCCTCCTCCTCCTCCTCCTTCTCCTCCTCCTCATCCTTTTTCTTCTTCTTCTTGTTCTTCTTGTTCTTGTTCTTCTTCTTCTTCTTCTTCCCCTCTTCTTCATCCTCCCAGTCTGTGTGGAGATCAAAGTCTTCTGTTATAAATTACCACCTAATTTTAAGCTAGATGGCTATTTGAGGCACTCTCCAGATCTTTTCTGGATTACCATGCAAATTCGTTTCAGCCAAAACAAGAGATAAGCTAGAGAAAGGATGTTAGATGCTCCAAACCTGCCTAGTCCACACTCCCATCTTTCTTGGGCATGTCTATCACCAACAAAGGCTGCTTGCTTGCAGATCTCAGTTGACTGAAATTCACATAAAAGGAGGGAGTTGAATTAGATGACTTTTAAATTCCCTTCCAGCTCTAAACCCATTATCCTAAATGATGGAGAGTAGAGGAGCCAAAAGAACAATATACACAGTATTTACAATATCAAAACAAAGACAACACTAAAAGATAGCAGATCAATTAAATGGAGAGTATTGGTACCAAAGTAACTGAGTGAAAGCCTATATTCTTTTTGCCTTTAACCATCAGCACCAAGTTATTTAATTTAAAGCATACAACCTCCCTTCCCCTCCCCCCCCACTACCAAAGTGGAAAGTGACATGTGTTATCAGTTGGGATGACTCTATTAGGTGGTTTTGCTTAACCATTTTCATAAAAACGCTCTTTGGTAGTGGTGGGGATACAGAGTTCTCTGGAGATTTCTTAGGCACTGTCTGTTATATCAAAACAAACTGTGTTTTTAAATGAATAAATGATAAAGGATTTTTTTTAAATGTCAGAAAGGCTTTTAGCTTTTCTGAAATACAATTTCCTCATCTCTAAAATGGTTATAATAATACCTGCCCTATCTCCCTAACCGGTTGGTTGTGAAGAAAGTGCTTTATAAATTGTCAAGTGCTATATAAATGTGATCTATTATTAAAGGAAGGCTTGGGCAATATGGACACTCATATTTGCCTTCTTTTTCTTTATCTTCCCTCTTCACAGTCTCCTCTTAGGAAAGGCTCTTAGAAATTTCATTCACGCTATATAACTCACTGGCAGGACCAAGGGATGCCCTTTCATTCCTTTGGCTTAAGGTTTTAATTCCTATTAATATGCAAAGCTCTAATGAGGGAATTTCCAGTGTCAGTGAATTGATAGCTATTATATTGGAGCCTTCCTGGTTGCCATTTCCTGGCTCAAACTAATAAAAATAGAGATGTAGAGACACAGAGGATTTGTAGAGACAAGGGATATAGAGAGATTATGCATATATGCATACACAAATGGGAGGTACACTGATCCTGGCACAATAATGTACCCTCTGGCATAGATAAATGCATTGGCATACATGGACGAGTAGACACTGGGGCGGAGGGGTTTGGTCGGGGAGGAATTGTCTAACCCAACTCTCGTACAGATGCAGAAATAGATGTGTGTGAATAGCCTCTATATGTATACATATTTATGTGTATGTACATATTATATATACACATATATATGTGTGTGTATGCATGCATACATACATATACAAAAAGTATACACAGTAACACACACAATAGATGTCTTTTCTCCAAGGCTGAACAAAGTTGTCCTTCAAAGTCTGGGGTAATGGGTGGAGATGGTTTTCCTGGGCTTTGAAGTTCGACTAGTGTTTGGCTTGTGCTGCCTTGTAGAAGGCCTGCTTGGTAGTAAGAAGGGCACAGAATGGAACTCTTCTTTTAAGCTTTTCAGGGCCTCTGAGTGTAGCTGGTAGAAATACTATGAGTCTACATTTCATGCTCCATCTGCTTTGCTGAAAATAACATCACTGGGGATCAGGGGGCGAATCTAAGAGTTAGAAGAGACATCAGGGATCACTGAGCATTTTTCAGGGCAAATTTTTTACTCTCCAGATGAGAAAAATGAATCCCAGAAAAGAGAAGTGACTTAGAATCCAGTTCTCCTAACTCCCAAGTAGTTGCTTTCTTTCTGTTAGACAGTCACTTCAACTCCCTTTAGCTCTATTCTGTATCTTTTCCCTCCCATAGGAGGAAATATGAATTTATTCTTTTCTTCTGCCTTTGACTTCCCCCAGCTACACCCATCCTCTTCAGCTGAGATAACAGGGGTTGGGGGCCCTATACTCAGAATGCCTTCCCATTCATGAATAATCTCACACTTTGGGGATGTGGATTTCTGGTGTCCAGGGGAGGAACGTGAGTACCTTATTAGTTTAATCACAGAGATAAGGCACACATATGGAACAGAAAAGAACACAGGACAACTCATGATCAAAAGAGAGCTTTCCAGACTTTCTCAGACCAGAGTTCAGAGACGGGAGAGAATAATGTGGGCTAGAAATGGTCCAGATAGGCTTCATAGAGATCAGAGTTAAACTTGGCCTTGAAGGATGAGTAGAATTTGGATGTCCAGGGGGGAATGAGGATGTACACTGACAGAATAACCAGGTGTAACTTGGATTTTCATGATGGTCAAAGCAGTGACAGTTTGTCATTCACAATAGGGGGCCCATGTTCATAGAACCGGGTTAAGTAAATTTACAGTATACTTTTTTTTCCCCTTAGTGAGAGTTTGACATTATGGTTTTGTGATGTGCAATTAAGCTACAATTGTACCTATCACTGTGGATATACAATCACTGGTTACAATAAAGACATGAGTTAATTTTTTAAAGTGTAATGCTAAATTGAGGGTGCCTATCAATTGGGGAATGGATGAACAAATTGTGGTATATTGTTGTAATGGAATATTATGGAGCTTTAAGAAATGACAAGCAGGATGATTTCAGAAAAACCTGGAAAGACATACATAAACTGATATGAAGTGAAGTGAGCACAACCAGGATAACATTGTACACAGTAACAGCACTATTGTATGATGAAGAATTATAAATGGCTTGGCTGTTCTCAGCAATACAATGATCCAAGACAATCTCAAAGGACTCATGATGAAAAATGCTAGCTACCTCCAGAGAAAGAACTGATGTTGTCTAAACACAGACTGAAGCATGCTATTTTTCTCTTCCTTCCTTCCTTCCTTCCTTCCTTCCTTCCTTCCTTCCTTCCTTCCTTCCTTCCTTCCTTCCTTCTTTCCTTCCTTCCTTCCTTCCTTCTTTCCTTTCTTCCTTCTTTCCTTCCTTCCTTCTTTCCTTTCTTTCTTCTTTCCTTCCTTCCTTCTCTCCTTCCTTCCTTCCTTTCCTCCTTCTTTCCTTCCTTCCTTCCCTCCTTCCTTCCTTCCTCTCTCTCCTTCTTTCTTTTTGTGTCTTCTTGTACAGAATGATTGGTATGGAAATGTTTTACATGACTGCACATGTATAACCTATATCAGATTGCTTACCAACGCAGGGAGGGGGGAGGGGAGGAGGAAGCAGTAGAATTTGGAACTCAAAACTTTAAAAAATCAACACACATGAAAAATTGTTTTTACATGTAATTGGGGGGAATAAAATATTATTCTTTTAAAAAGTGCAGCACTACATGATAGAAGATAGAGGGAATGAAGATTAGAGTTCAGAATGCCCATATGAATGTAGAAGCAGGGACCAAATGAACCTAACTTGGCCTAGAGAGGAAGGTGAAGTATGAAGGAGGGTGAAGAAACAGCATCTCTTACCCCTTCTACACCATCTCCCCTCGAATCCAGAGCCTGAGATAACCCCTGAGGATATGATCTTTTTCCTAATTCCATACCCCAAAGCTGGGGCGGCCCACCCAAAGTGGGCCCAGTAATACCAGTCTATCGTGGTGCCCCACACTTTGCATAAACAGTGCACTCATTACTTTATGCAGTCATTCATTGACCTAATATTTGGGAGACATCTTGGTGTGCTGGAAGGGTCCCTGGATGGGTAGGCAGGAGACCTGGGTTCTAATCGTGACTTTGCCAGCTATGTGACCTGGGGCCTGAATCTCTCCAGGGAGAGTTGGACGAGATGACTCTAAGCTCCCTTCCAGTTCTTATAGGCTGAGATTCCTACTATGAACAGAGCCCTGTGCAGGACACAAAGATGAAGGCAGCACAGCCCCTGCCTTCCAAGAGCTCAAAGTCTAGAGGGTAGGAAGTCCTGGAAGTGGCGTATACAGAGCAACTATTTGTAAAGGCATCTATATTTAAGTAATCAGAAGACTTTGTCTCTAATAGCAATGATAATTATTAATCACTGCTCTTTGTATTCAGCAGGTATAGAGGGCAAGGAGCATAATATTCCAGTTTACAAATGAGGAAGGTGAGACACAGAAAGTGTAAGTGACTTGCCCAAAGTCATTCAGTAAAAGGCAGTTAGGAGACTTCTAGGTTTGAAATCAGAGGACCTGGGTTTGAATCTTAAGTCTGCCGCTTATTATTGGTGTGATTTTCTAGTCACTTTCCCTCTGTGCCTCAGTTATATAATCTGTAAAATGGTGAGACTAGACTAGTGATCTCTACTGTTCCTTCTTGCTCTAAATCTGTGATCCTTAATGAATAACAGAAATGTGATGAAAATCCAATCCTCTTAGCCTGAATTCTTTCTACTTTATGGTTTAAAAATCTTATTTTAAAAACCTGGGAGGAGGAGTAAACTGAGGAATTGCTTTGGTAAAACAATCAAGCCCTTGACTTATCTTTGATAAATTTAGAGAGAGTGTGATACAGGTAGAGCAAAGGGTACAAGTCGGAGTCTTGAAAGAGTTAAAAGTCAGAAACCCTGAGTTCGAATCCTCACTCTGCTTTTTATCTATGTGACCTTAGTTAGGCGAGTCGCTCAGTCTCTCTGAGCTTCCATTCTTTAATCTGTAAAAATTAAGAGACTACTTGATCTCTCAGGTCCTTTCTACCTATGATTTTCCAGTTGGCTTGCTTACAATCAAACCAATAGAAACATCCTGGCAGCAGACCACCAGGCGGTGCTAGAGAGACACAGCATTGATGTCCCAAACCTCAGAGCCACCAGAGGTTACATCTTCATCAACAAATATTCCCAGATGACCTGTTGAGGAGAGCACCATGGGCTAGACAACTATGAGGAGATGCCAAGGGATACAAGAGTCTAATTAGCTGTCTAGTAGACAGAGTATAGGAGTGTATAGCACATCCACTTGTTTGTTTGTTCACTCATTCATTCATTCATACATACATTCAAAAAACATTTTTAAAGTGCATGTCTTCTGCTAATATTTCCTCTATAAACCCTGTCTCACATGACAATGTGGCCCTTCTCCTTCCCAAAGCAAATCCTTCATGTACAAATGATTCCATTCTATCCCTTCTTCTGCAGCAGATTGCCCCCTCTACCATCCATAACCATCTCGCTAATATTCAACCACTCCATGTTTACTGGCTGCCTCTCTATTGCCTACAAAGATGCTCATGTCTCTCCCACCCTCAAAAACCCTCACTTGGTGCATCCGTTTCCACTAGCTATCATTTCATTTCTCTTCTCCCTGTTCTTAGCTAAACTACTCCAGAAATCCATCTACAATAGGTGCCTCCACTTCCTTTCCTCTCATTTTCTTCTTAACTCAATTTGGATTCCAACCATATCATTCAACAGAAACTTCTCTTTCTAAAGTTACCAAGAATCTTTTAACTGCCAGATCAAGTGGACTTTTTTCTCTCCAATCCTCATCCTTCTTTGCCACTTTTCAGCCTTTTTGACACTTCCCATCACCCTCTTCTCTTGGATGGCCTCTTTTCTTTAGATTTCCTTGACACTGTCCTATCTTGCCTCTCCTCATACCTATCTAACTGCCCCTTGTCATCTCCTTTGCCGGATCTTAATCTGGTCACTCATACTTGCTGACCATGGGTGTCCCACTGGACTCCGTCCTGGGCTTTCTTCTCTTCTTCTCTATACTCTCTCCAATGACATCAGGAGGGTGATATGATCCTCCTCAAGGATGAAGGATGAACAACAATCTCTATGCTTTTTCACTTGATGGTCTCATCAGCCCCCATGGCTTTAATTATCATCTTTATGTTAATGGTTCTCAGATCTACTTATGCAGTCCTAATCACTCTCCTAACCTCCAGACTTGCTCTCTAACTGCCTATTAAACACCTCAAACTCCATGCCCAGTAGACCGTTTAAACTTAATACAGTATATCCAAAACTGAACTCATTGCCTTTTCCACAAAATTCTCTCCACTTCTAAACGCCCTTATTATCTTTTCTTTTTTTGACAGTTAAGTGACTTGCACAGGGTCACAGAGCTAATGTCAAGTGTTTGAGGTCACATTTGAACTCAGGTCCTCCTGACTCCAGGATTGGTGCTTTACCCACTGCACCACCTAGCTACCCCAAATTTCCCTATTACATTTGAGGACACCACCATCTTCCAGTCACCCAGGCTTGCAACTTAGGTAATCTATTTGGCTCTTCACTCTCTCTTTCACTTCCTATATCCAATATATTTCCAAGTCCTGTTAATTTTACCTTTATGGTATCTCTCAGATATGTCTTCTTCTCTTCGCTAACAATGCTACCACTCTGGTACAGGCCCTCATCACCTCACACCTGGATTATTTCAATAGCTGGCTGCCTCAAGCCTCTCCCCACTCTAGTCTAGCCTCTGCTCAGCTGTCAAATTCATCCTCCTAAAGTCTGACCATATCACCTCTCCCCCATTCCATAAACTCCAGTGTTTCCTTGTCACCTCCAGGATCAAATATAAAATCCTCTGGCATTCAAAGCCCTTCACAACCTGGCCTTCTCCTACCCATCCGGTCTTCTTATACCTTAGCTTCCCCTACATACCCTGTGATCCAGTGACAATGACCTCCTGGCTCTCTTTCTCCTCCCTCTATGCATTTCCACTCATGGTCCCACATGCTTGGACTGGTCTATCTCCTCAGCTCTGCCTCCCAGCTTCCCAGCCTCCTCCAAGTCCTAGCTAAAATCCTACCCTCTGTAAGAAGCCTTTCCCAATCCCCCTTAATTCCAGAACCTTCCCTTTGCCTATTATCTCCAGTTTATCCTGTATGTAGCTTCCTCGTACATAGTCATTTGTATGTTGTCCCCCCGCCCCCCTGCCCCGCTCCGCCTGCCCTTTAGAGTATGAGCTTCTTGGAAGCAGGACCTGTCTTTTGCCTTTCTTTGTATTTGGAACTTAGCACAGTGGCTGGCACGTAGTAGGAGCTCAGTAAACACTTATTGATTGCCAGACTGAAATAAGTCATGATTCCTACCCTCATGGAGCTTCTAGTCTAGTAATAAATAACAACAAATCACATTTCTCCAGCTCTTTAAATTTTATGGGGCTCTTTCCTCCCAACCACCCAATGAGCTAGGTAATATAAGGCGTTACCACCCTGTGTTGGTAAGCAAAATAGGCTCCTTGGCACTTAGTTCAACAAGTGCCCTTGAAGAGTTTGGCTTTTGTTTGCTTTGAGTAATTCAGTGTATTTCATTGAATCTTACTAAGTGCTAAGCCCCAGGCCCAAACCCCTACTAGGTGTAAAACCTATGTGGGTATGGATTGGCAACTAAGGTGGGGCTAACTCCAGGGAGGGCCTAGTTTACACATCTGGGACAGCAGAGGCTTTTAGACCACAGTGGGTTTAAGTCAGCCTCTTTGTGATAATTTTAGGTCAAGTGAGTGAGTTGCATGTGTGACTCACCCCTAACGCTGAAAAAGGTATAAAACTAGGGGTTGGCCTCCTCTTCCTTGGAGCTCGTTCCTGCAGCAGTGGTGGCGCATGACTCTGGGCCAGCCCTTGTTCTGAGCTCCCAGGCTGAATCTAGATGTTGGTAACTATGAATTTGTATTTGGTCTGTCTGTTGATGTTTGTAATTTGTTTGTAATTTGCTCTGAAATTCAGGGTGCTGGCTTTTTCCCCTGAACTACGTGAATGATATTTGTATGCTGAATTAAAGTAAGCTTGTCAACCCCTTCACCTTGCTTTCCTTAGTTAAGCAGATCAAAAGAACCTGTGCTGTTGGCAGCTTTCTGGGTGCTGGCTGTGAGTGGATCTTACAGCCCCCACAGAAGCTGCTAGCCGGATTGTTGAAACACACCCCCATTTTATAAATGAGGAAGTGGAAAGTCGGAGAGCTGCAGTGATTTCCCCAGAGTCACATAGTTAGTAGGTAGCAGTCAGGACTCAACCGCCTGGTCCTTTGAGTCCTGGACTCATGGGATCTATGAGTTGGGAAGGATCTTAGAGACCACCTATTCCAATCCCTAGCTGCAACATGAATCCTAATCCAATCCAACAATCCCAATAAACATCTATTAAGTGCCTACTGCGTGCCCAGAACTGGGAATACACTTAATAAAGACAGTCCCTGCCCCCAAGAAGCTCATAATCTATTGTGGGGACACAACACAAAAGGAGGCAGGAAGAAGGGGAAGTAGGAGGGAGGAGAGAAACAGGATGGGAAGGAAGACCAGGGGTACTTGGCCTGGGATCCACCTTGTTTGTTGGAGCTGTAACCAGGCAGAGAAGCAGATGTGGGGTAGACTGAGTCCATGGCACTGGGAGGACTTTAGCTCTCCACCCTCCAGTCCTCCAGTCCAAGGGGAGGAGGCTCTGAGGGAGTTGGTGTCAGTCCAGGCTTGTGTTAGCAACACGATGATGAGATTAGGGGTGACGAGCTTAACCTGGACCAGGTATCTTGTTCAGTGAAGTGGAAACCAGGCAGAGCAACAGTGGACATCTTCCTCCTAGGAGCCTCTGACCATCCAGACAAGTGGAACATCACTGGAAGGCCTCCAATTCAGTGAACTCACTTCCTTCCCACCCCTACTCCAGGCCCATTCCATTGTTAAACAGTTTGATTAAAACTGTTTTTTGAGTAGTTTTTTCCTTATGTTAAGCTGAAATCTGCTTCCTTGTAACTTTTTTTTCATAGGAGTATAGATTTAAAGCTAGAAGGGATGGACCTCGGGAGCTATCTATATCTAGCCCAACCACTCGCATTTTACAGATGAGGAAAGTGAGGCCCAGAGGGGTTATTTGCCCAAGATCACAAGGGTCAGAGGCAGAATTTGAACCCAGATTCTCT
>CM053624.1:265319562-265338013 GCA_028646595.1 Phalanger gymnotis
GCCTGAGGAATAGGAGGTATGAAAGCAAATCACAGGGGCATGGAGGGTGAGAAGAGAGACGGGAGGAAGGGAAAGGCAGAGATAAGGCTGGCCAAGAGATTAGCTGTCTCCAGTCACAGACACTGGGGTTTGCTACCTACTGCAATCTGGTGTTGGCAGGTCATACCCCTTCCTAAGCCTCTGCTTTCTCAGCATTCTAATAGGACTTTGGATGAGGGAGAGGAGGTGTGTATCCTAATGACAGGAGCGTTGTGAAGGAGGGGTGCATTTGAAAGATCTGAAATAAAATCATTAAAGAGTTAAGGAATACAATGATAGAGGGGGAAGCCATAGTCCCCAGACCACCTTTCCTTCATCTTTTCTCCTCTTTCTCTTCCCTCCTTCTTCCTCTATCCCTCCTTTTCTTCTTCCACCTCCTTTTCCCCTTCTCCTCTCTATCCTTTTCTGCTTTTTCCCTTCTTCTCTTTTTCCTCCTCCCTCCTTCTTCCTCTATCCCTTCTTTTCTTCCTCCACCCTCTTTTCCCTGTCTCCTCTCTATCCTTTTCTGCTTTTTTCCTTCCTCTCTTCTTCCTCTTCCTTTCCTCTCTACTTTCTTTTCTTTCCCTTCTCACTCATCCTCCTTGTTTTCCTTGTCCTGCTCATCTTCTTTCATCTTCCTCTTCTTCCCTCTTCCCTCTATTCTTCTCTCTATCCCTCTCACTGTTCTCTGACTCCTCCCCTATCCGGTCCTCCCCCCACTCTGGCTTCCTCCGTGTTCTAGCCTCCTCCTTAAACATTTCCCTCTCCTCCCTCTCCTGTCACTGTTTCTGAACTAGCTCAACCAGCTACAGCCCCAGCTCCCTGACTCCCAGGCTTCCTGGTCTCCCCTCCCACCCCAGGCTTTACCCAGAGTGGGAGGGGAGCATCTGGAGAGGGGGTTATTTCCCCCACCCAATCATCCTGGCCCTGGTCAGTTCGATGGAGTGGCCTATACCCCAGATGATCTGGGTGGGATTCCTCCTCTTATTCTTAGGTGAGTCTGGTCTCTCCCCTTGGAGAGGAGAGAGCGTGGGGATGGGGGTAAAACGGGAATACTTGGGAAAGACCCATAGGAGTCTCTGAGAACAGACCCCCATTAGTCCCCCTTACTATTTGGATAGGGGAGAGACTGGCATGGCCTGGAGCAGGGAAGGAAAAGAAGAGCTTCTGATGTCTAAACTCTCAAGGTCATTGAAGACGAACTTTTGTGGTAGTAGGGTAATGCCCACAGAAGTCCAGGGGTGGGCATAGGGGAAATCTGAAGGGACAACTTGGGAAGAATAGGGCAGGAAATGGAGGGAGGTCCTGACCTGAGAGGCCTATTATTCTAGGAGAAAACAACCAAGGCTCAAGCCTCTGGACCCTTGCCAACTTCCTAAGAAATGTGCTTAGGTGGCCATGCCTCACTTTCCTGCTTTGCAGAATGGTCTGGGAATTCTGTGGGTAGCTCAATGAGTCCTACTTCAGGCCCTGGAGCCCAGGCCCAGAATTCTTGGGCCCTATGGCCTTATGACTTGGGGGCAGTGCCCAGCTTGCCTTCCCCTTCCATTAGCGTGATCTAATGGATTGAGTCCTGGACTGGGCTCTCTTAGGCTTCTGAAGACTGATCGATTCTCATTCACTGCCTTTCCCGAGCCCCTTTTCTAATATGAATCCAACTATTGCAGAGTCTTACCCCCCAGGACCTAGGAGAAGAAAATCCCTAGTTTGAGGTCTTAGGCCCAGATCTTGGCCCGGATGGTTCTTTTGTTTCTCAATCACCAACTGTCAGTGCAGGCCAGGAGGAAGATCTCTAAACAGGGGGTGAGGTGGCCTTGTTTAAATTCAGGTTTTGCTACTTTTGACCTGTGGAAGTTGGGCAAGTAATTTAATGACCTTGGGCCTCAGTTTCTTCATCAGCAAAATGAAGCGGTCAGATTAGCTGACCCCAAAGGTCCCTTTCTGCTCTAATCTATGACTTTCTGACTTTCCCCATTCCCTCTTTTTTGCCTTTGCTATTCACTATCTTGCCCAGCTCCCGAGTTAATCATCTCTTCGATTTACTATTCAATAGGTTCTTTATTCTGTCAGGCCAGTATGGGTGGGAGGGGCAGGGATTGCTCTTAGAAAAAAAAGTATTGATGTCTTTTTTTCAGTCTTTTTCCCAACATATTTCCCTTCCCCCTACCCTTTCCCACTCCCAACAAATCCTCCATCGTAACAAAGAAAACCAGGCAATACCAGGGGCTGACAGAAGTCGCAGCACAAGCCAGAAATCTCCACTGCCCACTAACTCGAACTTTGGCTGGGCCAAGATTGTAGGGATATCACCAAGTCCTGTCCGTTCTCTCTGCAAGTTCTCTCACACCTGTCCCCTTTCCTGTCCAGCCACTCTTCCACCTGTCTCCCTACCCAGACTGGGCAAGTCAGTGCCAGCATCCGTTAGGGAATCCCGGTCTCTGCTTGGGGGGGAGAGGGGGCGGGGTTGGGAGCAAACCTATGGCCATGGGGACTAGAGGAGGGGGCATTCACAAGGGAAACCCCCAGCCCAAGACCTGGGAAGGAAGAAGGGAATGGAGATTCTGAGTTGTAGCCTCCACCTGCCAACCCCAGTTTAAATAAATAGATAAAACATCTGTTAAGCGCTTATTATATGCCAGGCACTACACTGAGAGCTGGAGATATAAGCAAAGAAAAGACAGTCTTTACCCTCAAGGAGTTTACATTCTAATAAGCTAGAAAAAGCAATAATTGCTAGCATTTATATAGTGCTTTAAAGTTAGAAAAGTGCTTTACTTATATTGTCTCATTTGATCATCCCAGACAACACTGGGAGGTGCTATTATTATGGCCATTTTTCAGATGAGAAAAGTGAGGCAGACAGAGGTTAAGTGATTTGCTTAGCTTCCTTCTCAGAGATTAGCAGGTCATATGGCTAGTATGTGTCTAAGGGCAGGCAGGATTTGAACTCAGGTGTTCTTGACTATAGGTCTACCACTCTACCCACTACACCACCTAGTTTCCTAAGCCTCAGTTCATCTCACTTTGGATTTTCTATGATTTTTTTTTCAATCGAGCACTTCCAGAACCAGACTCAAGATTAATTGTAACACACTCACAGCATACATGCAGATATCCACATCCAAACATACATATATGTACACACATACAGATGTGGACAGTCACACGGACTCAGCACCCATATACACACAAATGCACACATTCCCATATACTCTTGCTCATGCACACATCCACTTTCGCCTCCACTTCACCCAATAAACGCTCTCTCTCTCATACACACACACACACACACACACACACACACACACACACATGCTCTGCTCTTGTTAAAGGAGTCTGAAGGAAACATTAAAACCGTCCCCCCAAGAGAACAGCTGCACAAACCATTCTCAAGAAGATTTCCGCTTGGATATCAGCAGGCGAGGGAAAATCCAATGGAAATCCAAGCTGTTCTCTTTCCTGCTATTGTCCAGACACTCGCTCCCCATCCCTGGCCCTCATATCCCATCCCCAGGCTCCTCTCTGTCCTCAGGGAACTGGCCTATTTTTAACTGTAGAGCTGGCAGGACCCTATGTGTCGCCTCTGATTTCAACCTCCTCTCCAGCACTTAAACTAGAGACTTCTGGGGTTTCCTTTTATGGTCTCTCTCTTGGAAAGTAAGGCTCACAAGCCCTGTGAGTGTGTGCTTGAGTGGGCATATCTAGTCATGCCTTGTGATTGTGTGTTTGTGCCTGTAGTATACATGGTGATCAATCAACAAGCATTTATTAAGCACTCTATGGACCCTACAGTGTGGTAAATGCTAGGGATTCAAAGAAACATGAAAATAGTCCCTTCCCTCAAGGAGCTCACATTCAAATGGAGCAGACAAAAAGAAAATAAATAAGCACATACAAGATCTATACAGAATAAATGAAAGATAACCGGGGTGAGGGGGGAAGGGGATGGGCAGACCAAGAATGGACTCATGAAGAAGGAGGCATTTGAGATGAATCTGAAAGAAAACCAGGGATTCTGATATGTGAAGGTGACGAAGGGGAGATTTGAAGCTTAAGGGGCAGCCAACGCAAAAGCAGAGAGGAGATGGAGTATGGTGTGCAAGGAACAAAATCTTTATGTCTGGGTGTGTATCTGAGCATAAATACTAACATATGCAGATACATCCAACCTCATTCGTGTGCGTGTGTGCGTGTGTGCGTGTGTGTGTGTGTGTGTGTGTGTGTGTGTGTGTGTGTGTGTGTGTGTGTACGTCTCCATATGCAAAGAATCCTGTATGTTTTTATTTGAAAGAGAGACCTCAAGAAGGGGGATACGTTCTGGCCCTTGCCACTGGGGTGTAGTACCACAATCAAAGGGGGAGAACAGAAACATTGAGCAATCGGCACTGGAGGAGGGCAGAGGAGAAAGAGATTAGTGTGGAGTGGAACAGGAAGATGAGGCTTCTGGGAGGAAATAGAACTGGAGCTGGAGCTTAAAGGACAGATAGGCTTTGGAAAGCTTGAGGGGAGCAGAGAGACCATTCTAGTGAGAGCCAAGGAAGTAGGTATGAATATCTATGCATGAGACAGTGAGGAGACCAGAGGGTCTATGTTAGAGAAGAGGGTGAGGTGAGGTTGGACAAATGAGTACCTCTGTGGGCATGTAGAGGATAATATGCCTGTGCTCCTCTATCTTTGAGAAGAAGGAGGAGGAGGAGGAGGAGGAGAAGAAGAAGAAGAAGAGGAGGAGGAGGAGGAGGAGAAGTAGTTGGCATTTACATAATGCCTTAAAGTTTGCAAAACATTTTCCAAATATCATTTCATTTTCTCTTCATCACGGCGCTGACAGATAGACATTTTTATTATCTCCCTTTGACGGATGAGGAAATTCTAGAAGCCAGAGTTTAAGTGACTTGCCTGGGGTCACACGGCTAGTAAGTATTTAAAGACGGGATTTGAACTCAAGTTTTCCTGATTCCAAGTCCTATCGTCTATTCATTACACCACCAAGCTGCATAGATCATAATGGATACTTTTATCAACAACCACTTATGGAGTAAAGAGCCCTGAGTTCTGGGTGTTGGGATGCATGAAGATGAGCAAGACAAGGTCCCTTTCCTTAATATGCATATGGTTTAGCCGAGGGAACCAGTATCGATGGTCAGGTGCTATGTGGATTTTCTAGGAGTCTGAGAAGGAAAAACAAGTCATTATTGGCTGGATGGGGTGGTCAGGGAGGAAGTGGGACTTGAAATGGATCTTAAACTTTACAAGGACACACTGAGACCTCAGGATCATCAGCCTGCTAACCATCTGTCTACCAGTCTATCTACCTGTTTATTTATAGGTAGGTCTCTCTATCTTAGCAAATATTAATTGGCCTCCCACATTTTTTTTCTCTTCTTCCTCCTGCAGGTTCCTGGTCTGAGGCCTTTCTGATCCATAACCCTGGGTTGGATGCATGCCTGCAGGTGGACCCCCAGGGTGGGGAGCAGATCTCACTGGTCACTTGCCACCCTGATGCTGGACCGCAGCAATGGGGCTGGGACCCAGTCAACCGAACCCTTTTCAGCCTGCATGTCCCTGGATGCCTTGCCATAGGTGAGGCCCGGGAGTTTGCTGTGGCCCAGTTGAGCCAGTGTGGGGGCCACCTCCACCAGACCTGGGGTTGCTCCCGTAAGGGTCACTTGAGCCTGCAGGGCCTTGGTCTCCACCTCCATGGAAAGCTGAATGCCCTGGAGATCTTTGTTCTTCATCGGAAGGACAAGTTTAGTCGTTGGAAGGCAGTGCCTGGAATGGCCAGTGTCTGCTCTGGAACTCCTGTGCCAGGAGTTATGGACAAGAGTCCTGAGAAGGAGCCAATCACACACAGAGGTGAGATCCATGGTAAGACCTGCCTAATGGATATACTCTTGGAAATGTGATGAGGTGAAAAGCACATCCTTCCATCTGAGAGTTAAGAGATCGGGGCTGAGCCAAGTCAACAAGAATTGCTATATGCCAGATATGTTGCTAAGTGCTGGTATTACAAAGAAAAGCAAAAGACAGTCCCTGCTCTCAAGGACTGTCACAGTCTAATGGGGAAGATGATATGTAAACAACTATGTATGAACAAGATTTCTACAAGATAAATAGGAGGGAAGCAACAGAATAAAGACGCTGGAATGAAGGGTGATGGGGAAAGCATTCCTGTAGATGTGGATTTTCTTTGGGATTTGAAAGAAGCCAGAGTAGTCAATCTATAAGAAGGGAGAGAATTCCAGACATACTAACTAGCTTTGTTTCGGTGCCTAAGCATCCAAGTGACCTTGGGTGCACAGATTCATTGCTTGGAACCTCAGCCACTTCATCCATAAAATAAGAATAAAAATGCTTATACTACCTACCTCATAGAGAGCATTCTCTAAAAATACAAAATGATTAGATTACGGGGAATGGGTCTGGCTCTCTCCATAAGAGCATCAGGGCAGCTCATTATATTGTGTGATCTGAAGGGCACTAGGAAACCTTCCCTACTCTCAAATAAACCTTCTACCAGCTGTTGCTATGCTTTGAAATTCTAAAGCTTCATTTCTCTGTGTCTTGGGGCATTTTGCTGTTTCAGAGCTCCTCATTTAAATGTGGTTATCTCTGAAATGAAGAACACTTTTAAAAAATTGATGTTTGCTTTTACATCCCTTCCAACTCTCAAATTCTGTGATTCCTTTCCAAATATATTCCTCCTCCCTTCTGTACCTGAAGTTATTCCTTGTAACAAAGGATAAGAAAGAAAAACAGCTCGGTGAAAATTATTTCATCTATAATCGGGACTGACGGAACACGTGATCTAGCTAGCTCCCCATCCTCTGTGAGGAAGGGAGGTAGGTACCTTTTCTCAGCTCCTTTCCAGGGCCAAACTTCTTGTCATGAAAATTACAATACCTAGCCTTAATCACTAAATGGGCTTTGCCTCAGTCAAACTGAGACCTGCTAAAGACCTTAGCTTTAAAAAGCCAAGGTCTAGGGGCAGCTAGGTGGCACAGTGAGTAGACCACCAGCCCTGGAGTCAGGAGGACCTGAGTTCAAATCCAGCCTCAGACACTTGCCACAAGTACTAGCTGTGTGACCTTGGGCAAGTCACTTAACCCCAATTGCCCTGCCCCCCCCCAAATAAATAAATAAAAGGCCAAGGTCTTCCACTGTATCTAGGGCCGTCTCCAGTGGTCCTGGTGTGTATCTGGCCACTGGACCCAGATGGCTCCAGAGGAGAGAGTGAGGCTGGTGACTTTGCACAGCTCTCCCTCACTTACATTTAATTCACTTGCATGTCATGGCATCACCTCTGTGTTGTGAATGAAGGACAAACAATAACAAAGCATGAAGTTTTTCTTTTAGTCATTAGGTGGGAGAATGGATAGAGCACTAGATCAGAAGTCAGGAAGACCTGAGTTCAAATCCTGCCTTGGAAACTTACAAGCTCTGTTACCCTGGGCAAGTCATATAACCTCTCTGAGCCTCAGTTTCTCATCTATAAAATGGGGGTAATAATATCAGCTAGCTCACAAGGTTGTTGTGAAGACCAAATGATATATGTTTAATAGAAGGACGCTTCAAAATAAGCATGGGTGATTTGCCTGTAGCATGCACATGTAGATAGATCTGGAATGTCCTATACCACTTCTACTTTGTGAAGAGTTGGAGTACAGCCCTGAATGGACAATCATAACTTCCTTCCCCTATCTTTAAGAGGGGTGTTGTGCTAGAACTAGATCAAAATAAAAAATAAAATATCGTTAGATATCTGCAATCCAGGGGGGATGCAAATGAATCCTTCTTTGGTGGGAGGGGAGGTTCAGGTTAAAAGCCACTTTCCCAGGTCACTCTGGGGTATGGAAGGGAAGTAGTCCTGCCCCACACCTGGAGAATAAGTTATCTTACTATCAGCCAGTTTAGCCTCCTTCCCACAAAATCCTTATTACCCAAAAGATGATTGTAAATAGTGAGTGGTAATTAATCAAAGTAAGAAAGTAAAACAGTCGGACATATTGGTTTAGGTGATAGAATACACAAGAGTCAGGAGGCTCCATGATCTGGAAGCAAACTGAAATAATCTCAGTTCTACCAGCCAGAAAATGACCTCATTGAAGAAGCTTGCTCATAGCAGTATCTGGGGCCAGGGTTACAGGTGCTGGGAATCAAGGACACAGAGTACCAACTTCTCTCCACATATCTGTGGCTCTGGAGGTCTCCCATTCACCATTAAAAGTCCATCCCTTCTCCTCTCTCTCACCTCATCTTTCTCTCCCTTTCTCCATTTTTCTCCTCCTAAGCAACAGTAGGCAACTGGAGATTTGCCCCAAGGCACTGACATGGTGTGTGGTGGTAGGTTTCATGAACCTCAGCCTGGGGTAGTAATGGGGAGGGAAACTTTAGGTCCCCAGTGGGTCAGTTCTGGGATGAGGAGCAGGTAGGGATAGAGTCTGGTAGAAAGGTGCTCTTTTCTGGAACACATAAGGTTTGGAGCAGAGGGGTCCCAGCAGCCTGGGTATGAGTGGTTATGAGGGTACAGCACACCCCACTCACCCCACTTCCTGCATGAAAAGAAAGAGTTCTTCAGTATATTCAGTCAATCAAAAAGAATTTATTGAATGTTTACTATGTGCCAGGCACAGTGCTAAGTGCTGGGGACACAATGAAAGCCAAAAACACAGTACCTAGCCTCATATGATTTAGGAGACAACATGCAAATAATTAGGTACATACAACAAAGACAAAATCGATGGAAGGAGATTTCAGAGGGAAGGTGCTAGTATCTCGTAGGACTGGGAAAGGTCTGCAGATGGTTGGATTTGAGCTGAGGCTTGAAGGAAACTAAGAGAAAGAGGTCACGAGGAAGAGCATTCCAGGAAGTGCCAGCAGCAAAATTCCCAGGCAACCTGGGAACAAGAAAGCAGTGGTGCTGGCAAGCCATCTTTAGAAGAGGATTTTCCCTTGGAGAGTGGACCCATTAGGGACACCCTAGCCCTCTGGGGACAGGGGTCTGGCTAATTCTGGAAGGGAGAAATTCTTCTCCAGACGTTGTAGCTGACCTCTGACATCGCAAGAGCAGAATGGAATGGTCTTGTTTATCATCACGTTCCCAGTGCCTAGCTCTTCAGATCTATGGCTTAATCAGTGTAGGGGACTTCTGGAGTAGAAACTCTCTTCACTGATGCAGATGAGCGATTCATCTGTAACTTGTAGCCTTAGCCAGATCATGGAAGGCCTTAAACGGCAGACTAGTGAGCTTGCATTTCAGCTTGTAGACAATAGAGCCAATGAAGATTTGGGGGCAGGGAAATAACGTGGTCATACCTACACCTTAGGAAGAGGATTTTGAGCAGCATTGTGAAGGACGGATTTGAAAGGGGAGACAGGAGATAGAGAGAAGAGTTATCAGAAGCTATTACAATAGCCCAGACAAAAAGGCAATAAAGACAAGGGAAGAGACAGAAGGAGACCTGTACAAGACGTATTGTGGAAGTAGGATTGAACGGACCTGGAATCTGACTGGATGTGAAGAGGAAGTCAATGATGACCAAGGTTTTGAGTTTAGGGGAATGGGAGAGTAATGATATCACAACAGAATTATGGAAGCTGGGAGGAGGCGCAGTTTTCTTTTTTGTTCTAAAGTGAAGAGGTTGAGTTCAATCTTGGACATGTTGAATTTGAGGTCCTGGTGGGCCACCCAATATATTCAGTAGGCAGCTGCAGAATCAGGGCTGGAGCACAGGTAAGAGACCAGGAATGGATATGTAGATATTTGCACAGAGGGGATCTTTGACTCCATGGGATCCAGTGTGACGTCCAAAATAAGAAGGATGGGAAAATGAGACTGGGGGGGACTACCACCTTTATGGGGGTAGGAGAATATCGGAGCCCCAAAGGAGATTCCTTATGGGAGACATTTTTGAGCTATGATTGTACATGTCCGTCTGTATAAAGTGACAGGCTCCAGCACTCATACCCGTGCCCTTCTTCAGCTGAAACCACTCTTTCTCTGGAGCGAAACAAGAAGGACCTATCTTCGTGGGACTCTCTACAAACAGCAAATGTCACTCCCACTAGCAACCTCACACATACACCTTCTCCAACATGGATGGAGGGACCCCTGGTGGCTGAAAAAGGTGAGCATTTCTATTTCCATGCCCCATCTACAACCTGGATCACGAGTAGTTTGTGTGATTTTGGGACCTTTACATGATAAACTTACTACTTTCTGAGTCATTGTATCCTGAGTGTGTGTAACTGGGGATGCATCCTAACCTTCCCTGGGACATGTAGTGTTTCCTCCCTCCTTTCTAGAGCATGAATTCAGGCTGTTGGGTCTGGTACATGGTGATTAGAGGAGCATAGTGCTGAGATGTTGAAATGGAAGACTCTGATTAAATTCCCATACAGACCAGTAAATATCACAAAGATAAAAGCAAACAGAACCATTGTTCTGCCAGCCCCAAATGACACAGGGTAGGCAAGCATCTACATAAGTCTGGGTACGTGATTTTCTATATGTCTGCATATGACATTTGCCAAACTTTTAAATTTTTTTTTTTGGTCAGATGTTGTTTATTTCCTCCTGGCCCTTAGGGTCTGTAATTCAGGGAGCTGCCACCAAGTAATGGGTGGTGACTTCTTAGGGTAGAGCAAATAAGAGTGTTCTCTTCATGCCTGCTCTTTGGGGAACTTCAGAGCTCACAAGGGAGGATGAGGGAGGCAGCAAGAAGCTTCCAATTAAAAGATGTAGCTACTAGGGCCCCTGTAGACATTATCAGACTTATTCAGTAGGAAGGACCAGGTGCTGTCTATCAAACATTCATCCTTACCTACTGTGTGTCTGCACAACACCCAACACCAGAGGGCACTTTCTGAGACAACCCTCAAGCTCCCAGAGAGCTGGTGCCTCTTTCCCCTTGGCCCTTCTTTTGTGGGCCATAACATTCCTTAGTCTAAAGGCTGGGTGTAGATTTATCCTTGGCTCAGCCACCTCATGGTCTTATTCTATCTGATACCTCACTGACTATGATTCATTGATTTACTTACAAAGCTTGTTGTATAAAACATTAATCAGAATGAATAAGGTACGCAACCTTAATTCAACCAGCATAAGTGTCTCCCTCCAGCCCCATGATCTTGCCTGATAGTCAAGTCAAAAAGTCCAGAACCTCATTTCCCCTCCCATCTGCTCCTAGGCAGCTACCAAGGCCTCTGCCCCAGGGCTTTCCCCTTAGATAAAAATCTCCTAGAGCATCAGGGTGCAGTCTCTTGGGGTGACTCATGAACTCAGGGCATTTCTGGTCTCTCTATTGAAACAATGCAGGTTTAACAGACAGACTCTATGTGGCACTGAACTATCATATGAGTGACCACTGCAAGTTGTCTGTCCCTGTAAGCAGCTGCTCCTTGCTAATCTGAAGCTTTGCTCAGCTTCTGCATTCCTGTCCCCCTCCCCCAGTACAAATCCAGGATGTAGGTCTACGGCTGCCAGTTGTGCCCACATGGATGTGGCCCAACAGTCATCAATCAATCAACAAGCATTTATTAAGCCCTGTACTATGTGCCAGGCATTGTAGTAGTCACTGGGGATGCAAATATAAAGAATGAAATAATCTCTGCTCTCAAGGAGTTTATATTCTAACAGGCAGATCATTTAGCAGCCACAATGACAGAAGCAATTGCTGTGGCTTAAGGAGCCCTTCTATCTTTGTCTCTTTCACCTTCAAAACTCCACTGTGGCTCCTTTGTTACTCTTCCTCTAATCCTCCCTTTTGTGTCTTCTAGTCACCTTGTCTTCATGTCACCTTAATTTATCATTTGACAAGAGTGCACTGGGAAGCATAGCAACACTCACAATAAAACTCTAATTGCCATCACTGTGTAACTCTCCTCCCCACCCCCAACTACCCAAAACCTTTTTAACTCCCACAAGCTTCTTAGTGTCCCTTAGAACACACCCTCCCTAGTAACATTTCTACCTCCCTTCTTGTCTGTGGAGGCTGTGTCTGATACACATTTTGATTAGATTTCATTTATTTAAATTACTTGGTCTGGAGAATGTAATCCTGCACAGTGTGATGCCCTTTTTCTTCCTTCCTTCCTTCTTTCCTTTCTTCCTCCTTTCCTATTTCCTTTCTTCCTTTCTTTCTTCCTTCTTTCCTTCCTCCCTCCGTTCATTCCTTCCTTTCTTCCTTCCTCCCTCCTTCCTTCCTTCTTTCCTTCCTTCCTTTCTCTTTCTTTTTTTCTTGCTGTCACACTTTCATGCATCTTTTCTATTTCATGAGTTCCACACACTACTTAGATAGTCATGACACCCAGCCATGTCTTTGTGATCCTAATAATTAGGTTTCCCATAAGTATGGATAAGCCCAAGCCACAAGTTAGCTCACAATTCCATCCTATTCTACTCAACAGACATTTATCAAGTACCTACATAGGGGTGGAGAACCTGCAGCCTCAAGGCCACATGTGACCCTCTAGGTCCCCAAGTGCAGCTCTTTGACTAAGTCCAAGTTTTATAGAACAAATCCTTTTATTACGAGGATTTATTCTGTGAAGTTTGGATTCCATCAAAGGGCCGCACTTGAGGACCTGGGGGGGGGGTCACATGTGGCTTGAGGTTGCAGGTTTCCCACTCCTGATCTACTATGTGCAAGTTACTATGATAGTTACTGAGGCTACCAGGACAAAAACTAAACAGTCCCTGCCCTCAAGGAGTTTACATTCTCCTAGGGGGATACGATAGATATAAAATGACAATAATAATAGCATTTATGTTTGCAAAGTACTTTCAAATACTGTCTCAATATATCCTTATAAAACCCCAGGAGGTAGGTGCTGTTATTTCCCCTATTTGATAGATGAAGAAGCTGAGATGAACAGAGGTTAAGTGACTTGCCCAGGGTCACGCAGCTAGTAAGTATCTAAAGCTGGATTTGAACCCAGACCTTCCTGACTCCAGGCCCAGCACACTATCCACGGAGCCGCCTAGCTGCCAAGTAAACAAATACAAAATGATATAAATTAATTTCAAGAGGGAGTAATAACTGCGAGGATTAGAAAAAGCCTCACACAAAAAGTGACAGCTGAGCTGTTCTTTGAAGGACAGGGATTTGAAGAAGTTAGTCTGAGGAGAGAGTTCATTCCAGACATGGGAGACCACCTCTTAAAGGTCTGGGGCTCATTCACAGTGGCTGTATGACTTCCACCTGGTTATGTTTTTTCCATTTAAAAAAAAAACCTCTTTTGTTAAAATAATAAAGCATAACAGTGAATTCATCTTAATTAGCTAATTATAAACAGAAACATACCCAATAAGAATCAATGGAGAGAATCACATCCAATTTAAAGGAATATGAACATTTAAGTAAAATTTGACACCTATTTCATCAAACTCAACCATTATCATTCATGCTTAGTATAACTCTATACCTAATTGAGATTGACATAGAAACTCATTATGACCCCATTCCTAATAGGGGATAAACTTTTTCATGATCGGTGTAACAGGGAACTGACCCTCTCTCCCCATGGAACCAGGAGAGCGCGGCAAAGGAAATGGCAGGCTGGACAATGGTCCCTGGCCTGAGGAGAGTGCTTGTAGGTCACTCAGTTCTTAGACTCCTGCTTGAGATACAGCATGTTAAGCTCCTAGTCTTACACAAAGACGGCATGATGATCAAATCTGCCTCTTCTGCCCATAGAGAAGTAACTTGGGGTGGGGCCAGGAGAGACATCAACCACACCTCTTAGGGTTTGAAGACAGTAGAAAGAACGCTGGCTTTGGGGTCAGATCATCCGAGTTCAAATGATGCCTTTGTCATTTACTACTCCGATCTTGGGCAACTCACTCACTTCTCTGGACCTCTGTTTCATCATCCGTAAGATGAGGGAATTAGACTAGACAGCCTCTGAAGTACCTTCCAAGTCTAGACCTAGGAATCTACAATCCCTTTCTGCGTGAGAATTTGTTGTACAGTTGTTTGAATTTTCAGTCTGATTCTTCGTGATGCCATTTGGGGTTTTCTTGGCAAAGATACTGGAGTGATTTGCCATTTCTTTCTCAGGCTCATTTTACAGATGAGGAAACTGAGGCAAATAGGGTTAAGTGACTTGTCCAGGGTCACACAGCTAGTAGGGGTCTGAGACCAGGTTTGAACTCACAAAGATGAGTCTTCCAGACCCCAGGCCCAGCAATCAATCCACTGCGACAGTTAGCTGCCCAGAGAGAAAAGTAGTTCTCTGCAAAAAGCAAAAAGTGTGACTGTGAGAACATCACTTTCAGCTTTCTGTACCTGTTTCTTTATCTGTAAAACAAAGGATTTGGACTAGATGACCTCTACAATCCCTTCCTGAAATCAGGAAGACCTGAGTTCAAATCCAATTTCAGACACTTTACTAGCTGTGTGACCCTGGGCAAATCACGTAACTTCTGTTTGCCTTAATCCACTGGAGAAGGAAATGGCATACTGCTCCAGTGCCTTTGACAAAAAAAAACAAAAAACAAAAAAAAAACCCATGGACAATATTGTCCATGGGGTCAAGAAGACTTGAACACAACTGCAAGACCAAGCAACAAAAACAACAACAAAGTCCCTTTCAGGTTTAAACCTGATCCTCTGAGTCTTTGTGACTGCAGACCTCAGAGGACAAAAATCTCTATGAGCAAAGAGAGGACTCTCTTTATCAAGGTTTGTCCTTGGAGAATAGATGATGGTCCTGAAAGGGCCTGGTCCATGTGAGAGGGTGAGAACTGAGTTCCAGGTTCAGCAAGTCTAGACAAACAATGATCCTCCATGCCTCTCTGTACTCTGATAGATGAAGACTGCTGTAGTCAATAGCTGGGTTTGTTCTTTCTTGGTGCGGGAGGAAGCTTCGCTCTGTGTGGTGTGAAGCAGATGTGTAAATGGCAGTTACATGCACTGATGTGAGGGGCATTGAGAATCCCTCCTCCCAATCCCCAACCTTCTTTCCAAATGATGTGTCCAGTCCCCAAGAATTCTACTATCAGGCCTTCTTTCTGTTGGATTGAGGCATTGCCCTTCATGCACCTACAAATGCCCTGGAAGGACAGACACATTAAGCCATTATTCATCATTACTGTGTGAATGTTAAACAAGTTTCTTATATCTCTTCCAATTTCATTGTGAGTATTGAGAGCAAGGCTGATGGGATGAGGGATGATCCCACCAGAACTCAGAGGCGGTGAATATTGGTGATGCTGGGATTGAAGGCACTGGAAGGGCAGGAGGAGGGCTCTGGGTCGCTACAAAGGGGAAGAAGGCATTTCAAGGGAAGATAGAGTCAAAGGAATACTTTGCCATCCTTGAAATTTTGCCATGGGTCACCCCTGGGGGAGGAAGGCTTTGTCCACTCTTTCTCAACATTTGTTAACAGACTTCCAATTTCAGGAGGAAAGTGGAAGACAGTTATGATGATCCTGAGCCCACTGGCTGTTGTCTTGGGAGTCACTATTCTCATCATCAATATCTGTTATAACAGGTAAGTGTGTTTTCAATGCAACTTGTACCCTTTTCTACCCAACATACACATTCTTTGTGATCCTGGGTAAGTCATTTTATTCCTCTGGGGCTTGGTTTCCTCATTAGTGAAATGGTGGGATTGGGCTAGATAAATTGATAAAAGTCCCTCCCTGCATCATGTTAGTTAGCATTCTCCAGCACAGGGCAGTACCTTGAAGGCATGGGGCACCAGACACCAGGCCTTAAAGAGGGCGAGGCCTAGAAACAGCACTGCTAGTGAGGAAGGGAGCATGAAAAGTGAGGAGGGCAGCATGAAGGAACTGGATGGCTGATGGCCATTTGGAATAAGTGCACAAGGAAGGCAGGAAGTAGTTCCAAGGCCAGAGATAGCAGCTCCCATGGAAGGGATGAGCTCTTCTGCAATCAGCCTCTGAGACTTTCCAAAGCATCATGGTTTCAGCTGCTGCTGAAAGGACAGGGAGACATGGCCTGGGGGCCTCCCTCCTTCCAAAGTCTTCTAGGAGGCTGCTCCCAGCCAGCCCGTCCCTCAGAAAAATCATGACCAAAAAAATAGCTCATTTTTACCTAACATCTTGGGGTTGATGAGGTGCTTTCCCTACACCATCTAATTTTCTGTATTCATCAACTCTTCTAGGTAGATGCTATAGACATCTCTATTTCCATTTTACACATGAAGAAAAACTGAGGCTTAGAGTGGTTAGGTGAATTTCTCAGGGAACTAATTGGTGCCCAATAGAGTGCTGGGCCTAGAACCAGGAAGATCTGAGTTCAAATACTAACTCATTTACTAGCTATGTGCCCTTTGGCAAGTTGCCAAATCTCTGTTGGCCTGTTTCCTCACCTTTTAAAATGGGTAAAATAGCATCTACCTTCCAGGATTATTGTGAGGATAAGATATCTGGAAAGTGCTATGTATATATAAAGTGCTATATATTAAAGTGCTATGTAAGTGCTGGCTATTACTACTACCATGCAAAGCCACAAAGCCTGTATGGGCACAGAAGTCAGATTTTTACTCAGGCCTGAACAACCAATTCTACCGCTTTCCCACTATACCACATGGCTTTCTCCAAACTTAAATTCTTATAAATTTCTGTCACTCTAGGTCAGGATGAATGCATCACCCTAATGAGAAGCAATGGAAAGATGTTAGATTTTGAACTGGAGACCCTGGATTCAAATCCTGACTCTACCATTTACTAGTTACATCACTTTGGGCAAGCCATCTAAGTGCTCTGGGACTCAGTTTCTTTATCTGTGAAATGAGAAAGAATGGGTAGAATTAGATGATAGCTTCTAACTGTGTATTAGCTATAGTCCTATTACATGTGGAGAGAAGATTAGTCCTCAGAGCCCAGAGAGGGTTGTAGTGTCTGGCAGAGATGAATAACCAATTTCTCTTTGATTTCTTCCCTGGCCTGCAGGAAGAAGAAAAAGAAGACTCTGTCAGCCCTAGAGAACTATCCCCAGAATGGTCCAAGGGCCACATTACTACCTAAGGGGGAGCCATCCCTTGGCCAGGGAGGCCCAGGAGCTCCCAATTTACCTGTCTCCCTTTCTTCATCCCTACAGCATGGGGAGATACTCATTGAATGGAAAGATGGTAGCATTACCCGCCTCTTTGCCAGCCCTGGTCATCTGAATGATTAGTCCAATCTGCATTTTCCAAGGGTGTACCCTGTGCCCAGTCTGATCCTGGACTCTGTAATGAGGGAGAGAGAGAAGGCACAGGCCCTGGAGCTTATCAGATCTGTGCCTTCATCTTAGACCTGTGTCCTCCTCCCGGGAGACAGAGAAATCACAGACTCTAGAATTTATTAGCCCTGGTCTTCATTTTAGACCTGTGTCTGCCCTCTGGAAAGTTCTTTGTATATATGTTTTGTAATTATTTTTTTTATGTACATGTAATTTTCTCCAAAAGAATGTAAGCTCTTTTGAGGACAGAGACTTGTTAAAATATTCTCATTTTAACTGAAACCTTGTTTGTACTTTATTTCTAAATATATTCTTCTCTGTTTCCCTGCCTAGAAAGCCATTTCTTATAAGATTTTAAGATTAAAAAAAAGCAATTCAGCAAAACTAGCTGACACATCTACTATATCTAAGAGCATATACAATATCCTACATTCCAATTCCTCTACCTCAGGGCAAGCCTTGTTTCATTTTTTTTTTTATCTTTATGTCCTCAGTTCTTAAAGTGATACTTGCTATTAGCAGCTGTTCAGCATAACAAATTCTTGTTGAAATGGATTACATATTCAGCTGACCTCCCCCAAGACTCATTCATGACACACTTTACAACCAATCAATGAAGGACACATGTAGCAGGATGACGGAGAGAACACTGAGCTTGGAGTCAGCAAGTCCTGGGTTCAAGTCCCACATCAGACACTTGGCTATGAACTTGGGCAAGTCACAACCTCTTTGCGATTCTATTTTCTCATGGACTCTATAGCTTCTAAGGTCCCTTCTCATCCTAAGTATCTTCTTAAAATACTAAATTATCCTTCATTTATAAAGCTGATGCCAGGGCCTTAGGAAGGGAGGAGACACGTCTGGGAACTCTGTATGTACTTATGCAGTCAAGTGGAACTGTGGTTCTAGGACCTGCTGTTAAAAAGACTTTATTTTTCCGAAGTCTCACTGTCATCATCTATAAACAAAACAGCTGGGCTAAATGATCTATAAGCTCTCTTATGGCTCTAAGATTCTGGGATAGCTCTTCCTCAGAAAGGTGGACAAGTATATCATCCTTAAAATTAGGGGTGGGAGGAAGGGGAGACAGCATCTCGGGTCTGTGCAGAATGGCTCCCTAAATTTCTTCCCTGCCCTAGAAGGAAATCGTGACAGTCAGTGGTCTAATTCCTTACCTGGCACATGAACCACTTCTACAAGATATCATACCAAGGGTTACCCAGCCATTTCTTTAGTGCCTCCAG
>CM053624.1:265338113-265365476 GCA_028646595.1 Phalanger gymnotis
GGAAGGAAGGAAGGAAGGAAGGAAGGAAGGAAGGAAGGAAGGAAGGAAGGAAGGAAGGAAGGAAGGAAGGAAGGAAGGAAGTTTATCCTTCTCTGAATGAATGAAAAAACAAGTGTTAAGTATTTCCTATGTGCCAGGCCCTGCATTAACCTTCAGGGATACAAATACGAGGGTCATCTCCAGTTGTCCTGATCTCTATCTGGCCACAGGACCCAGATGGCTCCAGAGGAGAAAGTGAGGCTGGTGACTTTGCACAGCCCTCCTTCACTTAAACCAATTCACTTTCAAGTCATGGCATCATCTTCTTGATGTCATGGTCCTCTTTGAGATTGAAGGGCAAACCACACAACATACAAATACAAAAAAAAAAATCCCTACCCTCAAGGAGTTTATATTCTAATAAGGAAAGAAAACACACATGGAGAATGGTGTTTTGGTCAGGGAAACCATAGGAATAAAGTTACAGGGCAAATGACTGAAATAAACTTTCTGAAAATGGTAGTGTTGATGACTATTCTCAGAGCTGAAGCTGGAAAACTGGGGGAGGGAGGGAGGGAAAAGTTTCTGTACCGTGGCATGGGATGAAGATGGCTGGGAAGTGATACAGTAGGCCAATCAGCAGCTCAGGGTCTTGAGTGGGAGGTAAAGTCTAAGCAATCAAAGTTTAGGAGGAATACATTCTCACCCCCCTATTCACAGAGCAACTAGTTAATAATGAACTCCCTAGTCTCCTGGGGTCTCTAAAGGGACATTTGTTAAACAGTGAGCTGGGCCTGGCTGAACCAAAATTGGGACAAAGGCAGAATTTGTCTTGGCGCTCTCTTCCCTCTCTCATCTAGGGCATGAGTTCACTCTTCCGGGCCTCCTTCACCCCCCCCCCCACTCCCCAACTGTCAAATATCCCCAAATCAAGTATTAATGATAAATGCTGAAGTTGTTCCCTTCCCCAAAAGTATCTGTTATACTAAGAGGAGAGTCTGGATGACCAAAAAAATCTTGAAGACTCAAAAGAATGCCAAAGCATAGAATTTCATGTTCTGTGAAAGGCAATGGGGAAGCCATCTGGGGAGGAGAAGGATGTATTTCTGACCTCTGTTTCCTTTATTTATAAAATGAAGGGATTAAGCTGGGTGATCTCTAACCTTCTATCCAGATCTCACTTTTGTGATTCTTTTTTTCAATGATTAAGGTCAGACCTACCTAAAGGGTATTTGTTTATTCACTCAGACACAAAGGAATTTGTAACTTAATGCATGTTCCCAGTGGCTCAGAATGTGGTCATTTAGGCCATGACCAGTATCACTAGCTTGGACACCACTTGGTGGGTTCCTATGTCAACTGTATCTTGTGAAAATGCACCACATTCATGACTCTACTTGCTTACATCAGTCTTTAGAGCTGGGTTAACAGAATGATAATTAGTTGCCAAAATTACAATAGAGACCACAGGCTGATCTAAAGCCCCTAAATGTCTGCCCTGAATTTACCTGTTCTTCCTTTTTGCCCTGTGGCCAATGGGTCTTAAACCTGCTAACCCAGGTATAGTTGTCTCCACTCACTGCACCTCATTCCAACCCCACATGCAATAAATTCTCCATTAAAACCCAGAAGCCAATGGCTCATGCATGTGAATATCTGGCACATTTCTTGGTCCTTTCCTTGGAGGTGGAAGATAAAACATTCTCAGGGACAGAGAGGCTGCTTTCACTTGGGCTCCAAGGATTCAAACTGACTATAGCATCAGAGAATCAGAGGACGTACTAGGATGCCTGACTAGAATTGTACAGACTGAGGCCCAGACCTCCAGGTTGTGGGTCTTCTGGGTCTATCTAAGTTTTGATCCTCTGACCCCAGGGATCCTGCAGTGTGGGTGGAGGACCTGATGGCAGAGAATAAGACCTCACAGCCTGGTGCTTTCTAATGACTACTGTGGCCAAAACCAAGAACATCCTCCTTTAACTTTCCCTAACTCTGTACTCACTACCATAGGCTAATGAACCCTAAACATTGAAAAAAATACTTTTAAATTATTAAAAAATGAATGACAGCTGAGGTTCTAAGAGTTTATTCCTCAGGTACAAGAGTACAGAGATTTGGCTTTATATATTTCCATACCACTCTTTCATTTTTAACACCCTGATGTTTGCCCTGACCTAAAAGACTTAAGCCTGATTTCATTGGTTGCTTTAGCTTCCCTGTACTGCAGTTCTGGATAATCTAACAAGGGTGGGGGAACTGATCTCAGAAGAGACACTTGAGAACCTCAGTAGGCTGAATCTTGGTTATCTCAAAAGACCTTCCCTTTTCTGGGGTCAAGGTGTGTTGGAACAGAGAAATTGGTGCCCTTCTCTGAGGGATGTCGCCATATCCTTAAACTGAGCCAGCTTGCAGGCCTCCTCTAGATTCAGCCAGCGGTAAGCCTGGTGCTCCCCGCACAGCCGAATTTCCACGTTGTAGTCCTTCACCTCGGCCAGCCAGTAGATAACTGTTTTAGGCTTGCTGTTGACTACATAGTTCAGCTCACTCTTGAATCCCTCAATGACGTTCAGCTGGCTGGCATCCAGGCCAGCTTCCTCCTGGGTCTCCCTAAAAGCTGTCTCTAAGTCACTCTCTCCTGGGTCCACATGACCTGGTGACAGAAGAGAAGGAAGAAGTTAAAAGGAAAGTCTCAAATGGATTCCAAGTGAGGCATTTGCTAATTCAGTTGGTTTAATGAGGGATGCTATTGCCATCTTTGCAGTTTACGAGACTAATAGCACACACTCACTTAACCTATTAGGACTTTACAAAATGCTTTCCGCCAAAACAACCTTGTGAGGAATAGTCCAAGTGTTCAAAATCAGGTTTCCATCCTCTATGTTTCCGATACTTGATTTAAATTTAGTTGAAAGGGCACTGGACTAGAAGATAGGTGCCTGTCCTGCTTCTAAATCATTTCTTGATGATTTCTCAAACAGGCAAACTACTTAATTTCTATGGGTCCGAGTTTCCTTATATGTAAAATAGGAGAGTTAAAGCAGGTAGTTTTAAAAGGCCCTTTTAGGGTTAAATTCTTGGATTTTTCACAATAATACCCTGAGGTCAGCAGCATAGGTCTCATTATCTTCATTTTACAGATTCAGGTGATTTGCTCGAGTCCCCACTGCTGATAAGAGCAAAACTAGGATTCAAACCATGGTCTGCCATCATTCTTTCCACCACCAGCCTCTCCTTTGATGGGAAAGGGAGCATCTTATGACTGCTGGTTCAGCCCTTTCCCCACTAGACCACATGGCATCTGAATAGGGATGGAGTATTTCTTGGCTAAAACAAACCTAAGACTAATTCCCATGTGGAGTCAAAGATGAAGGTCAGGCAAGCTCAGCCAGCAACAGGCACATCTCTCCTCCATGCCACCTCTACCAACTGTTTACTGCAGACTATCTACAACTTTCTATCTCTGAGAATATTCTAGTTCTGTAGCTCAGAGACACATTGCCCATAGTCCTGTAGGACAACTACATGATCGTTACCTCTTCTGAACCACCGAAGACTTCGTACCTCTCTCATGGCACTGGTCACATCCTGCCTTGTATTACAATTGTGTCCTATTCTGTAAACTCTTTGAGGGTGGGGAACTGTGATTTCCCCATCTCCGTATCCCCTCCACGCAGCTTAGCAGATGATCTCAGAACACGTCTGTTGAATCAAATTGAACCAAAATATTTCTCAGGAACAATGTTGCTTGTCCTAACTGCTTCAAGTCCCCAACAAACAAGATCACTTTTCCTCTGGAGAGCTAGATGTGTTTTTCAAACAATCTTTAGCCTCCTCTTGGCAGAGAGGGAACTAAGGCCCCGAAGAGTTAAGTAATTAACCTTTGGTCTATGGGGAAATGCTGTTGGTACTGGCAACAGATGCCGGTAGTCCTGAGGCCAAGGGCTAAGCCCCAAACGCTAGGCTTTGCCCACAATGATGACAGGTCCCAAACAGGTACCAAAAGCATTTTCTAACTTACTTTTCCTCCTGGGAAAATCTAGATTTAGTTTTCACAGGGAAAGTTCTTGTGGGAGCATAGACTGTAGCCAACCTCAGCAGGGCCTAAGAAAAACCACTAATAAGCAGAGAAGGGAGGCTGCCAATGACGGTGGACTTTTGGACATGAAAGGCCCCTTCATACATAGCTTCCTCACCCTGTTCCCCCGCCAAACCCCACCGACTCATGTTTCAACTGAGAGAGGGGACGGTTTTAAAAAACGGCTCCAGTGAGGGGTCTTTGGAAGAGTGAAATAGTGATGTCTGCAACTGCCATTTGTATACCGCGCCTCACTCATACACAGTCATCAGTCATGGGAAGTTCAAGAGCCCAGGAAAGCTTCTCAGGACTTTTGAGAATGTGCACGGAGACAAGCTATGGCTGACTCCACAGCGCTCTGATGGTGACGACATGACAGGGCACATCTAGCTTCCCAGCTCTCTGACCTTCTTCTGATCACCACGTGGACAAGTTCACCTAAGAACTCATTACCCAAGGAGTACCCCTGGATCTGCCAGGTCTAGCAAATTCTCTTTGAAGAACCATGTTCTCAGAAGTAGGAAGACCCGGGTTCAGGTTCTGTCTCTGACACATCCTTAGCTGTTTAATCTCAGCAAGGCACTTAACCTCTCAGAGCTCTGGGCCAGAGGTGTCAAACGCATAGCCCCTCAGTCCTCCCTCGTGCAACCTGAACGAGACTGAAACGTCAGTGTTGCTGTTCAGTTGTTACAGTTGTGTGATCCCATTTGAGGTTTTCTTGGCAAAGATACTGGACTTGTTTGCCACCTTCTCCAGCTCATTTTACAGATAAGGAAACTGAGGCAAGCAGGGTTAAGTGACTTGCCCAAGGTCATGCAGCTAGGAAGTGTCTGAGGTCACATTTGAACTCAGGTCTTCCTAACTCCAGGAGTGGCACTCTAGCCACTGTGCCACCTAGGTGCCCTAAAATATAATTAGGAAATATTAAATAAAATTTTTAAAATGCAACAAAGTAACATTACATTTTAAAACTAAGTCACTTAAAAAAAGTAAGCCGCGTGAAATGTAAATTCATGGTTTTATAGTGAATTCTCTTTTTATGTTGTACTGTGTACATGGAGATGTTCTTCTTTTTGTCTTTATGTATTTCAGTTCAAAAAGAATTTTTTAAAAATAACTGTAGACAGTATAAAATACCTAGGAGTATACCTGTCAAGATAAACCCAAGAACTACATAATTATAAAACATCTTTTATGTAAATAAAGTCAGGTTTAAATTTAAAAAAAAACTAAACTAAATCACTATGCAGGGATCCTTACGTACGGATTAGTGGCCCTCATTTCCATGGGAGTTTGCCACTACCGCCACAGATAACTCTCGATGATTAGTGTTGCAGAAAAAGTGCAGGCCTGCATCAGGTCTTTCCCCGATGCAAGGGGCATTTCCTCGTCTTCTCGATAAAGTCACAGGTTCAGGTCCTGGACCCATCCTTCAAACCAAGTCATCCAGCTCCAAGCCTTCCCAGTGGGGCCCCGTGATAATGGCTCACATTTACATTGTGTTTTATGGTTATAAAAGCACTCTGCACGCATCATCTCTGGATCCTCTCAATAGCCCTGTGAGACACGTAATGTAATAATTATCACCCTCATCTTACAGATAAAAGAAACCTGCGCTCATGACTTGGTCCATCACACAGCTAATAGGCCCAGGGCTTGGTGCTCAAGCCTAGGTCTTCTGGCTGCAGATCCAGAGTTCTCCCCCCTACACCAGGTTGGTTAACCCATGAGTCACTTTCTTTCTTCAGCAGCCCCCTTTTAGATAATCCAGCGCTAGGGACCCCGGTCTCCCGGCTGCCTTAATTACTAGTTAACATGTTCTGAATGGGTTAGGTACTAAGCTTTTCAATAGTTTGACTGTAGAGTACTTGGGGACAATTGTAGAAATGTTACTATAGTACAATGTTACTTAAGAGGTCCCAAGGCAGTTATGACCATTCTTGTGTATATTTATGGACTCAGTAAGTTGGTTTTTGTGATATTCTGACTTCAGAAACTTCCTTCCATCTCTGTTTCTGTAGCTCATTCCCCTCCAAAGTATTCTAGAGGTTGCTACTTAAATTATATTTATTTGTTCACTGATCTTATCCCTCTTTCTTCTTCAAACTAGTTTTTTTATTTTGTTTTTGCTTGATTTGCAAGCACTAGCCCATTCTTCATTGCCTCTAGTCTTCCTGCATCAATCTCTTTCTGCTGTGTAACCAGGCCCTCCATGCCTTTCCATCCTGGTCTTTAGGCCCCAGACACCTGCATCACGTCTCACCTTTCACAGAATCATTGACTCTTCTAAGCAGGAAAGGCCCTCGAAGATCACATAGTCCAACACCTCCATTTTAAACAAGAGGAGACAGAGGTCCAGAGAGTCGAAGGGAATTGACCAAGGTTACTGAGTTAGTGCCAGAAGCAGGCCTAGAACCCAGGTTTGCTTATTCCTAGTTCAAGGCTCTTTCCTTTAAACTTGCTGTCCAAATCAAGGATTTAAAGCCAGAAGGGACTTCAACACCCTCATCTTATTTTATTTTTTAAAATGTATGATTAATGCCGTATATATGTGTGCATATATATATATATGTATATACATATACATATATATATGTATATGTATGAGGCATTTTTTCACCTTCCCCCTCTACCCTCATATGTGTGTGTGTGTGTGTGTGTGTGTGTGTGTGTGTGTATGAGGCATTTTTTCACCTTCCCCCTCTACCCTCCATGAATCTTCCCTTGTGACAAGAAAAACAAGCAAACCCCCCCCTCCCCCCCCAAACAGAGGAACCTCATCTGGCAAATGTGTGCTGCGCTCATGCCCAAACAGTACTCCACATCTCTTTCACAAGGGGAGAGATGTTTCATTATCTGTATTCCATGACTTTCGCTGGTTTTTCCATTACACAGAATTCACTTGCTTTTTTTTTTTCATTCACACTGTGGTGGTTACTGTATATACTGCTTTCCTGTTGCTGCTTAACTTGCTCTGTATCAGTTCATACAAATCTTCCCACATTTCTCTGAATTCTTCACATTCACCCTCTTGATGTAAAATACCATTCCATTATAGTCATACAGCAATGTTTTTAGTCATTCCTCAAGTGATGGGCACTAACTTTGTTTCCAGTTCTTTGCTTCCATAAGAGTGATGCTATGAATATGGTGGTTGCACTGGTCTTCTGTTTTGTCTCTGACTTCTCTGGCAAACCCCTCATTTTGCAGAGGAAGAAACCAAAAGATTAAATGACTTGCCCTAGGTACACAATTAGCAAGTGACAATGCTGGGATCAATCAATCAACGAGCATTTATTAAGAGGCCACTATACTAGCTGCCAGGGATATAAAATGAGACTGTCCCTGACTTCATGGCAGGGATATTCTACCTAGGGTGATGGAAGGGGAAGAAGAGGAGATGTAACATATTCACAGATAAGTAAACATAGGAGATAAGAGTGAACATATTCAGCCTAAGTGCACAGCCGTGAGAATGTACTCACAACTGGAGGACTTGGCAAAGGCACGGCAAAGAAGGAGGCACTTCAGCTGAGGGAGAGAGGGGAGTGGGGGGGCCCACTCTTGCAGCATTTTTCCTCACTCTAGTCCTGGGCCAAGCTTTCTTACTTTATACCTGGACTACTTTTAAAATACCCTGTTTCCCTTTTTGATTTCTCCATCCATCTACAGGGTGGCACAGTATCATCAAAAAAAGCATAGGATTTGACTTCATAGGACCTGGGTTCAAATCCAGATTCTGATACTACCGAGGCAACTTGGGGTAACTAATTTCACCTTCACTTGGCCTGTTTCCTCATCTGCAAAATGAGAAATTTGGACCACAAGATTCTAAGGTCTCTTTTGCCTCTAAATCTGTGGTCCTAGAATAGGCCCATTCTTCTTTTAAATGGCTCCTGACCACTCCTTTCTCCTATGAAGTTTTCAAGAGCAATGGCCACTCTTTCCTGGGAGCTAGGTTGACCCCTGCTACGTATTCCACTGGAAAGATCACCAAATCAGAGCCAGAAGAGCTGGGTTCTAGTCTCTGCTCTATTACTTCCTTTCTGGTAACAGGTAAGTCACTTTATTCATCTCTTTAAATAGGGGCCTGACTATATATATACCAGGCATCTCCATAAAGGAGGAGCTTCAGAGGGCTTTCCTGAGGGTAAAAAGAGATAATATATGCAAGACGCTTTGTACAATGCAAAGGACTATCTAAATGCCAGTTATAATGGGAATTTATATTATTATGGACGGACCACCCAATTTTCATCTCTCTGAATCAGTAAGCCCAACTGTAGCAGAGCCATTTCTCCAGCTAATATTCAGTCCTAGATCTAGTGTGATTTGGTCAGATTAATTAATGTTCAAGTGTTTCTGATCAAAATTTAAAAAACTTTTATGCATGCTTTTGTCTTCATAGCACATTTACTTCAATCCCTCCCTCAGATGGAGCCCTGCTTGTGACAAAAAAAACCAATTTAGCAAAAGTATTCACCGCCTCTGACAAGGCATACAATATTCTGTCCTAGTGTCCCTGCCTGTCTGCTGTGAAGGAAGGTGGTATGTTCCATTATCTATTCTCTAGGTCCTTCAGTGGTTTTCCAGTCGTGCATTTTTTTCCCTAATGTTAAATAACTTATATTCATGAGAATAGGAAGTTCCCAAATAGTCTCCCCTGACATTTCCTCATTACAATCAGTGCTTCCAACAAGAGGCTCTAAATAAATATGATAGCGAGCCTAATTACACTCAAGTCCATCATACTCCATCTCTGTACTCTGCTCTTAACATAAATTAGCTCAGAAGCTCCCTGGATAGAAGCCACAATGTCTGTGTTTTTGCATAGTTGTCTAAGAAGTTCAAGTGGCAAAGTTAAGAGAACATTATCAAAATTTTTACAGAACCCTAGAATGTTATTGCTGGAAAGGGCCTCGGAGGTGATCTAGTCCAATCCTTTCATTAATCAGATGAGGAAAATGAGGCTCAGAGAAATAAACATTTTTGCCTAAGTTCACATAGCTAGAAAATGCCAACTCTAGGACAAGAACAAAGCTCTCCTAACCCTAACCCTCCCCCTCCCCATGCCATGCTAATCAAGAACCACACAAAGCAGTCTGCTGAGTGCTAGACGCAGTCCCTGTCCCCGAGGACATAATGGTTGGTTGGATTCTATTTTCATCTCTGCCACTGGCTGGCAGTGAAACTCTAAAATTCCCTTGGCATCTTCTGATTTCGGTCTGCCCGTCTGAAAAATATCGAAGACAAACCTAGCTCACCTCCATCTTCACCCTCTGCCTCATATCAGAGACTTAGAGAAGATTCTTGTGTTTCAAGTTTCCCAAGGAACTAGTCATCCCTTCTGCACTGTGGCGGTCAGGGTGCTATCTGAGAAATCCACATAAAATTTTCTGGACCTGCCTTCACACCAGGGAAGAAGTCTGAGTTATTACGGTATTAAAAGATAAAACCTGCTGATGTTACACAATACTATACATATATCTTATGCATTTCTGAGTTTCTAAACTTCTTCTGTGTCATCTGCTGGCCTTCACGTGTTGTCTGTGGCTTCCACAAAACTGCCCCCCAATTCCTATTTAATTTCTTATGCTGACCCACAAAATACTGAAACTTCAATGGGGCAAGTCGAGATATGGAAGAGATAACTGTAGTTAATTCTTATTAACCCGCCCCACACTGCACCTTTAGGGGGAGTCCAGTGATTTATTCCATATGACGTCTGCAGCAGGAGAAACTCAATAGCTTTGTTGTCCACTTTGGGAACACAAGGTCTTCGGAAAATGATAAAGCCACATGCTCTTAGAGACATGGTCCACCTAGAAATTTAATGAAAAAGAAGTGTATGGGAAAGGCACAGAAAGAGGAACAAAACTTTTGGAGGCAACTATTTGTATTCATTGCCAACATCACTTGGTTAAAACCTAATATTCAGACTGCACATGTATAATCTATATCAAATTGCTTGCTTTCTCAAGGAGGGGGGGAGGAGAAGGAGGGAGAGAGTTTGGAACTCAAATTAAAAATGAATGTTAAAAATTGTTATTACATGTAGTTGGCAAAAAAAATATAAAAAATTTTAACTTGTAAAAAAATACCTAATATGCCACATAGGATTCAATTCAATAAATATTTATTAAATGCCTACTATACAAGTCAGGCATTGCACCTCACTCTAGTCCTTCACCACTGAAGGCACAAAAACAAAAATCAAAATAATCAAAAAAGCTCACATTCTACTAAGGTGACAGCATATACACCTTTAAGTAAATACAAAATATAGAAAAGGGAGATACAAAGTAATTTGAGGACAGGACAAATATGTGAGGATAAAACCAAATGATGACAGACTATACACCAGCAAAATTCTGCTCGTGGTTGTTCTTCACGATTAATTTCTAAGTGCTCCTCATCTCAGCTTTTCTTATCATAACATGTAATAGCCCATACTCATTCATCAAGTGACTTGAGAGTCTTAGCTGAATAGCCCTTTGAGGGGGCAGAGTAGGGACTGTGAATTGGCAAAACATTTAATAGAGTATTGTGCGCCTATCTAAAGTTACAGCTTCTCCCAGCCAGCAACCTCAAATCCTGATGAAAAGCAGACATACAATATTATTTCTTTTTGTTTATAGGGGCAGCTACACAGAAAAGTGAAATGAGCCTAAATTAGGAGTCAGGAGACTAGGTTCTAGTGGTGTAATGGAAAGAGGAAGAATTAGGAAACTGGAATTTGCAGCAGGGCTCTTCCATTTATTAGCCGTGTGACTGTGGGCAGGCCTCTGAGCCTTTTCTTCATTTCTAAAATAGAGATAATACTTACAGTGAGCACCTCATCTGTGGTTGGGAGGAAAGGATAAAACTCCACGGAAATCAGTCTTTGTTAGTCCTGCTTCTGCGCCTTGCCTTCGACCAGTGTGGGAACTTGGGACACTCCCTCCCCACTCTGGGCCTCAGCTCTTCATCTATAAAATCAGGATGTTATACTTACATGACTTCTACTGTCCTTTCCAGTGCAAACATGATCCTACCTCTGATTTCACAAGAATGGACTTTTCTTCCTGGGGATCCTAGCCTCAACATAAGTTCCTCATTTCTTAGATTTCAGGGCTGAAGAGCTTAGGTTGAAACAGGCTAAATATTTAAAATATGGGTGATGAATGCAGAAGGGTCAGTAAAAGGACAGTGAAAGCAAACCTCTAATTAGAATTTAGATCACTATTGACGGCAGTAAACAGATCTCTGATTTCTCTGGCATGAGAAACAGATACAGCCCAACAAGATCTAAATTAGAGAGAATAGAAGCTATAGACCAGGGATAAGGAACCTGTGGAAGCCACATGGGGCCCTCCAGGTTCTCAAGGGTGGCCCTTTGACTGAATCCAAACTTTGTTCTGTGAAGTTTGGATTCAGTCAAAGCGCTGCCCTTGAGGACCTAGAGGGCCCCATGTGGCCTCCTCAGGTTCCCCACCCCTGCTGTAGACTATGACTGAGGATATTTTCAAAGAAAAACCTTCTATGAAGTCCTTCCATTAGTCCAAGGTGTCATACCTTTCACAGATCCTAGGATCATAAAGAAAGGACTTGGGAAGTCAATTACCTCATTTTACACATAAGGAAATCTTGTCTGAAATCACCCAGATAATAAATAGTAGACAAAGACTGGCATCCAGAAGTTCCACTGTGCACCATAATGGTAAATGGGGGGAAAGGTGTTAGGAAATCAAAAGGAAAAATCCCAAGAAAACAGTTGCTAAGGAAAACCAGTTTTTTATTCGCTGGGAAGATGCACTCGGAGGATCTGTGAACAATCTCAACGAGATTTTACTTCAAGGCTTCTTTCATATAGAAAAGCACCAAAATCAAAGGAAATGCTCTCTCTATTCAGATTGTCTATACTAATGAGGTACAGGGACACAAGAGAGTACAGAAAAACAAACTCAGTTAAGGAACATCTGCTTTAAAAAGATATAAATGCTGTATGGTAGAGACAATTAACTGGAGCTGACGAGACATCTACATAAACAGGATATATGTGACACAGAGTACGGACAATTAACTGTAGCAAAGAAATATCTATTGGAACAGGATAAAAGGTTCAGGATGTTTCTTCTGATGTACAGACTGTTATATATCGTGTTTACTCAGCAAACTACAAGCAGTCCTGTACAATTGCTTAAAACCATGATCCAGTTACTTAGGTTCAAAGTTAGTTTGATTCAACTGACTAATGGGGCATCAGGAATGAACAACTACAGTCATTCTGACATATCACATCATCAAATCTTACATTACCCCAGGTCTTTTCTGCTCATAGACCTAAAGGCTCATAAGGCTAGATGTGTCCTTTGAAGACAATTAGTCTAAAAGAACAGTTTGGAGTAAATTGTCCCAAAATTAGGTAGGGCTAAGACTGGAATCTGGGTAATCTGATTCCCAATCCAGGCCTCATACCACCATCCTCAAATTAAGTCTTTCATATAAATGGTACTCCCCAAACATTTGAATAGACAAGCAGAAAAAAAAAATTAATATGTGAAAGGAGGTATAAAGAGAAATAGTGAAATACTTAAAAGAGAGAAAAGTTTTCACAGAATGTTAAAAGGAACTTTAGAAGTCATCCAAAGTAGGCCATGAGAAGATTACTACGGGGAGAGGAAGGATGGATTTTTTGAGTTAGAAGCTGCAGAGTGGAAACGTCTGTTGGTAGCAATTTGGAGACACGGGAAGATTTTGAGCTCACAACGACCCAGGCAATGCAGATCAGTTAGACGGCTAACCAGGGGCTGTAGGCAGGGGAGACGGGAGAAGATGCACAAAGTTTTAGAACCTTGACTAAAAATATTTGCTGCTAGAACAAGCATCAGGAAATACGCTTTAAAATCAACTCTTGGGGAGAGACATCCACCCCTCTGGACCCCAGAAATTTTGAGGAAGAGGGGTTCAAGACAGCAAGGAAGGAGTCTTAGGGGGAGAGTGAGAAATGTTATTTGATAGCTGTTTTAACTAATTATTCATTATAAATAAGTGCTAAACTCCATTGTGTCTACAATGCTGAAGGAATGGAAGTACTATCAATGTCCTCTAAATTTCTCAAAAACAAAGGCTCAGTCACCCAATCCCAGTTATGGCTTTGCAGGAGATAGGCCAGGGAATACCAACATAGAGCTTAGGAAGGGGATTGTTATTAAATAAGGCTGGAAAGGTTGATGGAAATCAGATTACAGAGGGTCTTAAATATAAAAACTTAGAGAACTTAGGTTTCTCCTTATTCTCAATCCAATGCTCTTTTCAGTAGAGCATGCTGTCTACTCCAGGAAACTAAGGCTTTTGTTGTTGGTGGTTTTGGGCTAAGAATTGAATGTGACCTTCCTGAATTTTCAAGAATGCTTTGATACTCTGCAGCATAAACAATCCTTATTTCCAGGTCTGGAAATTCAGGAAGGTCATGTTCTATAAGAAAAGGCCTTGAGGACTCACTATTTGGTAAAAACTGCTGAAAACAATAGAAAGCAGTTTGACAGAAACTAGATATAGACCAACATCTCACAACAATCCGGTCATCTGACAACATGAGGAAATTAGAGGAGCAGGAAAAAAAATTTACCCTTCAGATCAAGGGATAGAGGAAGAGTTCATGACCTATAAGAAACAGACAGGATCACAAAAGATAAAATGGGTAATTTTGATCATAGAAAATTTAAAAGTTTTTGCTCAAACTAAGCTAATACCATTAAAATTAGAAGGGAAGCATGGGGCCGGGAAAGAAATCTTTGTACCAGTTTCTCTGATAAAGGTCTTATAACCAAGATATTTAAGGAATGAACTCAAATTTATAAGACTAAAAGTCATACCCCAATAAACAATTAATCAGAGGGAGAAGTCTAAGCAATCAATGACCATATGAAAAAAATGCTCTAAGTCACTAATAATTAAAGAAAAGCAAATTAAAGGAACTCTGGGGTCCCAGTCACACTCAGATTGGCAAAGACGGCAAGAGGAAATAAGAAATGTTGGAGGCTGCGTGAAAACAGGCACACTAAAGCCCAGTTGGTGGTCTAGCCATTCTAGAAAACAATTTGTAACTATGCCTCAACAGTTACTGAATTGGGCATACACCATTTGACACAGCAATACTTCCACCAGGCCTGCAACCAAAGGGATCAAGGAACAGGACCTTCATGTATCAAAAATTTACAACAACTCTTTTTGAAGTTGCCTCAAACTGGAAACTAAGGAGGTGTCCGTCTATTGGGGAATGGCTAAACAAATCATGGTATAAGTAAGTACATAACGGAACATTATTATTCCATAAGAAATTATGAAATGAGCATTTTGGGGGGAAACTGAGAAGACTGTTATGAACCGATGTGAGTAGAACTAGGAGAACAATTATACAATGACAAAATTATGAAGAAAAACAACTTTGAAAGAAGTCTGAACTTTGAGGAAGGCAATGACAGACCACAAGTCCAGAAGCCTGAAGATGAAACATGCCACCCATCTATCAGAGAAGTAATGGGCTTAAAATGTAGAATGAGATATTTTTGTGCATGGCCAATGTGGGCACTTGTTTTGCTGTATTTGTTGTGAGGATTTCTTTTTCTTTCTCTTCCTTTCATTCTTTCATTGTTCAATGAGGGCAGTAGGAAAGTGAGATATTGAATACTAGAAAAAAAAATAAACTTTTTTAAAAGGCTTTGGAACGCAAATCATCAGTAACTACATAAAGGGCTCTTAAAAATCTCTTAAAATCACAGAAAATGTAAAACAGGTAAAACTTAAGGTATTGCTTTATATCCACTAAATTGGCAAAAAGATAAAAATGAACTTTGAGGAAAGAGGCACTTTTAAATTTTGACAGTGTAGACAAAGAAGGTTTCTGATAGACTGAAAATTATGAAAAGAGCATGGATATTCAAAATCGATACCTCAATTTCCTTTCGCAACAAAAAAATGTTTTTAATTTATCGACTTGTGATTTTAATTTTTTTAATTGGGGAGTTCCTGGTGTGGAAATGCCTTCTGACAATGGAGACTGGCAATATGTAATTTATACTCTTATAGGTTGCCCGGGGCACTGAGAGGTTAAGAGACATCTATGATCTGGGGGAGAACTTGATCGGGGAGAACTTGAACTCAGGTCTTCCTGACTCCAAGGTTGACCTGTGCTCTACTATAACCATCTGTCTGGGCTGATGAAATCACAAATCTGAACACATTATAGAAAATCAAAACTGAAGCTTTACTTTAACACACCAGATACTTCCTAACAAATACCCCCCAAAAATTCTTTCCTGTCCACCCCCTGTACATTCGGGAAAACAGTTGAGTCATAGATAATGATAGAATAATTGCACTTTTAGTTTACCTAGTTTAGTTATTGCTAACAAAAACAATGTGTGCTTTAATTGCTGGGTATCAGTACTGTACATTGCACTTGAGCTTTAGTTACACTACTGCAGTCATTGTGTGCCTGTATTCCTTACTTTATGACTTCACACAGGTTCTTCAATGTTTCTCTGAATTATTGCTATTCAGAATTTCTTACAGAACAATCAATTCCATTTTATTTATATACCATAATTTGTTCAGCCATTTCCTGACCGTAGGGAACATATTTTGTTCCCTGCTTTCCATTATAGCAAATAATGCTCCTATGAACATTTTTGCACATATGGGTCTTTTCTTAATCTTATTAACTTCCCTGGGGCATAAACCCAAAGAGTGGGATCTCTGGATCAAAGGCTATGAACAATTCAATAAGTTTTCTTGAATAATTTCAAATTATTTTCCAGAAGAGTCGGACAATTCACAGCTCCTCACGACATGAACCATTGGCCTGTCTTCTGACAGTCCCTCCAACCTTGAATTTTCCCATCCTTGACCATTTGATGGTTGTAAGATGATCTCTTGGTTTTAATTTGCTCAAAAATTTTTTTTTAATCACTCATCTTTTTTCAACTAAACAGTTGCAGTTTTTCAAAGGAAGGCAGTATTAATTAATTCATTAGAGATCTGTATTCCACCCAAATTTATGTAAATGCAGAGTATATTTGGGGCCTTCAGGGAGAAACCCAGTGAATTTCTGCACGGTTACATTTACATAAAAGTCAAAGCTATTTTTATTTGAGAATGTGTTTTGCTGAGGACCCTAGAGTTGAATCTGCTACAGAGACCCTGAGTACAGACTGTTTTCACACTTTATCTCAATATAGGCTCACACCTCCTGAGTTTAGAGGCCCCAAATCAAATATGCAAAAATGCCCAGGCAGGGATTGAGGAGTGAACTCCAGTAAGATCAGAATTTTTAAAATGTGGCTCTGTGCCCCAGAATACATTTTTTCCTCCATAAAATTTAAAGTTTCTAGACTAGAGGTTTCAGAGAAGTGATATGGGGATGATATTGGAAGGGATAGCCTAAGACCTGAGAAAGAGAAGGGTACTTTCATGAGTTTCATTCCAATTTGTGCTTTTTTTGTCCCAAATTAATCTGACCCTTCAATGCACAGAAATGCAACATTCAATCAGAAATGGATTTCAAATAAGCCCATTCCTTAAAAGCAACAGCCATATTCTAAGCTAGAGGCTGAGAAGCTGAACCCAAGGCTGCACCTCCCCTCATTTCAACTGTTACTCCATTTGCCAGGACGATAAAAGCTAGACAGTGACTGAATCATCTGGCAGGGAAGCCAGCACAAAGCCCTTGGAGGCTTGGTCACATGTGACCACTTGCAAAGATACAACAAGGAAGTAAAGTTTTAAAAGCTATGTTATAGCCTTACAAGTACTTAGGTACTGCAGTAATGCAGTAATGCCCAGACTGATTATTATTATTTAGGAAAAACAGGCCTCAACTGGAGAATTGGTGGCAAAATTATGATGTGGAAAACCCGTATTTCTTGCTCTTTTCTGGGAGAAAGAGACAAAACAACAGCAGCGGCTTGCCCCAGTGGAGCAAGTTCCAATTCTGACATTTCAAGTTAGAATTTCACAGTACTCTCTCCCCACGGGAACCCCAAGTTCATTCTTGTCAAAATCTTCCTCATGGTATACTCTGAAGCCACCAAGCAATGCAGACAGCTTAGCTGGTTGCTACACATGTGCCTTCTGTCCTTGGATACAAACTGCTTTAATGACCTAATATGGGAATTTGCCTAGCTGCCTCCAAGAAGGTCCAATTCTCCCACAGTTTACACCACAGTGCTCTTGTCAAAGTTGATAGCTGGATAACTTCTTTCCTCCACCTTCCGCATCCCAAAAGGGTTGCCAGGTGAGGCTAAGTAGCTACCCCTCTACTGGAAAATTAATTCACAGAGAGCCCTAGACAAATCTCTATGGTTATAGGTTGCAGAGAAGGTGCCATTCTTCATTGGCAGAGTAAACTCTACCTGGAAAGCTTCTTATACCAATGAAAAAAATTGCATTAACACTTGTAAGCCAATTACTTGGCTCCTATTCCCACTGACCTAAGTCGGGAAGAAGGGATATTCTATTTGAGAATGGACATATGTAAATAACTTCAGCATAGAAACAAAATTAGGGAGGAGAAAAGCTTTCTAACCCTCTTCTCAGAGAAACCAAGCATGCAAACCATTTTTGTTATCTGCCTGATAAAATAAACATCACCTATAGTTGGGCTTATGCAAATATGATCTACTGCAGCATTGAGGCTGGACAAGAAACATTTTCAGCAAAGCTCACCAGTTATGTAACAAGAGTGCCACCTACTGTGCCATTCTGGAAACCAAAAGTATAGCACCATTGAATAGCAGGGCTTAAAGACAGGCTAAGAAGTCCTCTGGTCTAATCCCACTTGTTTTACAGATGAGGAAACTGAGGCTTCCAAACTAAGACTAAACAGTATGCCCAAGGTGTATATGAGTTGGCGATAGAGCTGGGACTAGAACCCGAGCCTTCTAATTCCTACTCTAGGCTTCTTTCTTCCTTATACTCTCCTACCTACTAATAAAGCTTCAAGTATCCTTTGCCTAAGGAAAAATCTGCAACTGGAAGGGATCATTTGACAGGCAGCAAACACAAAGTTGATGGAACTGTTCGGTGTGTAAAAACTCTCAAAGGGAGAGCAAAATCCTTCCTTGTCTCCCGTGCTTGAATCTTCTCTTCAGAGCTTTCTTTTTTCTCCATATCTGCTTTTTTGTTTTGTTTTCTGTCCCCTTCCTTTCACTCTCCATATATATACGGAGCTAAATGTTTTCTAACATAAAAATTAATTTAATTACTCTTGTGATATCTTTTCTTCTTCCTTTAGTACAAACATTTAGAATTCGATTGTTACAGATGGAAAGGGCATTACAGATTATCTATTAAAACTCCGTCATTTTACAAACAAACTGGTCCAGTAAGAAGAGTCATTTGTCTAGGTCATGTGGCTACAGTATTAGAACTGTATCAGAACTTAGATTTCTTGAATGTCACAAAGGTCTTCAAATGAGAGCACATATATACGTATATATGTATATGTGTGTATGTATGAATGTATATGTATGTATATTTTTGATATTTTGAAACCTCTTTCAAAATGGTTATCAAATTTTAATATAGAGAACAGTTAGGTAGCACAGTGGATAGAATGCTAGGCCAAGAGTCAGGAAGACCTGAGTTCAAATTTAGCCTCATTTATTACCTGGGTGACCCTGGGTCAGGCAACTTCTGCCTCAGTTTTCTTCTTTGCACAATGGGTTTAATAAAAGTGTCTACGTCAGAGCACTATTGATAGGATAAAAATGAAAACATATTTGTAAAGTGCTTTGCAAACCTTAACACTTTATGACAGCTATTATTAACTAATATTTTCAATAATTGAAATAATAATCCTTTATAATCCTATGTATTTTATTTTATGCATTTCAGGACATTATTCTGAGAAAGAGTCCAGAGGCTTCACCAGATTGCTAAAGGTGAACACAAAACAGGTTAAGAACTCCTGGTTTACAGTGCTCTTTTAATACACCAGGCTATTCCCTCCACTTTCTCACCATTCGTTTTCTTTTCGACCCTTCACAATTTGGCTTCTATCTCTACCACTCTACGGAGATTATTTTCTGAAATATCAATGACCTCCTAATCAAGAAATTCATTTTTTTTCCAGTTCTCAACCTCCTGGACCTCTCTAGATTATCTGATCGACCCCTACTTCTACATATTTTCTCCACCTTTGACCTCTGGCTTCTCCTTGATACCATACTGTTTTGCTTCTTTTCCTACCTCTCTAACAATCCTTCATCCTCCTCACTAGCATCTCATCTTTGTCTTTGAGTGTTCCCAGGAGGTTCTACTATTTATCTCTCTGCTCTTTCCTTCAGAAACCTCATAAAATCCCAACACTTTTACTGTTACCTCTACTCAGGTGACTCCCAAATGTTTAGCTCTAGCCTTAACTTTTTTTTCCCCTGACCTCTGGACCTGCATCTCTATCGCCAGTTTAGAAGATCTTTACTTGGATGTTCCACTAAGTCTTCAAACCTAATATTATTGTCTTTGCCTTAAATATGGCACCACTATTCACTTCACCTTTCATATTCATAATCTTGGTCCTATGCACAGAATCTGGTCGTGTTACTGCTCTACTCAAAAATCTTCAGAAGTTTCCTATTGCTTAGTAAGTTTCAAACTGTTGCCTGGCATTCAAGGCTCTTAACACTGTGGTATTTCCTTAACTTTCCAGCTTTATCTCTTACTATTCCCCTTGATATTTTCTACATTCCAGCCAAACTGTACTTCTTGTTATCATCTGTGCTTGTACAACTTAGTTCTCACTTTTCCCCATTCCTGGAATCACCTCCTTCCGGTCAACTGAATTCCTCTTAAAATCCAATTCAAATACTTAAGATCTTCTATGCTAATCTCCCCAGTAGATAATCTTTCTTCAGACCCCACAAAGCACTTTCTTTGTGCTTCTCTAATGCACTCACATATTATGGACAGTGAGACAATGTTACCCTCAAGATAGTAAAAGAGGGGTAGGTAGGTGGTGCAGTGAGTAGAGCACCGGCCCTGGAGTCAGAAGGACCTGAGTTCAAATCCGACCTCAGACACTTGACACACTTACTAGCTGTGTGACCTTGGGCAAGTCACTTAACCCCAATTGCCCTACCTTCTCCCCTCCAAAAAAACAAAAAACAAACAAACAAAAAAAGATAGTAAAAGAATGGTAGCTGATACCATGGATCCTTTACAAAGACTAGATGGATAAAAACTGTAAAATATGTTGTAAAGAGATGTTCTAATCTGTACAGATGAAATCATAATATCCATCAAGGTGTAGTGATACACACACACATATCACTATACATACATACACACATGTATGTACATATGTATCTCATATCCTCTTACTGTGCTGTAAGCTTCATGAGGGCAGGGATTTTGAAAAAGACAAAGTTTTATTAAGGCCTTTTTTTTTAAACATCAGTCCTTTCTCAGTAGTCAACAAAAGTTACTTTCCGGTGGTGGTAGCATTTGAACTGAGCCTTAAGGACAGGCAAGACTTCAACCGGTCGATAATGTGTTCAACATTAACATAGAATGTTGAACATAATAACATTCAACAGGCCTTAAGTGTGGATGCCTTCCTCTTCTTTTTCTAAATTCTCCACTTTGATGGTCTAATCTTTCACGGCTTCAAAGATCATTAAGATGACTCCCAAATTTTTTATCTCCAACTCCAACATTTTCCCAGAGTTCCATGCCTATATTTCCAGTAGCCTGCTGCCTTTACAGGACTTCAAACTCAACCTATTGAAACTCACTGTCTTTCCTTGTAAACCTGGACCCTCAATTCTCCAGCAATAGTGCCATCGCTATCCCAGTTTCCCAAGCTCCTAACCTTGACTCCCAACACATTCAATTCCGTTGTTTCTAATTTAGCAACATCTCTGGCACCCAGCCTCACTTCTCTAATCTCTCAATCAATCCTTGTAGACTTTCATCTCTGCTCATCTGGATGATAACCATTTCTTACCTGATCTTTCTTCCTCCATTGTATAGCCTCTCCATTAGATGGTTCAGTGTTGTCTGTGGCATCACTATGATTATATTATGCCTCTACTCAAAAACCTTTAGTAGCTCCCTATTGCCTTCCAAAGTGCAAACCCCCGTTCCTAGCCTTTGAGGCTTTCCACAATTTAGCTCCAATCTGTCTCATGTCTCCCCTTGTCAAATTCTACACTCCTCCCTAATTGGACTTTTCTCCTTCGATGTTCCATACCTTTGAACAAACCATTTCCTTTCACCAATAGTTCCTGAAATTCCTCAATTTCTTCCAGGTTCAACTAGGCACCTCCTTCTTTAAGTCTTCCCTAAATCTCTCCAAAGCCTACCATCAGCTGAAAGGAGGCTTCTCTTGCTCAAAATTCACAGTCCTTTGTCTGGATCTGTCTCCCTTGTGTTTCTCTCATTCTTTGGTATTAGTTATTAAGGTGCTTTCGTTCCCCCTTTACTCCAGCCCCTCATCAAACTATAAAATACTTCGAAGAAGGGAAAGTGAACTACCTACCCTAGTATCACCAGCCTCTAGCACCAAGTGCACTGGAGAGAGCATTCCTCGGAGGACAAGAGCCCAGTCCTCTCACATGGTCTAGGTCGGGGCTGGCAGGGCGGGAGCGGGGTGGCGAGGGGGAGAGGGGCAGGAAGTTGGGGTAAAAGCATTAGGCTGGAGCAAGGGGCAACTTTCTGTAAAGAAGGCTTTCCACAACCCGGCATCAGGGGCCAAGAATCCCAGTCCACGTACTCATTCATTTCAAGTAGCCATGATTAAAGTGGGGCAAGGCAGTGGTAGGCCCTGGGCATAAAAAAAACAAAACAAAACAAAAAAAGAGGAAATAGTTCCTGCCCTCCGGGAGCTTAAATTCTAATAAAGAGAAACAACTGGGACATACGTTAAATTACAAAATACAACGTAAATAGAGAGTATTTTCCCCATCCTGGACCCTTCAGGCTGGATGACTCCTCAACGCCTCACTTTCTCCTTAGATCTCCTCAGATCAGGTAACAAAGCTACTATTTCACAAAGACGTCCGGACCCTGGTCCAGGTAGCAAAGCTGTAAAAAGCCCCCCGCCTCCAACAACAACCTACCTCCGGGACTGCGGGCCTGGGGAGGAACTTAATGCGAAACTGGCACTTCCTCTACCAATCAATAAGCTCCGCTTAGAGATAAACGGCCCAATAGACTTCGCTACTGTTCCATCACGTCCCTGGCACAGAGCTATCGCGAGATTTTCTCACCCAATGGAAGAAAGAGAGAGAGGTTATTGCCTCGTGATTCGCCAAGAATTGTCCCTTCCCCACCCACTGTTTCCTAGTAGCTTCCCGTTGGTCTAAGAGCAAGGAGGGCGGAGCAACTCGGCCCACTCCCTCCCTCCGCCCCCTCCCAGGGTTCCCATTGGAGGGTTCCCGGGGGTGGCCGGCGCGCGCGGGAGTCGGCGCGGCGTTCGAACCGGTGCTTGGCGGTGTTGCCATGGGGACGCGGCCTTGCCTTCTAGGCGGGCCGGTTTGTTGACGTACGGCCGGGTCACTAGGGGCAGTGTCCCGGGGTATCCGAGCAGGAAGAGTCAAAGGTTCGGGTGCCTCAGCAGGTGAGAGAGAGGGGATAGCGTTCCCGAGGTGGGGAGACACGGCGGTTGGAGGGGGCCCGGGAAATAGAGGGGTCGAGGCTAGGGATGGAGGGGGCCGCGTGGGGCTCCGGGGGAAGAAGAGAGGGAGATGGGGAGCGGGGCGGGGGGAGCCGCGTGGCCCCAGGTTGTAAGCTCGGAAGGAGAACCAGCCCCTCCTCCCCAACCTAGAACGAGAATAGGACAGTTGGGGTTCAAGCTTCTCGCAGGGCAGTTTTATAAAGTAGACAGAATTTGTTTCCAAGTCCTTTCCACCTCTTCCTTTACTTCTAGCCACTCCCCTCCAGCTCCATCATTCAGTCAGTAAACATTGATTAAACACCTACTGTGTGTCAGGAGAGGAGCAAAGAATGTAAGGCTGTCCAAGGACACCAGAGAGGTAGAAGGCAGCCCCTGCTCTTACGCCGGCCTTTGGCTGTCTAGAGCCCCACCCGTGGAAAAACCCTCTTCCGAGGCTGACCTTTTCTAAGGGCATTGGGAGTCCAAAAATTATACCCCCCCAAAATTAAATTGCTTCCAGAAGGGTTTGGATAAATTAACGGATTTGCAAATTTGTGACGACTTATTAAAGTAAGTTGTTCTGATTATCAGTGAATGAATGAAAAAGCAATGATAAAATAAATACTGTGTGCAAAGCTCTGAGCCGTGAACTAGGGATACAAATAGAAAATAAGACTCCCTGACCTGAAGGTACTCACATTGTAATGGACTTAAGAATAATAGTAGGTAATATTTATATAGCACTTACTTTGTGCCAGAGGCAGTAGGCTAAGCGCTTTACAAACACCTCATTTGATCCTTCCACCATTCTTTGGAGGTAGGGAAACTAAAGCGAGCAGGTTAAGTGACTTTCCCAGGGTCACACAGCTATTAAGTGTGTGAGGTTGAATTTGAACTCGGGTCTTCTGGATTCCAAGCCAGGCTATCCACTACACCATCTACCTGCCCCGATGACTGGCTCTAATGGGGAGACCGACGCCTTTTCAGCTGCTCGTCAAGTGAAAACGTTCCACGATCCTTAGGGTACAAGAATAATGCAGATGGTATTGCATCTTCTTTAATGCCATTTCCCCTGATAAAATCATCTCTTTCTGACGTTGAACCATTTGACAAGTGTTAAGGATTTTGGTGGTAAGAACTTTCTTTCCTGGGCCTTAAGCAGCTGTGGTTGCTGAAAAGGTTGTAGACATGCAGAAGCAATTGCGCAGCTTGCCTTTTCGCAGGGAATCAAGCATTTAGTCTTCGTGCAAAGAAACCCTTTCTTAACAATCAGAAATATGCAGATATGAATTGGGCTGCCTTGAGAGATCACAGGATCATAGATTTTGAACTGGAAAAGAGGAAAGGACTTTAGAGGTCACTTAGTCTCGCCCCTTCCTTTTACAGGTAAGGCAGCTGAAGCCAGAGAAATGGAGTGGTAGTGGATTTCCCCTTTAGAATATCTACAGATCTTCATATGACTGGAATTGTTGCAAAGGGAATTCCTGTATGGTCATGTATTGCACTACATGGCTACTGAAGTTCTTCCAGCTCTGATTCTGTGGATATTTGAGCTTATGGAGGGAAACTGCCCCTCCTCATTTTCTACTGTCAGAAACGGTTTTCACTGAATTAGTCTGAGCTAAAAGGGCAATTATTACTCTCAAGATATAAATTAAGAGGTTTGTAACAAGCCTGCTGGCACTGAGGCCCTGGCATCAGGAATATAAATAATTGATTGCACTGTGCATAATGCATGATTTACCTTCATATTAAGATGATGTCATTGTTGGAGTTGTGATCCACATATACAGACAGACCTGAAGAGTCTGAAACTGACCTTTCTTTGCCATGTCAATGTGAACATTGCAGCCTGTTCACTATGGCAGATGCCTCACAGGTGGCTTGATGGCTTCACTTAAAATGAGATTGCTCCACTGTGAAATGCTGTGGGCTTAATGAGTCTAATACTGTTATTTCTTAGCTGTCCATAACTTATGTCACATCAGAGGATATTTAAAGTGTTTTTTCACGTATGTGTTGCCTATAGTGTAAGTGTACTATGTAAGCCTCAGCTAACATAGTAGCTGTTTAGGTATCCCAATGCCCATGTGAAAAGCAGGGCAAATCACTTCAGTGATGATGGACTAGCTGTTTTTCAAGATCTCCATGTTAGTGATTTTGCTGTGCTTTGTGGCTCACAAGTCACACTGATAAGTCTGTTTAAAAAGCCATCATGCAGCTTTGTCTCAGTCTTAAAACATAATGGGGCCCTGCTGCAGACCTTCGGCTTCATCTGGAATTTATCATCAGGTAGGGACCATATTTTTAGCTTTCCATAAGGCTTGGGATACACAGGCCTTATTTTTTTCTACTCTTTTAATAAGTGCATCACAATACTATGCTATTCAGCTTAATTCACTGCTACCTTTTTTTTTTTTTAATTACTGATGATCTTCATTCAGCTGTCTATGGTATTTTCTTGGAAAGAGCTACTATAAGACCTTAATCATTTTCAGGCTTATCAGTGTCCTACTGGCTTAACAAACAGTTCATAATTTATACAGAGTAATTATTCAATATATTATGAGCGAATGATCTCCTGCTTCTTAATTTTAAGTGGTCAGTATAACTTCTGAGGTCTCTTCCAGCTAGATCCTGTGAACTTATGGAGTGATTGATTTCACTTCCTTGGACCTGTTTTCATCTGTACAATGATGGGAGGAGTGCTAGACTAACTGGTCTCTGAGGTCTTTCCAGCTATGGTCTATGATCCTATGACTGTGATTATGTTTCTGGCTTATTGAATTGAGAGAGTTTTCCAGAAAAGTAAACAAGCAAGTGTATCTTTGTTGTATTCTTGTCCAATGTGGGCCTGTGATTTCAACAATATGGAGGACTCCAAAACAGACTGGCAATTTGTCTGTAACTTAGACTCTTAGAAAGTTGCTTGTGGCTTTGAGAAGTACTGACTTGGTCATGGTCACATGGTTTTCCTGGCCCTCCATTTACTCTGCCACACTGCATCTCATATGTTAATTTCAGTCTTACTGTACCAGCTCTGTTTAATTTTGGTCTATTACTTATGGGCAATCTGTTAAGATACTATGGCTCTTGTTAACAATTCTCAAATTATATGAGAATCCCTTAGGATCTCCTAGAATTTCTCTGGGCAGCCACATTTGCTTACTATAATTATAAGAGTCAAATGCTTTTGAGTATTTGATAAATTGAAATCAGAATAGTGTAATGAAAGACGACTGGACTTGGGTTCAAATCCCAATTCAGAAAGTTACTTAGCTGTGTGACTGTGAGCAAGTCAGCTAAACTCATCTATAAAATGGGGAGAGTAATGCCTGCAGTATCTACCCTATAGGATGGTTGTGAAGATTAAATATGTGTAATAATACTTTGCAAACGGTAAAGCCCATCATATCTGCTACCCTCCTTGGTGGCCTGTGTCATTTCCTCTTCCTGTTTTTCTCCTACCTGTCCTCTGACCACTCCTTTGCAGTCTCCTTTGCTGGATCTTTCTCTGCCTGTTATGTATGAGCATCCCTTGGGCTCTGTCCTGGGCCATCTTTTCGCTCTTTACTCCGTCTTTTCTAGTGATCTCATCTGTTCCCATGGGTTTAATTATCGTCTTTGTGCAGATGATTCTCAAGTCTGTATACACTGTACATCTCTATTCTCTCTTCTGAGCTCCAGGCCTTCATCGCCAACTGCCTCCTAGTGGATCTTATCAACTTCTCCAAACTAATGTGCACAAAATACTATTCATTTTCTTTTCTACTAAACACACTTCTCCAAACTTCCTTGTTTCTGTAGAGGGTACCACCATACTTCCAAAAACCTAGGTTTTCAAATTGAAGTCATCCTCGACTCTTCCATCTGTCTCATGTCCTTCACTAATCATCTGTCAAATCTTGTCAATTTTGCCTGTACAATATCACTTGCATGTCTCCTTTCTTCCATTTACAGCTGCTACCCTACTTCAAGCCCTTATCACCTTTTACTGGGACTGTTGCAATGGCCTCCTAATTAGTTTCTCTGTTTCCAGTCTTTCCTTTCTCCAATCCATTCTCTACACAGCTGCCAAAATAATCTTCCCAAGGCACAGGTCCAGGTCATGTCACTGCCCTACTTAAGAAGCTTCAGTGGTTCCCTATTGCCTCTAGCATAAAATGCAAACTTCTCAGCTTAACATTTGAAAGACTCTTGAATGATGTTGCCAGTAAAGAAAAAGAATGATTTTTTTTTGGTTATATTTGTATATTCAGCTACTTGCTTAGATTTAGATGTTATAGGCCAAAACTAGTGGCAGCTAGTTTTGGGACTATGCCCCCAAGATAATGGAAAAATATTTAGCCATGCTTAACATTATATAAACTTCTTTGTGCCTAAGTTTCTTCTTCTGTAGAATGGGGATAATTTTTGCCGGCTTCATAAAGGTGTGGTAAGGTTTGCTTAGATAATATAGCTGCATAAATTTTTAATCTGATTTTATACCTCCTCATTCAACTGAAATTCCTGTGTCCAGTTACCAGTGATTTTTTTTTCCAGCTCATTTTTTTTATTTTTATTTTTTATTTATTTTTAATATGTTTAGTTTTCAGCATTGATTTTCACATGCGTTTGAATTACAGATTTTCTCCCCATTTCCATCCCCCCCCCACTCCAAGATGGCGTACAC
>CM053624.1:265365976-265399952 GCA_028646595.1 Phalanger gymnotis
CCCTCTGCCCCTTTGTGGGTTCTGTAGTTCTAGAATTGGTTCAGAGCCATTTTTTCATAGGTTTTTGGAGGGACTTGGTGGGGAGCTCATGCCAGTTACTGCTTTCCAGTCGCCATCTTGGCTCCGCCCCCAGTTACCAGTGATTTTTAATCAAGCTAATGGCTTTTTCTCAATTCTCATTCTTCTCAACCTCTCTATAACTTTTGACACTGAGTTGAATGAGTGTATTACCTGAATGAGTGAATCACTGAGTTCCCCTTGATTTTCTCCAGGTTTCAGTGACATTGCTCTATCTTGGCTCTCCCCCATCTGTCTGATGACTCCTCAGTCTCCTTTGCTGGATTTTTATCCAAGTCCTGCCCACTAACCATAGGGTGTCCCCCAAGCCTCAGCTCTGAGCCCTCTTGTCTTCTACTTCTCAACTATTTTATTTGTCATTCTCATTAGCTTCCATGGATTCAGTTATCTCTGTTCATCTCAGATTTACTGATCCAGTCCTAACTTCTCACCCAACCCCCAGACTCACATCTCCAAATCCTAATTGGATATCTCAAACCGTGTGTACCATAGACATTTTAAACTCATGGTCATCCAGCGAGTTACTGAGTCAGGGACTAAAACCTTGGTCTCAATTTCCCATTTAAATCCTCTTTCTGTTATATTATGGGGGAAAGTATCCTGTAAATATAAAATAATAATGACATGTAGATGAAAGTTTCTTACAGAGCTAGTTATAATTGTTTTAGGAAAGACGTAGAATAACACTAAACAGGACAAAAAACAAGGTAAAAAACAAAGCGTCAAATCAAAACTCAATCCTGTTCTGGAGAAATAGGTCAAAGATAAATTTGTCTTTTTAGGGTAAGTAAGGTCTACTCTATTTTGATATGGCTGAGCTCCAAAAATATATATACTTTATTTTACGTAATTTCTCTCATAATTTCAGCTACCCGAAAAGTACAAATCTAATTTCCTCATAGTTTGACTCTTAGTATAATTAAAAGTAAAGAAAAAAAACTTGAGATAAATGACTGTAAACACATTTAAAATTACCTAATCAATTCAAAATAAAGCAGCCTTTCAAAGATATTTTGGGGATGTAACCTTACAAGCAAAGTTCAGACAAGGAACATGATTTCATTTAATACTCCTCAATAGCATAATCCACCAATATTCATGAGAACTCCGTTACATATTGAATATTTCCAGTACCTTCACGGCTGTTGTCTTAGGCATTTGTGTATTATCAGTTGTCTTTTCTATTGAGTCAATATCCTATAAATAGAATTATCAGTTATATTTGAGATAAACAACTAATTCCTTCATGAAGAAAAATTGGTTTGTATTATACATTCTTTGCCTTTTCATCTGTCACAGTTTGACTGTAATTTCTTATTATTCCTGCTTAGTAGATATTACTCCTAACAAAATATGACATATTAAAAATAAGCTTTTTATTGCTATCTTTTGTTTTTATATCTCAAAATTTCTCCCTGTATCCCCACCTCATATCCTTTACTAGAGAACCATCCCAAATGACTAATAATTTTTTTTTGTTGGTGGTGGTCATGATGGTTAATTTTCAAAAAAATGGCAAGGGCAGGAGATTTTTTAATGCTTGCATTTGACTGGAGCTGGAAGTGTGTCTGCCATGATGCTACCTTGAATGGGTTCTTAATATGGAGCATTATTACCTGAAAAACTGTACTCTTTCTACGTTGCTCACCTGACCCTCTGCATGGAACCCTTTCTCTCCCATTCTTCTTTCCACCCAACATATTCCCAGACACATGATTTGGTTTTAAATTAATTGCTTCTCAAAGGACCTCAAGGTCCTTTTGCAGCCTGCTCCCTGGATCTAGTATCTCATGGATTTCTGACATTGATTTTTGTACTACCTGACCTGTTATGTGCTGGGTCCCTAGAATAGAGCATTGTGCTCAGACAATGCCAGCTCGGAGCCTATGGGGTTGTTGACTTTTTCTCACCTGTTAATCTTTGGATAATAGTTAGCATAACTTGGCCTCCTTCCCACCTTTGTAGGGATTTGGGGTCTGAGAGATAGGGGAATTCATTCAGTTACCATTCGTTAAGCTTCTACTATGTTCCAAAGCATTATGCTGGGCACTGGGGGATAAACAGATGTCAAATAGGACATGTTTCTTGCCTTCAGGGTACTTAGAATCTACTAAATTTTGGCTTGTTGAGTCATGGTCACTTCACAGTAGGTTCTTGTGGGTTTTGCTTTAAGGTTAAGAAATTAAATATACTTATAGATGAGCAAATTTTGGTAAGTTTGTATGCATCACACAGCTCTACTGCTGACCTTTTGGGTTAACCAGCTACCGGAAGTGAGGAGGATAGACTTGGGATAGTGAAGAGAACACTGGACCTGAAGTCACAAGGACCTCCCTATCCTGCCTCTTTCAGTGACCAGCTGTCTAACTTCAGACAAATTGCTTAACTTCTCTGTGTCTCAACTTCCTCATCTGTAAAATAGGAATAATACTTGCTGTAACTATCTCACAGGGTTATTGTGAGATGTAAATGAAGTAATATATGTAAAATGCCTTGCAAACTTTAAAGTGACATGTAAATTCTAATTATTATTATTAGTCTATGTGTATCTAAGAATTAGATTTAGCCAACAAATCTTAAGGGTCAAGGCTTCACCTCTTAAGTTTTTGCGGGACTGAAATTAAATTTCCTTGTCCTGTCTTTAGAACAAAACTTCTCAAATATAGTTTCATTAACCTAATACCACTTCCACTCACTGTTCCCTCCCTTCTCTCCTCCTCCTCCTTCTTCTTCCTCTTCTTCTCCTTCTTTTCTCTCTCTCTCTTTAATTCTTCCTTCTTCCCTCCCTTCTTTCCTTCCTTCTCTTTTTCCCTCCCTCCCTCCCTCCCTCCCTCCCTCCTTTCTTTCCTTCCTTCCTTCCTTCCTTCCTTCCTTCCTTCCTTCCTTACTCCACTCTTTAAATAAGTCACATCTTCCTTATTTGAAGTCTTCGAGCTGAAGATCAGGCTGGTATTCTCACACATGAGATCCTATCATAATGTCACTTGATTGCAGCACCCAGAACTAATGGTTCATCTCTTCTTCCCTACTGGAACTAAGTCTATGAATCAGATCTCTAACAACTGAGGATATGGATTCATTCTCCAAGAGAGTCATTCTCTTCCTTAAGTTTTCTTTAATTGGTAACTAATTGTGGGATTAATGATCAATAAAAAACATATGATAACACTAGACCCAGAAACACATAAGCAGTCATTATGAAGATAATCAGTGCTGAAAGAAAGCACATTTCATGCCCCTCAGAAACATTCGGTGCTTGGGACAGGACTCTGTTAAGAACATGATATTCTGTTTGAAACTTTTCATGCTTCTCTTGATTCTTGTATTTGAAAGTCAAATTTTCTATTCAACTCTGGTCTTTTCGCTGAGAAAACTTGAAAGTCTTCTGTTTTATTGAAAGTTCATATTTTGCATTGGAGCATTATATTCAGTTTTGCTGGGTGGGTGATTCTTGGTTTTAATCTTAGCTCCATTGACCTCCAGAATATCATATTCCAAACCCTTCAGTCCCTTAATGTAGAAGCTGCTAGATCTTGTGTTATCCTGATTGTGTTTCCACAATACTCAAATTGTTTCTTTCTGGCTGCTTGCAGTATTTTCTCCTTGGCAACAATATTCTTAGGAGTTTTCTTTTTGGGGTCTTTTTCAAGAGGCGATAAGTGGATTTTTTCAACTTCTATTTTACCCTCTGGCTCTAGAATATCAGGGCAGTTTTCCTTGATAATTTCTAGAAAGATGATGTCTAGGCTCTTTTTTGGATCATGGTTTTCAGGTAATCCAATAATTTTTAAATTATCTCTCCTGGATCTATTCTCCAGGTCAGTGGTTTTTCCAATGAGATATTTCATATTGTCTTCCATTTTTTCATTCCTTTGGCTCTGTTTTATAATATCTTGATTTCTCATAAAGTGATTAGCATTCACTTGCTCTAGTCTAATTTTTAAGGTGGTACTTTCTTCAGTGGTCTTTCGGACCTCCTTTTTCATTTGGCTAGTTCTGCCTTTTAAGGCATTCTTCTCTACATTGACCTTTTGGAGCTCTTTTGCCATTTAGGTTAGTCTATTCTTTAAGGTGTTATTTTCTTCAGTATTTTTTGGGTCTCCTTTAGCAAGTCATTGATTTGTTTTTCATGGTTTTCTTGCATCACTCTCATTTCTCTTCCCAATTTTTCCTCTACTTCTCTTACTTACTTTTCCAAATCCTTTTTGAGCTCTTCCATGGCCTCAGACCAATTCATATTTTTCTTGGAGGCTTTTGATGTAGAGTTTTTGACTTTATTGACTTCTTTTGGCTGTATGTTTTGATCTTCTTTGTCCCCAAAAAGATTTTAGAGCCTGAGTCTGAGTCTGAGTCTGCATCCTTTTTCACTGCCTGGCTTTGTTCCCAGCCAACTACTTGACCTTTGAGCTTTTTGTCAGGATATGACTGCTTGTAGAATAGAGAGTGCTTTGTCCCAAGGTTTAGAGGCTGTGCTGCTGTTTTCAGAGTGACTTCTACTCCACTGTGACTGCAAGCTCTGCCACAACAGCGCTTCTCCTCCCCCAAGAACTGCCAACCAGAATTACAACCCAGATCCAAGCAGGGCAAAGCAAGACGTGCACTCCTACTCTGGTCTGCTTGATTCCTCCCACTGTATGAGCCAGGGATTTCCAGAAGCAGCTGACGCTGCTGCTATACCACCACACCACCTCCACCACCCCCAGGGCTGGTGGCCAGATTGCTCTCTAATCTGATCTAGCAGTTTACCCACTAACCTGCTCCATGGTCTTTGGTGTTTGTGGGTTGAGAAGTCTGGTAACTGCCACAGCTCAATGATTCATGGCCCTAAGGCCTGGTCTGGTCTGTCCTGGTGCAGCCAACGCTGGGCTGTGCTTTGCTCCCAGCACAGTATGACAGACCCTTCCCAGCAACCATCCAGGCCATCCTAGGCTGGAGACCTGCTTCCCTCTGCTATTTTGTGGGTTCTACGGCTCTAGAATTTGTTCAGAGCCATTTTTTGCAGGTGTTTGGAGGGATTTGGGAGAGAGCTTAAGCAAATCCCTGCTTTCCAGCTGCCATCTTGGCTCCACCTCCCAACTAATAATTTTTTAAAGGCAAAAAGAAAAAGAAAAAAAATCAGCAGAACTGATCAACACATACATTTCCCACCAAAAATCTGACAGTATATTCAGTGCACCACATCTGTGGACCTCCTCACCTCTGCAAAGGAGTTGGGACAGTTGTCTTCTCATATCTCTTCCTTGGGGCCAAATTTATTCTTTGTAATTCTGCAACATTCATTTTCATTTGTTTTGTGATTGTAGTTCTTTATATTTATACTGTTGTAGTAATTGTATATATTGTCTTTACCTGTGCTTCACTTTGCATCAGTTCATGCAAATCTTTGCATTCTTTTTTGTTTTCATCATATTCAGCACAGCAGTATATATGCCACAGTTTATTTAATAGTCCTCAACTGATGAGCATTTACTTTCTTTCCAATTCTTTGCTACCACAAAATGTGCTACTATAAATATTTTAGCAGATAAGGAGTCTTTTTGTCAGTGACCTCCTTGGGGTCTATGTTTAGTATTGGAATCCCTTAAACAGAGGGTCTGGATATTGTAACCATTTGTTTGCACCATTCCAAATTGCTTTTCTGAATGGTTGTACTAATTCTCAGCATTATTATGCCTATCTTTCCCACCAACATTGACTATTTCTGTCTTGTCATCTTTACCAATTTGCTGGATGTGAGGTGAAACCATAGTTATTTCTCTTATTGGTGATTTGGAACATCTTTTCCTATGGTTGTTAATTGTTTGCAATTATTCTTTTGGGAACTGTCTGTTCTCAGCCTTTTACCATTTATCTATTGGAGAATGGCTTTTGTTCTTAGGTATTTCTATTAGTTATCGATATATCTTGTTTACCAAACCCTTATCTGAGAACTTTAATACAAAAACTTTTTCCCATTGGACAGCTTCCTTTCTTATCATAAATTAATTACTTTTGTTTGTATAGAAATTTTTCAGTTGCATGTATTCAATATTATTTGCTTTATCTTTTGTAATTGCCTCTATCCCTTGTTTAGTTAAGATTGTATCTCTTACCCTTAGCTATAAAAGATAATCAGCTTCTCTTCTAAATTTTTTAATGGTATGATCCTTAATGTTTGGGTCAGATCCATTTTGAATTTATTATGTAATATGGTATAAGATGTTGATCTGAGCCTAATTTCTACTAGGCTGCTTTCTAGTTTTCCCAGCAGTTGTTATCATCAAATAGGAATTTTTTTCCTTGTGTAATTTATGTTTTTGAACTGGGTTATTGAATTCCATGATTTCTAATCCCACCTCGTCTAATTGGTTCTATTGATCTACTTTACTATTTTTAAACCAATATTAAATAGTTTTGATGTCTGCTGCTGGATAAGATAGTTTGAGATCTGGAGATGCTATTCTCCTTCATTCTTATCTTTTCATTATTCCCCTTGATATTCTAGAATTGAGGGATTTCTTTTGTGACATGAACTTCTCTGACATTTTGGTGAGGCCCTTCTCAGAAACATGCTTTTAGATATGTAAAACGAAATGCATAGAATTACAAAGGAAATAAATTATATTGAAATAAAGATGTGATTTTTTTTTTCCATCCAACCCTATCAAACCTCCTGAAATCTGTCCACGGATCCCAAGGTTAAGAATCCTTGTTCTGGATCTTTTCTTCTTACAAATGAATTTTATTTGATCACATTCTGCAAAGTGTCCCCTTTGATTGTTTGTTTGGTGAAACTTTAAAGTTAACTTTGATAGCATTGTCATTTTTATTATATTAGCACAGTCTAGGCATGAGCAGTGAATATAGCGCTTCAGCTATTTAAATTGTTCTTTGTTTCTTTAAGGAACACTTTGTAATTAAATCCGTACTAGTTTTTTGTGTATTTTGGCAGATTGATTCCCAAGCATTTTATATATTTTGTAATTATTTCGAATGGGTTTTACTTTTATTACCTCTTGAACTTTGTTATACATAGAAATGCTATTGATTTTGTATCCTGCAGCTTTGTAGAAACTATTGCTTCAGTTAGTTTCTTTTGCTGATTCCCTTGTATGATGTAAGCGAACCATCATGTCAACAGCAAATAGAAATAGTTTTATTTCTTCTTTGCCTCTCTTCCCCTTTAATCAGATCTGACATTTTAAATAAAAACTGATTGTCTATCAGACATGTATTTTTGCTTATTATGAAGGCTAGCCTACTCTTCAGAATACAAATATACTCTTTGTTCTAAGAAGTAAAACAAATCAGTCAACAAGCATTTGTTAAGTTTTTAATATGTTTGAGATACCGTGCTACTCACTGGAGAAAGACAAAAGTGAAGCAGCTTCTGCCTTGAAGGAATACACGTTTAATGGTAGGGGCAACATGTCTGCATATACGTCTATGCTGAAGATATATAACATTAGTATGAGGTGTGTGATTAATAGTAAGACTAGTAGTAGACTTGAGCCAGTACGCCTGAGCTCCTGCCCCACCACTTCCCACTTACTCTTTTTTTTTTCCAGTTTATGGAAAAGAAAAAATAACCCATGGTAGAGTCAAAAGCACAAACTATATTAAGTACATTACACATTAGCAATATATCAACTTTTACCTAGAACATCAATACAGAAAATGGTTAAAATGTTTTTGGAACTTGACATAAGTGATTTGAATTGTTTCGAGTAAAAATAAAAGATGTTGGCAAACTTAAAAAGGGAAACCATTTAATATGTTTTGCCGTATAAGTACAATGGAGTTTCGATTTCTTTATATTTCTGAATCAATTCTGTTACTATAAAATTGTGACCAAAATCTGCTGATTTCTTTCTGGTATTTTCTTCATACCCTTGGTATGTATATAATCTTTTTTCCTTTTTTTTTCTTTTTATGTTCTGAATTGTCTAACACATTAAGTCAAGGCAAGTGCTAATTCCATACTTTAGCTTACATTTTTATTGTGCTTTGCTGTTTCCTTGATTTTCTTCTGACTTCTCATTTGATCCTTGAAACAACATTGTGAGTTAGGTCATGCACATTGTTATCCCCACTTTTATAGATGAAAATTTGGGCTTTTGGAGGCTGAATTGTCTAAGATCACATAGCTAATAAATGGCAGAGCTCAGGACCTGAGATGAGATCTTCTTAACTGTAAGCCCAGTGCTTTTTCCATGGAACCACCCTGCTGTTACTTAGTTTGCCATTGGCTTTGTAACTTTTGACAAATTACTTAATCTTTTCTGGGTCTCAGTTTCCTTATTTGTAAAATGAGAGGTTGAACCATCTCAAGCTTCCTTCTAGCTTGCTGATCTTTGATTCTTCACTGTAATAGTATCACTTTAAAAAATTAGTCTGCCTACTTCTGTCCATTTCTTTCCTTTGCACCGAACAAGTTTCTTCCTTCCTTGCACCTTTTGTTTCCAACCATTGCTGACTACCTGTTTTGTGCATCAAAAACCAGTTGGTTTTTTTTTAAAAACTAACTTCATAGGATTTTGTAGTTGAACATCACTTATGAAAACTCTCCTGAAGTTGCCCTTCCTTGAGCTTTTCTATCCAGGAACCCTGATGTATTGTGCTTTTAAATATTCTGCTAAGACTGTATCAGGAGCCTTCTAATAGGAAAAACTTTAGTTCAGAATCAGCTATATTTACGATGGGAGCATGTTTTGAAAGCACTTTGTAGGTGATCTGGTTATACTAAGTTCTTGTGAACATTCTCCTGTTTCAAGACTTATTCAGGTTACAGTTTTGTTAACAGTGAGCCTTTCTTGTTGAATAATCTCTGCTTCAGATGTATAATTTTTAATAATTAACCACTGGGCTAAAACCAAGTTTGGGAAGTTTAATTCAAAAGAAGTTTGGGAAAGTTATAAACAAGCACATAAAAAGTTTAATTACTACTGTTGTAATAAGTAATAATGCTACATTAGTCTTTTTCTTCACATTAAACATTCCCAGACATTAAAACTAAATAGATTTTTTAAAAGGAAATTTAAAAATACCTGCCTTCTTAAATGAAAAGCAATCAATCAATAACCCTTTATTAAGTCTTTACTGTGTGCCACGCACCATGTTCTAAGTGCTAAGAATGCAAAGAAAAATTAGGCCTTCCTCTTAAGGGATCTTACACTCTGATGGGGGAGATAACAGGCAGAGGTAAAGAGAGGAGAGCTTTCCAGGTATAGAAGATAGTCCAGGGAAAGGGATGGAGATGGGGCTAGAGCTGGAGCATCTTATGTGTGAGGAACAGCAAGCAAGTAGGAAAACAATTCCAAGAAGCTTGTCCCCCACCCCTTCTTTTGGACTTGGCTAAAGCAGGAATTTGTTTTGCATGATTATATACATAGGCTTTTTCTTGCCTTCTCAAGTGGTTTAGGGAGGGAAGAGCATTCAGAACTGAAAATAAAATTGAATTTTAAAAACAGACTGGAAATACAGAAAGCGTCCTAGTGATGAAGAGCTTTAAATGCTAAATAGAAGGATTTTTGTTTGATCCTGGAGGTAATGGGGAGCTTCCGCAGCTAGCTGAGTAAATGGGTAACTTGGTCAGACCTGCTCTTTAGGAAAATCACTTTTGCAGCTGAGTAGAGGATGGATTTGAGTAGGAACAAACATCAGGTAGAAGACCAGTTAGGAGGCTATTGAAGTAGTCTAAGCAAAAATAAACAATTAAGCATAAAGCTTTCATTAAGACCCCCACATACCCACATTTATTTGTCTCTTAAGATGAGTGTTCCTGAATGGGGGTGTATTGTTTTCCCTCGAGTTTTCATTAGAATTTTAGAGATCATTGAATCATAGATTTGGAGCTAGAAGGGCTCCCATGGTTAGCAAGTCCGACACCTCCTTTACAGGTGAGGAAAGCGAACCCTAGAGAGGTGAAATGACTTAACCCAAGGTTATTGTTCATTTTCATTTCAGTCATGTCTGACTCTTTGTGACCTCATTTGGGGTTTTCTTGGCAAAGATACTGGAATGCTTTGCCATTTCCTTCTCAAGTTCCTTTTTCAGATGAGGAAACTGAAGCTAACAGGGTTAAATGACTTGCCCAGGTCACACAGCTGCTAGTAAGTGTCTGAGGTCAGGTTTGAACTCAGGTCTTCCTGACTCCAGGTCTGGCACTCTATCCACAGGACCACCTAGCTGCCCAACCCAATATTACCTAGGTAAAATGTCAAAATTTGCTCAATGTCAAAATTATTTCTTTAGATCCCTACCTCCAGATTAAACTTTCTTCTGTGATAAAGAAAAACAACTAATCAGAAACATTTCATACAGTGACCATATCTAAAAATATATACAGCATTCTGTCCCAGTAGTTCTTCACCTCTCTACCAGGAGAAGGGGGAGGTATGTTTCATTACTTGGGGGAAAATGTTTCTATTTACTATAGTTTTTAAGCTTTTCTTCTGCCTCTTCCTACGTTTCCCCAAATTACATAACTACTAAAAATCTGAATAAAAGAACCATTTATAAAGTGAAAAAAATCTTTCATAAATATGAGTAGTCACTTCTAATTCATATTTCAAAGTTCAATTTTTTTTCGTATGGGGAAATCTGAGTTAAAATAGCTAATTATACAGTGGGAACTAAATTCATATGTTATCAAAGGCATACAGTTTGACTTGTTTCTAAATTGCTTACTTATTTGATACCTTTGGTATTTATCAATATAATAATTCACTGTATTACTGTTTCACATAAACATATTGTTGGTCAAGTATATTCTCAACACCCACTAATCACATGCCTTATTTATACATAGTGTATCTTTCTCATAATGGATAAAATGGAATGCCTATAAACTAGATATGTTCCTTGTTCTCTGACCTCAACAGTTGAATGAACTTTTACTGTGCAATATTTCTCATTTATTCATTCATGTACAATACCACTATAATAGAAAAATTGTCATTTTATGAATGGAAAAATAAATATGACTGGTAAGTCACACAAACTTAATAGCAATGGAACAGGAATAGTCTCTAGTCATGTTATTCCCTTGCTCAGAAACCTTCAATGGCTTTTTATTGCCTACTAAATAAACTTCAGACTCAATCGCTTGTGTTGGACCAAAATTTTGGTTTGCAGCAGGGCAGGGCACACCAGGCTAGAAGGGTTGCAACTTGGAAACTAGAGAAGGATAGAAGATCTGGAAAGGCTTCAGAGATGATCTAAACAAGTGAATGGAATAGCAGGCAGAGGTCCAAGGAAGTACATAGTTAGTGCTAAGTAGTTAGCACCACATGTAATGTGGGTGTGAGGCCTAGGGGTCAAGAGCAATTGGGGTAAGAACAATGTAGGGCCTTGGTACTTGGGGAACTGGCATACCAGTTAGGGGGTTAAGACAGGGATTTATTTTATAGGATCATGGATTTAGAGAGAGGTGGGGGGAGTCTTAGAGTTCGTGTAGTTCAACCCCCTCATTTTATAGATGAAGAAACTGAGGTATATAGAAGCTGTTTCACTTGAACATTGTTGCTTGACAACCAGAACTTGAATGCAGGTCTTCTAAGTCCTAATCCAGTGCTATTTTCACTATGTGATACTGCCTTTTGGATTAGGGCATATTAAAATAAAGATTAAAGTCCAAAGGAACAAAAGTAGAGCTTTGTTATTAGTAAAGAGTTAGAATCACTAATAGTCAATTTAAAAAAAAAATAATCCCTGCTCTCAGGGAGTTTACAATCTAAAGGAAGAAAATAAAACATGAAGGGGTGGGGGGGAGGTCAGTCAAAGAAGTTCCAAAGTAGTATGAGAAATGATGTCTCTCCTTAAATGGATGGTAGTGATGAGGTAGATTACTAGGGCTGATGAGATCTCACAGGAGGAAGAGGCTGTATTAATAATAAGTCATAGTGGGACCAATGGTAAGAATGGTGTGATGCTGATCTGCCCAGCATAGATCCGTAGGTTCTTATATTTTCTCTGCCCAGGGACCAAAATGGTCCCCAAGTCTGGAAGAGGAACACCTACAGGTGTTCAAAAGGTACCAGCTCTGGCAACTTGAAGGATGCAGGAGAAGGGTACCACATTGGTCATTATAGTCTGGCAGATCAAGGGAATGCTATAGATATATTTTAGCTAAATTTTAGTGAAGGATTTGGCAATCTTTCATACTCTTCTTTTCATGCTGCTCTCAACAAGATGGAGAAATGTGGATTAGACATGAATACCACTGGTGGACTGGAACTGGTAGAATGATCAGATGTAAAGAGTAGTTATTTATGTTTAGATGTTAGATAGGAAGGCAGTTCCCTAGTGGAATTCCTCAGGAATCTTTGCTTGGTCATGTGTTGGTTAACAGTTATATCAGTTGACTTGGATAGATGACATGTTTATCAAATTGCAGATGATATGACTGTAGGTGGAAAAGTGAACATGCTGCCTGACATAGAATCCCCAAAAATATTTTTGGCTAGAATATTTGGCTGAAACTAGTAAAATGGAGCTTAATAAGGATATTTTAAAGGCTTCCTTTTTAAAAAATCTATTTCAGAATTATAAGATGTGGGAAGATATGGTTTGAGAGCTATCAATCTGAACGAGATCAAAGACTTAATGGACTTAAAAGCTCAATATGTGTCACTTGTATGATATGGCAGCCCAAAAAGCTAATGCCATTTTAGCCTGCACTAAGATTTTATGGTTTTTGATAAATTTTAAGGTTCTCTCCAGCTCTTAAGAGCTGTAAGTTCTTTGAAAGTTACTGGTTTCTTATATTTTCAAGGGCCAACTCTTAAGTGTTAAAGAATTCCTTCCTTTCACCAGCAGATGTCATTTAAGTCAATGATAGAACTCTGGAAAACCTATTATAATAATGATTGTAAGATTTCTTTTTAAGACCTGAGAAAGTTACCCTCCAGAAATTACACAAAATAACCTTTTTGTTTAACTAGACCTCTGATTTTATTGATATGGGAAGCTCCGACATGAGGAAACTCCTACCAAGCAGGCTAGTACTTTGTCTGCAACTCATAATCTCAGAGAATTGCCCAGAGCACTGAGAAGTTAAGCAAGTTGTCCAGGGTCACACAGCCAGCATTTGTCAAAGGCAGGATTTGAACCTAGATCTTCTTGATTTCTTCCTGCTTCAAAGGCCAGCCTTCTTTCTGTTACATCACACAGCCTTTCAAAATCTTACTAGAAAACCATGGATTTGGGCCTTTGCTTAACTGATTTTGGCTTAATTCTGCCTTGTGATTGTATACTTTGATCTATGATCTCATCAGTATGAATTGGTTCTGATTGTTATACCTCCAAGTTTTCAAATCTTTTGTAATTCTTTCCATATTTTTCTCTTAATCCGAGATAGAGAATCCACCCAATGCACTACAGGTCTTTTAGAAATTATTTATTTTCACTAGAGGTGACCTGGTTCTTGTACTACTTCATGTATGCCAGTAGAAGTCTCAGGAAATCATCTATTTTGCTTTAGTCTTGATATGACTCTACCCCCTTTTTGGTCATACATGTCCTTGTTCTTTACAAATCTTTTCATAAGCAAATCATCATTGTTTGGTATACATATTTCATAAAATGTTTCCATTGTATGTGTTGCCATCTGTCATCTTCCCAGGGTCTCCCATAGCCTACATTCTCATCTATCTATCTTCTAATGTGTTTACATAGTATCTAATACCTACTAGTCTTTAATATTGTAGCACTTAACAATTTACATTTGAGTTAATCAAGAAAGAAAAATATTTTAGTGTAAAATTATCATTGATTTGGATCCTCTGCTAAGCTTCAGTGGTATAAAAATAGTTAGGAAAAAGGCAGTCTGGCCTCAGTGAATGAAGAGCTGGCCTCTGGGTCAGGCCCCACCTCTAACACATTGGCCCAGTGAGCTTGATGGATCACAGAATTCAGTGAAAAATATCAAGAGGATGAAAGAAAGGAGCTTGGGCTTCGGAAGATTCAGTTAGAGAGAGGAGAGCATCTGAGCTGGGCCTTTAAAGATGAACTTCAACAGGTAGAGGTTGTGGGGATAGGCTCAGGAAGGAATATGCTAGTGTACATGTACTTATGGACCTCTGGTTCTTTTACTTCTCATCCTCGTTTTCCTATCCAACAACAACAACTATTAGAATAGTTGTGTAAAGCACTTGTCTGAGGACACATGATTTAGTCTTTTCCAGGTTTACTAGAAGTGGCAGTTGTGAGATGCATGATAGTAGAAAATGGTTTGCTATATCTTATAATAATTTAAAAATCTGAGTAAATCCCTAGTTTTTACATAAAATTACACAACACTATATCCTTAAGTCCATTCTCCATTTCAGGATTACCAAAGTTGAATTGCAGCCAGCTGGATTTTATTCAAGACACTATTTCTGACTCATTCCAACAGCTGAGACTATGATGTTTCTGAATTTGTCACAAAGAACTCTCTGCATATTTGTGGCATTGAATATGAGTGAAATCTGCATGTGGAGTTACTTTAGTTCAGGCCCTCACTTCTTGTCTCCTAGACTATTAAAATAACCTTCCAACTGGTCTTCCTGTCTCTAGCATATGCCCCCTCCAATGCACCCTTCCCCTGCTGTCTGAAGCATCTAACATACTGCTTTGATCATTACTCCATTAAAAATTATAGGTGGTTCCTCATTGATTATGAAATAAAGTATAAATTCCTCATTGTGGTGACCAAAGCCTTCCATAATCTGACTCCAGTGGAATTATTAATAGTGTTAGCCCATATTACTCTTTCACGTGCTTTACATTCTAGTCAAATGAAACCATTCTTCTTCCCTGGTCTTGTCCTGCCCTTGCTTACCTATAGGCCTTTGTTCATAGAATGCCTTGACCCTGACCCAGGCCCCACCATCTCTACATGTTGAATGGAGTTTCCTCTCAAAGGCCCAACTCTGATGCTAACTCCTCCCTGAAGGGAGCCCACATTTCTTTGTCTCCTGTCAACCCTAACAGTTCAAGATGACTTTTCCTCATGAAATTTTTATCGCATTTTGCCCAGGCTCTTCTTTTGCATATATCAGTTCTATTTTCCCTTGCTATTTTGGCTTCGTTGTTTTGTATAGTTTCCTATTTGTGTATGTCTCTTTTTTTGCCTATTAGATTACAAGTAAATTTTTATAAAGCAAGATTTCTTTCATATCTTTTTTTGTTGTTCAGGCATGATTTCATTGCTATAGGGATCTCTGAGCGAGGACACTGTCTTTGCCAATGTAGATCTATAGCTTTCTGTGACTGAGAACATCAGAGAATTTCCTGAAACCAACAAGAGGTTAAATGTATGGCTGACATCATCTAGCCAGTATATGTCCAAGGTGGGACTTGAACTCAGGTGTTCTTGACAGTGAAGCCAGCTCGCCATCCCCTGAGGCCAAGGCAGCCTTTGTCACAACTAGTTTTGTACCACCAAGGCTTAGCACAAGAACTTGTAACATAGCAGATATTTAATAAATTGTTGAATTCATGATTAATATGGTAATATGTGTTGCATGATTGAACATGTATAACTATATCAAATTGTGTAATGTCTCAGGGAGGAGGGAGGTAAGAGAGGGAGAGAGAAAATTTGGAACTCAAATTTGTTTTAAATAATGTCAAAAATTGTCTTTACATGCAACTGGGTAAAAATAAAATATTTAAAAAATAAATTGTTGAATTGAATTAGAAATTTGCTGATCAAAAACTTTTCTAGTATCACTTATCTACTGGATGTTTTCAAACTGAGTTTTTGCACTGCTGGGCTGTAGAATAGATCTTTCCCGGGCCTGGATGGTTACTGGGTTGCTGGACTGGGGAGCTCCTGGTCCCCTGGGCTGGGCTGAGCTGCTAACGCTCCTGACCGCAGCCCAGATACTGGCGAATTTTCCACTGTTGCACGAAGTCAGTCTGTAGCCAGGACAGATGGACCCTGTGCTCTTCCTCAATCTCAAGCTGTGGCTGAGAGTTTTAATAATATTTTTCCTTTCAACTCTACTTAGCTGCTTTGGTCTCGTTGTTTGTTTTTAATAAGTTAAATTGAAATGCATCTATTTCATGGAATTAAAACTTTTGAGTTGTGGCAGAACAGTCTTAGTTGAGTTCTCTGTATTGGAAATTGTTCATCTCAGAACTTACATATGTGTTAACTTTAAGAGCTTAAGAGTATAGGTATTAGACAAGGAGTAAGAATGACAGTGGTAGTTCTTTTTAATTCATCATAATGTACCTAGTCTTTATAAGTACAAATGTGACTAAGCTACACAAATTATTTTGGCCACACATCATTTTGTAGTGGAAAGCCAACTCCCTTTTGTTGAAAGTTCTGATGGATTTTTTGCTCTGTGTGTGTATGTGTGTATGTGTGTGTGTGTGTGTTATTTGTGTACAGAGATTGGTGGCTTTGCTGCTGCTAGAACATGCCAGCATGTTCAGTCTTCAGCAGTTGTTTCCCAGTTGTCAGCAGCTATATTGGATCACTCTTGGCCAGTTTTTGGCATACCTTAAAAGTATGAATGACCCTCCTATGCCTGTCTTACTAGCTTTCCATTGAAAAAAAATTCCATATTCAGCTGTCCCCTATTTTTCTTGGATGACCCATCAACATGATGCCTACTCTTCCTTAATGTGGCTTTATTATTATAGAGTCACTGACTCACTCTTTGGGTACAAGTGATGTTAGTGAAATTTGTCCAGTAATTGAATAGCAAGCAATTGGATAATCCCAATCTTTTGCCAGTAAAACAAATCATACACTTAAAATTTTGTTTTCCATCTTAGCATAACATCTTAATGATCCAAGAATTGGGCCAAGTATGGTAGTACATGCCTATAATCTTTGCTGCTGGAGAGGTTGAGGTTGGTGGATCTCCTGAGCTGGGGAGTTCTGAGCTGCAGTAGGGCTAAAGCTGATCAGGTATCTGCACTAAGTCTAGTACCAATATGGTCCTTCCTGGGAGCAGGAAGCCACCAGGTGGCATTAGAAGGGACAGACTGACCCAGACTGGAAACAAGCATGTCAAGCTTTCTTTGCTGATCAAAATTAGGATTCCAGCCTGGGAAAGATAGAAAGACCCAGAAATTTGATACAAAGGTGTTTTTTCTCATTTGATCCTTTCTTATCCTAGATGCATTTATTTTGTCTGTGCTGAAGTTATTCAAGAATTTAGTTCTCTCTCCCCTTCTCCCGCTCTCTCCCTCCCCTTCTCTCTCTCTCTCTCTCTCTGTCTCTCTGTCTCTCTCTCTGTCTGTCTCACACACACACACACACACACACACACACACACACACACACACAATTGCCTCTATCTGTTGTTATCTTGTTTGGTTAAGACTATATCTCCTATTCATGGCTGTGAGAGGTATATGATCTTTAATATTAAGCTAGCATATCCATTTAGAATGTATTATGAAATATTGCTCAAAGTGTTGGTCAAAGCCTAATATCTACCAGAATGCTTTACAATTTTCCTAACAGTTTTTATCAAATAGTTCTTTCCTAAGAAATTTGTATTTTCTAATTTATAGAACCCTGGATTATTGGGTTTTCATGATTTATGCTTCTCTTTTGTCTAGTCTCTGACATATATTTTATCAATAATAGAGATATTTTTAGAAAATTGCTGTAAATGTAATGTCTGATCATAATCCAGAGGACTGATGGTGAAGAAGGCTACCTGCTTCCTGACATACATTTTTGGACATGGCAAGCAATGGGAATTCGTCTTGCTTGACTCTGCACATTTATTAAAAATAAATAAATGCATAAATACATACATCATAAATGCTTGATAAAAATAAATGCTTGATCATTGAAAAAATTAATTATAAAAAGAAAGTTGCTATAATTCCCAAGTGAGCTTTTCCATTATTTTGGGAAGATTTATATGAAAGAAGCAGAGAAAGAATTAGTTGTTAGCAATGCTGACAGTTGTTTTTGTTAGTTTTTTTAACATATACAATAGCTGCATGACATTGAGAAAATATCTATGACTCAGGTGTGTAATTAGAGGCATGATGACTGCCACCCAACTACTTCTGGCTTTCAAAGATCGTCATTGCCCTACATATGAAAGAGTAAAGCCAGCCTATTCCTCATTACCTAAGCCTCACTTTAAATGACTTATGTGCATCACATTTAGACTTACCACAATAGTAGGTAATTGATCAATGAGTGGTTATTTTAGAAACAGAATTGCACAGTTGCTTTTTACTTTCCCTAGTACATTCAGCTTTACTGTCTATAGAATGAGGTTATGTCTTAATTGGTGTTGCATTGTTTTTATTTACTTTTTATCTATTACAAATTTAACACCCAACAACCACAAACTTGTATTGTTTACAGGGTTTTTTTAAGTTTTAAGTTAAAGGACTAAAGAGATAACTGCCCTTTCATGCTGGCCAAATCACATCTACAATATTGTGCTTAGTTCTGAGTACATTTTAGAAAGGACATTGTTAGCTGGAGAGTAGTAGCTAGAGGAGGATGAAGTATTCACAATCGTGAAAGGCCTTGAGGTCATATCATACGATATAGACCTGTCAGAGGAGCTGGTGATAGTGTAGCAAGAAGAGAATACTGAAGGCTGGGGAGAAGATGGGGTTGATATGATATGTTTAAGTATTCCCTTTGAAAGAGGAAGTAATTTGTTCTACTTGGCCCTTGAAGGCAGCTAGGAGCATTGGATAGAAGTTACAGAGAAGCACATTTAGTCTTGGTGTAAGGAAAAACTTCCCAACATTTGGAGTTAATTCAAAAGTGAAATGAGTTGCCTTTGGAAGCAGCAGTTTACCCCAAATTAAAATATTCAAGCAAAGTCTGGGTGATCACTAGTATGGTATGTTGTAGAGAATATTCCTGCTCAGATATGGTTGGATCAAATGGCCTCACAGATCCCTCCTAACATTGAGGTTCTATTATTCCGTGAACATAGCCCAATTGGTTTCCATGTCCCCTTTGGAATGTCTTTTTATTTTATGTTTATTTGTATGGATTTGGTTACTGTTATTAATCTTATTATTTACTTTTTATATGTAATGAGTATTATCTTTTGGTTCCTTATTTACTCTATGTTATTTCATATAACTCATCCCATAGTTATTTCTAGCTTTCATATTTATCATTTCTTACAGAGTAGTAATATTTACATGCCATGCCTTCCTTAAGCCATTCCTCATTTGTTAGATCGGTGAGCTGATTATAGCTTTCTGCTTTTGGTGCAGTGCTTTTGTTCAAAATCATCAAGTGATTACTGAGTGCCTATCATTGTGTTGTTCCACTAAAGTCTTTCTCTAATACTTTACCAGCTGCAAAGGCAAGCCTGGGTTCTTGAAGGTCACATCAGTGGAGCACAAATTCTGTCCTGCCCTACCAGAATGAAAAGGCTTTGAGCATGTGAGTCTGGACCTGGCAGTGGATTCTATGTCTGTTTGAGAATCAGCCTTGCTGGGTTGAAAGAGGTCTGTTACCAGATAGTTGGCCACCAGGTAATGGTGAGAGGTGGTGGGGTACACAGTAACACATTCAGAAGTTCTACTGAGGTATATAAGGGTTGTGATCTGCATGGTTATAGGGAGTACCCACAGTGACTGATGAAATCATGGATCCTTTGACATACTAAAGAAACACCAGGCGCTGATGTTTAGCTGGTTAGTGTTAGTTAAGAGATTCTAGCTCCATGGATGAAAGATATGGTGGATAATAGAATTGTAGATTTTTTAAAATTTTTTAAATTTTTTTTAGATTTTTTTTTATAGTGGAAGTGAGTTAAAGAATTCACTTGTTTTCTATTATTTAATTCTGTTGTCTGTTTTAAAAGGGTTCTCATCCCTTTGTTCATTAATCAGGGGAAACAGTTGCACCACATGCCTTGTTCAGTTGAATGTCTAAAATTAGGCATGTTACATTCAGTTGCTGAGGGGACAGTTTCAATACTTCATGGCATTCATTGGATAGAACTTGCAGGGCAAGTGTTCAGAAACAAGTAAGTGACTTCTGGCTGTGCACAGAAATCTGTGTGATGTATCCACATGCACATCTAACTGATGTTTGCAAACTTGCAAATTGTATCTTTTTCACACATTCTATTTGCTATACAAATCATCTCTCTGCAGTGAACAAATGAATAGGCCATTTCACAAGAGTCATATCTATTGAAATCTTGGGAAGGTATAATACACTTTTTGTAAGTATGTGTGGCTTTTGTTGTTGTTAAACAATGTGTGCTATGCTATATCTAATGGGGATGGTTTCCTTTTCTCTCTGCAGTTAAAATCTATCAACCTACAGCAATGGCATCATGCTTGTACGAATGTCTTTGTGAGGCAGAACTTGGAAAATATTACCCTCATTTTACTGCCTTTGGCCTTCAGAAAATAGATGAATTAGCTAAAGTCACAATGAAAGACTACTCCAAATTGGGAGTCCACAATATGAATGACCGTAAGCGCCTCTTCCAGCTCATTAAAATCATTCAAATCATGCAGGAAGAAGATAAAACTACTAACAGCTCCCAGCAAGATCTCCCAATAAGTAACCTCTGTGTGCATCGTCAAGGAGCAAGATCAGGACCTCGAAGGCAACTGTGCTTTGATGCTTTTGTTGACGAAAAAGACCAAACAGCTGAGGATTTTGCATTTGACACATGTAGTCTGTCAGACTTCTGTTCAGCTGAACACAAACCCAATTTAATAGATATGTTGGAGCATATCCTGCCAGGTGATACCCGGTACAGTAAAAAGCCAAGAACTCCTAATGCTGCAGTTGCCGATACAAGTGTGCAAACAGAAACGAACAGTACAGCATTGTTTTCATCAAATAACTTTTCTCCGCTTCTGGGAGATATTGAGGTCCCTACCATACAAAGAGTCAATCACATTTCTGGATATAATTATGGAGTCCCTCATTCTTATGTCAGGTAATCATTCATTTTGAGTTATTTTTCTTTGGGCTAGCTGGACAAGCACAGTACTTTCCTTTAGGAGTTTAAGAAAGATACCATTCTCCAAGCAAAGTCCAATATTTTGCAAATTATAAAGTGCTATGGAAATGTAAAGAATTGTTTTTATTATTAATTTTCTGTTAATGATGTAGTATAGAAATGAAGCAACAAATGGATGTATTGATAAAAATCCCTGTGGGAAGAAAGCATTCATAAAATATTGGGATTTTCCAGATCAATGAAAATTATATTTGGTAGCTGCTAGCTAAAATCTACCAAGTATAGGCTGTATTCAGTGGTGTTCCGGTAAATGTTTTAAAATTGACTCTTCAAATACAGAGGACATAACACTTTTTAGTTTAATCTGCATTAACACTTTGTCATTGCTTTCTTAAGTCTAAACAGTCTACAAAACAATAAATCAAACCCTGATTGTAGCATTTGCTGATTGCCAGGGTTTAAGTACTCATACTGCAAATTTAACAATAGACTCTGGAGCCTGCACAAGCTGGCAACAGCACACCCTTGGCTGTATTTTGTCAAGCTTCTCTCATTCTTGACTTGGGGCTCCTTCTCTTGTTCAGCAAAGCACAACCTAGGTATGAATGTCCACAAATAGCAGAATTGTGAGGTGAACATAAAAACTTAACTGCTGGCCTTCTGCAGTGGAAGAGCTAAGCCACTCACAGAGCAGTTTTTCTTAGGATATCAATTTATCACTTTTTAAAGTGCCATATGGCAGTTAGCACTTATGAAAGTAAGTGACTAATAGCACTAATTTAAAGTGGTCCTTTGTACAGCTTGCCCAAAGCATGGTCCTGATTGAAGGCACCCGTGCTATTCTAGCCCGGGGTGAAGAAAGCAAAGAGAGTGCAGTCATTTTTATCAACTACATGATTTGAATGTGTCTTTTTCATGTTTGCTTAAAGTTAGAACTTAAAAATAAGGTCCCTAGAGGTGTAACATGAAGCAATAACACCCATTTTTCCCTCCTTAACAGTATCATAGAAAATAGAAAAATACTTTCTAAAAATTGCTTTTTTTTCCCCTTAAACAATATCTAAATTTTTTCCCCCAGTTACATGTAAAGACAATTTTTAACATTCTTTTTTTAAAAAATTATGTTTCAAATTTTCCCTCTCCCTCCCTCACCTCCCTTACCTCCCTTGTCCCTGAGATAGTAAGCAATTTGTTGTAGGTTACACATGTTCAGTCGTATAAAACATATCACCACATCAGTCACATTGTAAAAAAAGACCCAAACCCAAAGGAAAAAAAAAATCTACAAAAGAAATACAGAAAGTGAAAAATAGTATGCTTTGATCTGCATTCGATTCCATCATTTCTTTCTCTGGAGTTAGATAGCATTTTTCATCATGAGTCCTTTGGAATTATCTTGAATTGTTGTATTGCCGAGAAGAGCGAAGTCATTCATAGTCAATCAATGTACCGTTTGCTGTTACTGTATACAATGCTCTCCTGGTTCTGCTTACTTCACTTTGCATCAATTCATCGAAGTCTTTCCTGGTTTTTCTGAAATCATCCTGCTGATCATTTCTTATAGCACAATAGTACTCCATTACACTCCTATAACACAATTTGTCAAACTGTTCCCCAATTAATGGGCATCCTCTCGATATCCAATTCTTTGCCATTACAAAAAGAGCTGCTATAAATATTTTTGTACATATTGTAGGTCCTTTCCCCTTTTTTTGATCTCTTTGGGATGCAGACCCAGTAGTGATATTGCTGGCTCAAAGGGTGTGCACGGTTTTAGAGCCCTTTGAACACAGTTCCAAATGGCTCCCTAGAATGGTTGCATCAGTTCACAACTCTGCCAACAGTTCATTAGTGTCCCAATTCTCCCATGTCCCATCCAACATTTATTACTTTCCTTTTCTGTCATACTGTCTAATCTGATAAGTGTGAGGTGTGGTACCTCAAGTTGTTTCATTTTGCATAAAAAATCGCTTTTAAAATAAACTTCTGTGCAAAAGTAAATTGGCCCATAGTTTCAAACAGGATTTCATATCTACTATCCTTGTTTTGTATTATGCTTGTTATTTGTTTTATGCTTATTGTTAAGATTAGGGGTATCAAATTGGTGCATCGAACCAAATTGCTGGTAGGTAGAACCAGAAAGATGTATTTGATTACATTGTAGAACCAAGTAGTGGAAGAAGATGGAACCAATTATGAAATCTCCTTAGAAACCTAAAATTGGGGCTTTTGGTTTAGCAAATAAGTATGGCAAATACTGTGTAATAGAAAAAGAAAGAAGGACGGAAGAAGCAGGATCTAGCAAGGGATAAAATGTATCAAAAAAGACCACTTAAGGTGATACAAAGAGGGACAGAGAATTGACATTTAGTACTGTTCTACCTAATTCAACAAGTTTGGTCACTTAATATGGGAAAGAATTAGAAAAATGGTCAAGAAAAGAATAAATTTGTGGGAATAATTGGATAGTAAGAGAGATAAAATATGAATTGGGACTTTTAAAAAGTTGGGGATGCAGAAAGACTTCACCAGGTTCCAAAGATTAATCAGAATGAATTGTATTAAACCTAAAGAAAGAATATCCACAATCAAAAGCTTTTCAGAAAGAACTCTACCTCTAATTCCTTAAATTCAAAATCTTTTATCTTAAGATGATCTTAATTGCCAAGAGACTTAGGCTGGAACTAAGTAGTAAAATTTTTATTCAATAGTGTCAGTACTTTGTCAGGAATTACACCAAAATCAGCAATTAACACTAAATTAAGGATGGGTAATGGATGGCATTTAAACACATTTACAGACAAACTTTTGAAACAGAAACAAAAGCAGTTTTCACTTTTATGATAATTTCTCAGTTTTTGCACTTCTGCATAGTAACAAATACAGAGTAGTCCAGAAGTCTTAGTGCAGTTTTAGGCTTTAGTATTAAAGCTTATTAATTATTAGTTAATAAGATTTAATACTTACTAAAGCTTAAAGTACAAAAATTAATTATTACTTAATAAGTTTTAATGCTTATTAAAGCTTAAAACTGTACTAAGACCTCTGGATACTCTGTTCTTAGACATAGCATTCATCATCTTCATCAGAACTACCAGTCAATCATTCTTAAACACATGCAAGGTAACAAAAACCTAATGGGACCATTTAATAATAGTAATACCAAATTTACAATTAAGCATACTTTTGCATTAACTTCAACATTTTCTTTTCTTTTTAATGAAAATCATTTTAAAACTTGTTTCAGAGAGAATATCTCAGAGAAGGATAATGTTTGGACTGAAACTGAGAAAATCAGAGTATGTGTACGGAAACGCCCTCTGGGCATGAGGGAAGAAAGGCGTGGAGAAATTAACATTATTACTGTAGAAGATAAAGAAACTTTACTTGTCTATGAAAAGAAAGAGGCGGTTGACCTTACCCAATATATTCTACAGGTATGATGCTACCTTTTAAATTTTGAACTAATTTATATTTGTGTTGTAAAGAATGTTAACTTTGATCTTTTTATTAGAACATCTTAGAATCTTATTGAAAGAGACTTGAGGGAGCAAACCTCCTACCCAATGGAAGAATATCCTCCACACCCTCCCTGAAATAGAATTCTCCTCAAATATGTCCATTAATGAGTGTCACAAATCATAGTATCACAAAATATTATGTTCTAGTTATTAGAAAGTTCTCTCCTGCTACTTTCATATATTTGAAAGTCCCCCTTGTTTCCTACCCTCTGCCCCACAAGATTTCCCTTTTTTTTTCCAGGCAAAAAGTAGCAGCCTGTGAGTTCTATTGCAAGGTCAGTATTTATCTGACCTTGGGCAAGTCAGCCTCTCTGTACCTTAATTCTTTTTTACAAGAAAAATGAAGATATTAATGCAACAAATCACAGGGATATCATATAGAGTCAAGTCAACAAGCATTTATTAAACACCATATAAGGCATTGTTCTCAGCTCTGGAAATACAAAGAAAGGCAAGAAACAATCCCTGCTCTCGAGGACTTCACAGTCTAATGGGGGAAGTGACATGAAAACAACTCTGAACAAATGGGGTCTATACAGGATAAATTGAGAATAATCAGCAGAGGAAAGGCACTAGCATTAAGGAGGATTGGGCAAGGCTTCCTGTAGAAGGTAGGATTTTAAGTGGGACTTGAAACCAGGGAATTCATGAGGAGGGAGAGAATGCCAAGCATGGCAGGCAGGCAGGCAGGCAGCCAGTAAGAACGTAGAGTTGGAGATGGAGTGTCCTTTAGCAAGTTCAGCAAGGAGGCCCGTGTCACTGGATTGTAGAATATATTGGGGTGAATAAGCTAAAAGAAGACTGGAAACATAGGAGGAGGCCGGGCTATGAAGGCTTTTGAATGCCAAACAGGATTTTCACATATGTTTCTGGAAATTATGTGGAGCTGTTGGAGGTCATTGTTGTGGGATGACGTGATCAGTATGTGCTTTAGGAAGATCACTTTGACAACTTGAGGCTTGAGGCAGGGAGACCCACCAGCAGGCTGTTGCACGAGTCCAGCCTTGAGGTGATAAGGACCCTGGTGGCAGTTTCATAGTAGAGAAGGGGAATAATGGTGTGAGAGAGGCTATGAAGGAAAAATCAACAGGTCTTCACCACAGATGGATATAGGGGACGGAGGATAGTTGAAAGGGAGGAGCCAACGACACCTAAGCTGGGAGCCCGCGTGACTGGGGAAAATGGTAGTGTCCTCCACAGTAACAGGAAAGATAGAAAATGGGGAGCCTTAGGGAAGAAAGATAATAAGTTTAGTTTTGGACACATTGAGTTTAAGATGCCTGTGAAATAACCACTTGGAGATGTCCAGTGGAGACATGGAGATGTGAGACCTGGCGGTCAGGAAAGAGGTTAGAGCTAGATAAATATATCTGAGAATCATAGGCAGAGAGATAATAATTAAATCCACAGTCGCTGATGAGATCACATGAAGGATTTCGTGTCCAACACAGTAGACTTCAAATAAATAACTTGAGTATGGAGTGGGGAAGTTACCATTCCTTGCCAAAGTGATCTTAAGAACTCAAAGCTAATCAAAAGGTAAATCCTCAGTTTATTGGCACGTGCTTCAGGTTAGCTGGAACTCTCTTTCGTGACTATTTTGGGTAGTGTAGAAGTACTTTTACATTATTGAGCAACTTATAAAAAAGCCGTAGGATGTTAATATAATCATTTCACAATTTGCCTTTTCCTCTCCCCATTCCTTACGCCTTTGCGTACTCAACTCCCCAGTATTTATTCCAAGCTTCCCTTTATTAACCTAAGAATCAGGTAGGTGGTAGATGAGAAAAAGCCATAAATAATCTATTCTCAATTATTTGAAAATTGACTACATTTTATTTACATAGCTTCCTTCACACTTAAGCCAAATTTTTTTTTTATCGTAGTTTTTCTTTCCCTACTTTGAACTCAGATTTCTATTCTTTTTTCCTGATCTTGGTTACAGAAATTGGATGTTTGTTTTGTTCAAAGAAGTTGGCTGGTTCTGTGTGCACAGAATTATTAGCTGATCTCTGCATGCCCGATTATGTTCCAGCAATCAATACTTACTTTGAAGGTGGCTGGAGTGATTAAACCAATTTTGCCACTTTCTATAACCATAGGCACAAATACTGTGTGACCATCCTCTACAGAAGGCTTCTGCAGTGCCGAGTGACTTCAGAGGTGCTGTTCTTTCTTTGCAGTAATTCTCTCAATAAGGCAATGCTTTTCTTTTGTATTTTTCTGCCATTCTCCCAAGCACAATCACGTTATTTCTTCATGTTCACTACCGTCAGTCAGTGTTTATTGAATACCTGCAGTTGTTGCATTTCAGTGTTGTTATACTTCACACCACCATAGTTTAGAACTCTCAACTGTCCAGAAATAATAAGTTTTCTTTGCTTTTTGTTTCTTGAAAAAGAAGGCAAAAAAGAGAGACTAAAAGAATTTTAATTCTGAACATGTTTGTTGAGTGAATAAACAAAGTATTCAAAATCCATCCTTTTTTCATTTTTTATTTTCATTCTTGCTTAAAGAGGTAAATGCAACTATTTAGAGTGGATTAATTTAATTTTCTTAACGATTACAAATATTATTCATTTGAGTCTACATTAGATTGTACACATGCACTATTTTGCTTATTCCTAAATTTAACTGTACTCTGACATCATTATCAGCTATCGGAGGCTAAAGTACAGTTAAAAGTTTGCCTTAATCTGATTTCTGAATCTTTACATTTCATCAAAGAAAATAATTATGAAAATTTTGTAAATATTTATTATTTTAATTAATGATTCCTTTCCTAATATGTTAGCTTCATAACACCCAAGTAATTCATATACAATAGTAGGAGGGAGAAAAAATTGCCATGCACTCAGAAAAAGGAAAGATCAAAAGTGATTTTTAAGTTTCCATACTTAGTATTGTTCAGTTTCTTCCTTTGATTTTCCTGAGAAGTTTTCAAATTTTATTTTTGTTTTTGATCTCATAATTTATTGATATTTTATTATATAGTATTATTTTATCATTTAATTTTATTAAGTAAATTTACATGAAACACATTCCATAAATAATTAATAAGTTATCATCCTTCCTTAGGTGTCAAGTTACAAATAATATTTTTTTAAAATAATGAAAAATTCACAGCTTTCCTTGTCATTCTACCTAGAGTTCTTATCTGCTAGCCTTTTTACAGATGTGATACATTTCTTTGTAATTGCAAAATGCACTTTTTCACCCCAGACTTTCCCTCTATATTTAGCAAATTTTGGTTCCAATGTAACACTCTTCTGAAGAACTGTATATAGAACAGTGAATAAAATCTTGGACAAAAATTTATCATGTGGTAGCTGGCCTTCTGATGATGAGCCTTTCTGCGCTTAGTTAGTCTGGTCCTTAGATGACAGACCTATAGTCTCTAGCTAGACACAACCTTGCAATCTTTCCAGTTTGACAGAACTGACTGATACTTGCATTCCTCCAGAATAGCTTTTGAGAACACAAGATCTCCATTAGGCCCTGCAATAAGACTTTGAGGTTTACTCTAGTATGTGATTGTATCTCTTTCCCCCCCTCCCCCCGCCCCCGCCCCATCCCCCTACACAACAATCACAGATTTTCAGAGTTGGAAGAGACCTCAGAAACCATCTTATCCAACCTATACCTGAGCAGGAACTACTATCACTACTAATTGTCATTATCATAATAATAGTTTGCTTTTATGTAGCACTTGAAGATTTGCAAAACATATTACAAATATGATCTCATTTGATCCTCACCATAGCCCTGGGAGGTAGGTGCTATTATTATGTCTATTTTACAGATAAGGAAACTGAAGCAATAGGTTAAGTTACTTACCCTGGGTAGTAAGTGTCTGAGAAAGGATTTGAACACAGAACTTCCTGCTTCTAAGATTTATCCACTGTACCACCTAGCTGCCCCTCTATCACATAACTGACAGATGGGTTTTAGGCTTTTCTTCAAAACTTCAAGTTAGGGGAAACCCACTACTTCCTGAGGTGGCACATTCAGTTTTTGGATAACTCTCATTGTCGGGGCATGTTTCCTAATGTCAAACTTGAATTTATTTCTTTGCCATTTCCATCCCAAGCCCACCCACATTGCAGATCCATTGACGCATTTGTAATTGTCAGCCTTCTGAAGTCTGGAGACCTATAAGTACCTATCCCTGGAAGCATCAGGGAATGTCCCTTTCTTCTAGCACTTAACAAAAATACAAAAAAAAAAAAATTAATGGAAAAAAAACGCTGTTGGCTGAGCAATGTATAGCAATTAAAACGAGCCTTTTCTGAGAATTTTTCATGCCCAGTTTGGAATACTCTTCTCTTTCTCATCACTTAAGCTACATATCCATTGTGCCCTTTAAAATGTGTCTGAAAATTCATCCCCTTCCTGGAAGTCTTCTTCCTCACCTCTGTCTAATCTCCTCTGTGGTATCAGATCATTTGGAATTTCTTGAACTTATTTTGGGGAGGGGGGTGGGGTTGGAGGAAGGAAAGGGCTGCCAATATTGTTGGGCACACCATTTTGGCGGATAATTACATAATTTTTACTGCTGGCTTAGCCTGTTAATTGACAACATGTTCCAGATTGTTAAGGTGTCAAGGGTTTGATGCCTTAGTAATATAAACTGGGATCTTCACCAGGAACCCCATTTTCTTGGAATATTTATCACAGCTTATGCATGGAGCTGTAGCCCGAAAGGATTAAGATTCTCTGTCTAGGACCCTCTGGGAAATTTTAGTTACTTGTGCTCAAGCAGTTTTATCAGGAACATAAATCCCCCCCTTTTTTTGTCCTCTTTGTTAAAAATATATTAAATTACTATTGTATATAAACAGTGAAGCTGAGAAAAAGAAGATATTGTCATCTGATTGCTTATGCTGTCTGTGGGTTAATTATCATTATTATGAGCTAAAATATGTCATTTTACTGGTTTAGTTGAAGAAAATCCACTATATTTTCTATAAAAATAAAATTTATTTTTCAGCATGTTTTTTATTTTGATGAAGTCTTTGGTGAGATGTGTACCAATCAAGATGTATACATGAAGACCACTCACCCACTCGTTCAGCATATTTTTAAAGGGTAGGATAGTCCTTTGTTTCTCTTTCCTTTTCACATATCGTTCTTCTATATGAATCCTATTTGTATTTTTCATGCAGAATGAAACAAGAATTAAGAATTTTCTATCTACTGTATTTTAATTCAATGATTATTTAAATTAAGCTATGTGGGAAAATGTAATATCAATATTTATAGGACTTAGTACCTAGAAATTTGCATTACTCCTCATGCATGAATGATTTTTATTCTTGGTGCAATAAGAAAATAGAGGTTGTTTTAAAGAACATAAATTGTCAGAGTACTGAGAATTTAAAGTTTTAACATCTGGTTGTATTTAATCTGATATTTTGATAGCTAGGGTTATATATCCTTGTTGTAGTTGGAATTAAGATTTCCATAATCAGGCATTGGGTATTCATGAGAGCATGAATTGAAACTACTCAATAAGTACAATAACAATGTTTAAAAGTTTACTAAAGTCACAAATAGACAAAAGTTTTATATATAGTCTTTCAGTTCTGCATTTCTTATCTAGCAGTTCTCTAGAGGGAGGAGAACTTAGGAACATGAATGTTAGAAACATACTTATGTTGTCTAGGAATAAACAATACTCGTTGGAAGGCCAAGAAGGTTTTAATTATATCTTACATTTATTCCTCCTGAATAAATCAGTATAAGGGACTCAGACAAATACCATTCCTTTTATCGGCTCCTAATTGGAATCTCCCACCTGGCTCTTTGTTGGCCAGATGCAACCCCCTGACTGCCTACGTTATGCCCTCCTCAAATGGCTCGTTTAAGCCTGCATACAAGCCTCTAACCTTTAACCCAATCAGAAGCCTGGTCTCTACTCTAAAGCTGGGGGAGGGGGGGATACTTTCAACTCTGGAATCAAAATTTCCTCAGCAGTTCTCACAATTTCCCCCTCTTCTTCTGTTCAAATTTTTGTTTCCACATCTTTAATACGGCCTTATTCTCTTTCTCATCTGAATTTTTTCCCCTTAACCATCATCCCTTTAAGTAAATATGAGAAGGGGTAACGGTTGATTGACGCATTGACAAATCAAAGGGGGCAGTCCCCTTTATTACTACAGATACAAAGACCCGAAAGAAAACAATAATGCAATTAATTGTCCCTTTTAAGATTCAAAAGTCTCTTCCCAAACTGTTGTCTGCCGGGGAACATCATCAATGAAGTCCTCTGGTCCTTGGTATTTGTTCCAGCCATCTCCAGCACAGCATTTCAGCATCTTCCTCTTCTTGTAGGAACCAGCTTTTTTGTGTCCGTTCTCTCATAAAAGTGACCTCAGAACAATTTTAAGTTACTATTTCTAATTCTTATACCCTGATCATTTTTACAGATTCAAAATTGGAACCTTGGCCAATTGTCATGTTTAAGAAATTCACATCAGAACCCAGTTTCTTATACTTTACATTAATCCATTATTAATTTCCTTACTAGGAGGATGAAATTTCACTAAGGAATTAATAACAGGCTCCATTACATACATAAATACAATAATCAATTTTTAACACAGTACATATAAAATCATAAACTTTTAGTCATGCCATGTTTCTTTTAAGGCATTTACGAAATAAACCACAAGCCATTCTTCTTTTAACATTACTAATTGTTGGTTGGTTGAGTCAAATCCTTGTTCTTCTCTTCTCTGTTATCTTTTAAAAAGCATCAGTTCTGTAAATCTGCTTTCTGAGCTCTTTTCCCTCCTGAGCATTTATAGCATAAGCCACTCTGTAAAGACATTTCATGTACTTAGCTCACTTTTTGTTATTTATGTGCAGGTTAGTAGTCTAATAATATGCATAAATGAGTCAAATGCATATACTAATTAATGATTCTTTTCACAGAGGAAATGCCACTTGCTTTGCATATGGACAGACGGGGGCTGGAAAGACTTATACCATGATAGGGACTCATCAAAACCCGGGGCTCTATGCTCTCGCTGCTGAAGACATCTTTAGGCAAATAGACCTCGCCCAGCCAAGGAGAGACCTCTCTGTGTGGATTAGTTTTTATGAGATCTACTGTGGACAACTTTATGATCTTCTAAATGGAAGGAAAAGGTACCTGTTATAACCATGATACCATAAAGCAGTTTGTTGTTACTACTTTGGGTAAGAATTCCACTGAATCATATTTTTGGGGGGGAAAAATGTGGCATTGTGTACAGGTACAGTTCTTTGGTAGAAATATAAATACTCTTAAGTTTCCTTTTGCCTTGGAGACAATGGGTATTTAATAAATGTATGTTGAATAGAATGGAGTAATGAAAACATTGAGTTTAAAGACAAAAGACTTGCATTTAAGATCCTGACTGTGCCATTGACCAATTTGTGACTTCAGTCAAGTCACTTACCCTTTCAGAGCCTTTGTTCCTTCATTTAAATGAAGGATCAAAGTATTATAGTATCCATAGAACTGGAAGGGATCTTAAAAAGAGGTAAGAGTTAAAATAGATCATCTTTTTTAAAAATAATTTTTTCATTTTGAACTTAAATAAAAAATGGCAAAAAACCTTCTCATTTACACAGTACAACACAAATAGTGGATTCATTATGAAACCATGAATCTCCATTTCACACTATTTACTTTTTTGAAAAACCATGTAATAAATATTACACATCATTTTCAAAGCAACCCTCCTTTTCTGTGCTTACGTCTTAGTTTTCTTTTGCTCTCTGCTATGCAGTTTTTTTTCTCCCTCCCTCTCCTCTACCCCACAGTAGAGAAGGCCACTATTAAACACAGATATGTATATATGTGTAAAACCATACTATACATACTTCTGTTGATATTATCAGTTCTTTCTCTGGGGGTGGATAGTATCTTCCTACATAGGTCCTATGTAGTTGATTTTAGCATTTATAATTCTCAAAACAACTTAGTCTTTCACAAGTCGTTCTTCAAACAATATTGTTGTTACTGTGCACTACTTTCCATTGGTTCTGCTCATTTCACTCTTCATTATTTCCTGCAGGTCTTTCCATGTTTTTCTAAAATCAGCCACCTCATCATTTCTTACAGCACAGCAGTATTCCATCAAAATCATATACCATAACTCATGTAGCTATTCCCCAACAGATGGGCATCACCTCAGTTTCCTCTTCTTTGCCACCACAAAGAGAGCTACTATAAATATTTTATAGCATATGAGTTCTTGGGAAGTAGACCTAATAGTGGTATTGCTGGGTCAAAGGGCATAGACAGTTTAATTACTCTTTGGGCATAGTTCCAGATCACTCTCCAAAATGGCTGGATCAGTTCACAGCTCCAACAACAGCGTATCAGTGTCCTAGTTTTTCCATACTGGAATAGACCATCTTTAAAATCTTTTTCAATTTGTAAAAAATCCTTTGATCCTAATCTATTTTATCCTGTAAAATTGCATCAGCTACAGTTCCTAGCTTGATCTGATTGTTCTGACAACTACTTAAGTTAATCTTCTACACTCTGTTTCATTATTTACGTTTTATTATTTCATTGTTTAAGAGGCGATTGGTAACTTTTAAACTAAAGACGTTTTCCTGATCATCAAAACTATTTCAGGAAATTGGAATTTTTATCTCTTCCTCTGACTCAAAAGCTTGTTATACTATAAATACTGTAAAGAGTATATTTTCCCCTCTTTTCTTCATTTTCTCTCAGAAAGCTTAAAATACACCTGACAAAATGATTTTCTTAGTTATTTTGAAATATTCTGTCAAATCTCAAATTTTTCAGCTAGGATGGGATTTATACATTTATTTCAGCCATGGGGTTGGCGCTACTACCCGATCACCATTACCACTGTTTGTGGCACTCTGGAAAGGACGTTTAGGATTTAAAGTCAAAGACTTAAAAATCAGAATTTAAGCGCTTGCTTGATATTTAGTTGTATGACCTAGAGTGAAGTATTTCCTCCTGGACTTCAGCTCTCCCTTATATAAATGACTAAAGGCTCTTTTTCACTTTAATATCTTCTGACCGCAAAAACAAAATTATATTCACTCTGACCATTTTTACATTGTTGGGTATAAGATTGACTCGAGAAAATACTGATTGAGTGCTTGTTATGTGCATAGCACTGTGCTGGGTGCTGTGGGAGATACAGAGAAATATGAGGTACTTGCCTCCAAAGAGTTTACCATTGATCTGGGGGGAGAATAGAGTTTTTTGATTTTTAGAAAAGAAAATGGGGGGGTGGAGCCAAGATGGCGACTGGAAAGCAGTAACTGGCGTGAGCTCCCCACCAAGTCCCTCCAAAAACCTATGAAAAAATGGCTCTGAACCAATTCTAGAACTACAGAACCCACAAAGGGGCAGAGGGAAGCAGGACTCCAGCCCAGGTCTGCCTGGATGGTCTCGGGGTAAGGTCTGTCCCGAACAGAACTCCC
>CM053624.1:265400452-265440084 GCA_028646595.1 Phalanger gymnotis
TATGTGTATGTGTATGTATATATATATATATATATATATATATATATATACATATATATATGTATATACATATATATATATTCCCTTCAACTACCCTAATACTGAGAAAGGTCTCATGAATTGCACACATCATCTTTCCATGTAGGAATGTAAACAAAACAATTCAACTTTAGTAAGTCCCTTATGAATTCTCTTTCTTGTTTACCTTTGCATGATTCTCTTGATTCTTGTATTTGAAAGTCAAATTTTCTATTCAGCTCTGGTCTTTTCTTTGAGAAAGCTTGAAAGTCCTCTATTTTATTGAAAATCTATATTTTGCCTTGGAGCATTATACTCAGTTTTGCTGGGTAGGTGATTCTTGGTTTTAATCCTAGGTTCCTATTTTAATCAGTCTTGCTTTTGGCTGCCATGTCCTTCTGCTTGGTGAAGTGCTCAAACATTTGCTGGCTGTCAGGATTCCTAAACTCTTTTGGACTCTTAGTAGTGGCAGTTGATTTACTAAACTTCCTAAGGAAATGGTGATGATCTGTACCAGTATCAGTTCTTTTATATATTTCCAATTTTTCATTGTCAGCAGTTGGTTTAAATACGTGAAGTTGGCACCTTCTCAATTGAGTGCCATATCTTCTCATTTTTCTAATTTCTTTCTTAAAAGACTGAGTCTCCCTATCTCACCCAAGCTGAAAGTACAGGGGCTATTCATTGGAGCTTTAATCTGTTCCATTTCTCACCTAGGCTGATTTGTCTCTCTTTAGTTGAACTAGTGGCCCCCCACTGCTGGGGTCTCATTTTATTAATGCCAGACTTAACGTGGACATCTTATTGACAAAGCTCACTGCAGCTCAGGACTGCCAACCTCAAGAGATCCTCAGAGTTCAACCTCTAAAGTAATTGGGATTACAGGGATGCCCCATGTCAGACTTATTGATTTTAGTCTAGATGTCCCCTGAGGTCCTTTCAACTTTTAAATTTTGCTGTTCCATGCAGGTTTAGTACTGTAATAACAAAACTACCAAGGTGTTACTTTACAGAACTGCGGCGGGGGGGGGGGGGGGGTAGCTTTGAAATGCAAAGTTTTTTGAATTGTTCAAAATTACTAAAGGGCTTTGCCAACATAAGTATTCAATTTATTTTTAAATTCTGTGCTTAAGAGTATAAAACTTTATTTCCTTTTAAATTTTTGTTAGTACTCCTCAAGCTTTCAAATGGTCTCTTAACTGACCCTAGTCTTCTACTACTTACTACTAAAGCCTTCTTTTTTATTAAAAGGAATATATGTTGAAACTAGATGCTGGGAGGAAGGTTGGGAATTGAGTATTCCAAGTGGTTTAGATTTTGGAATTATATTTTTAAATTTAATTTAAATTGTTTTATTGGTATTATTACTAGTCTTGATCAATTTCCTTTTAATGGATTTTATTTTTTAAATCTACAATGTAAATAAGAGATAGTATTTTCTCTTCTGGTTTAACAGTACTGGTTTATTCTAGAGATAGCCAATAATTTTCTGGTTTTCACTTTTCTGTGACTTTGAAACATAGAAGCCTGGTAGGTGTTCTTGGCTATCACTAAGTTAGATCCTCATTAACATTGTTCTTGCTCCTGCAGACTTTTTGCAAGAGAAGATAGTAAACATGTTGTACAGATAGTGGGACTGCAGGAACTTCCGGTGGATAGTGTGGATCTCCTTTTAGAGGTAAGTCTTAGTATCAAACTGGTGCACACCCTTTGACCCAGCAATGCCACTTCTAGGGCTGTATCCCAAAGAGGTCATGAAAATGGGAAAAGGCCCCACATGTACAAAGCTATGTATAGCAGCTCCCTTTGTGGTAGCCAAGAATTAGAAATTGAGGGGATGCTCATCAGTTGGGGAATGGCTGAACAAGTTGTGGTATGTGATTATAATGGGATACTATTGTTCCATAAGAAATGATGAGCAGGTGGATTTTAGAAGTAAGCCTTATTTGTAGTCTCAGCACTGCTGCTTTTAGCTAAGAAGTTAAAGAAATGGAAATATTCACTTAACTCAAGGGCTTCTGACTTATGCAAAGTAAAAAAATTTTAAAGTGGAATTTTTTATTTGCAGAGGGGAAAAGTTGATCTCTTACAAGGTTCTCCATTTCTTTGTATTGCTAATATTTTATAATACTTCGGAAGCTGAGGGAGTTTAGAATGTACCATCACTGAAGTTGAAAGAGGCTATTCCCTAGAGCCTCTAAAGATTAATTTTAAAGGATGTTTCAACATACTTTCCCGTCAGAGTAATTTTATCAGAGCCACACTTATTAAACTTACTTCTTATGGACTTTCCACACCTCAAGAAGATTGATTTCCTACAGAAACTTTTTCTAGTGAGTGCTGCTAGAGGGCTGAAAAGTCATGATGTCATATCTGCAAGGACTTCTTAATTTAACTCATCAGAAAGGTTTTTGAACTTTAGCCATAACTTCCACAACGATTTTGGAAAAACTGGTCATAGTAGGAAAGTATCATTATACAGGTTCACCTTTATAGACCTGTTCTAAAAGAAAAGATCTTCCACAAGCTGGCCCCTGTCAGCCTTTCCAGTCTTTTCTCTCACTGTTCCTACCCCAGAAAAGCTATTCTATATTCTTCCCCCTAATATGGCTTGTGCATTCCTGTTCCAACACTATACCACTTTGTTGTTGTAAATTATTTGTATTTACATCTTTTAATTTAGGTTTTATTACTATCCTCCATTTTTATATTTCCTTCACTTCAGAATATATCCCTTTACCATCAAACCATCCCATGTAATAAAAATAGAGGAGGGAAAAAAAAGAAAGCAGTTCAGCAAAACCAATACAGTCAATTGAGTCTTAACAGTATATGCAATATTCCATATCCATAGTTCTCCCTTCCTCCTCCCAAGAAAGGGAGGGTGTTATATTTTTTCTTCTCTTCTTCAAGACATACTTAGTCACTACAGTTTAATTTCTGTATATGTCTTATCCTCCCCCCCCAATAGATTAGAAGCTCCTAGATGGCAGGGGACCATGCCATTTTCCCCCAGCCCCCTAGCACAAGGTCTCTTTCAGTGGGTGTTTGCCTAAAAGAAATTTTTCAAAATTAACTTTTTTTGTTTTGAAATTGTGTCTGCATATCTCATCCAGGCAGGAAGTGCAGTGGCCATTCATGAACCTGATCCCACAGCTAGTTGGCAGAGAAACTTTATCTACTCCATTTTCAACCTAGGTGGTATGCCCTCCTTATGTAGCCCCTTACTCTTTGGGGATCCTCATATCAGTGCTAGACTCAGTTAAAATACTCAGTTAGCTTAACCCACTGAAGTTCAGGATTTCCAAGCTCAAGAGATCCACTGGCTTCAGCCTCCCCAGTAGCTAGGATTATAGCCACTACATCCACTATAACCACTACATCTGGCCAAAGTTACTTTTTTGTTTAAGGATTAGACTTAAGCTATTAGGTGTGAGAAGTTATAAGGGAAGGTGACATTTTTAATTTTTTATGTTGCTTAAAAAAAAACTCCCAAGTTGGGAATCAAGCCTGCAAGTTGACCAGGCAGATTAATTTTGATGTGGGTACTTAATTTTCTCCATATCTCGAAAATGAGTGCAAGAGATGCAACTTTTCAAATTCAACATAGATGCTGGCATTCTCTTGTGGTGTAACTGTTTGCCTCTTGAGTCTTGGAAGGTGAGACCTAAGGAAGGTATTTAAATTTGGCCAGTTTGCAGAGTTCCAGCTATTGGCTGAAAGGCAGTCATCTCCTAGCAATTGCAAAGGCATGTGCAGTATCATAACCACGTCTTTCTTTCAGTGATCCCTCTGAGAGCTGGGTTGCTACTGAACTGCCCAGCTGGAAAATTCATATACCTTTTGAGTATTCATATGGCTCTGGGAGGGAAAAGAAAAGAAAACATGTCAAGTGGGTCAAGAGTTTTGATACAGTCTCTAGAGCAGTAGCCTTCAGAAAGTTTGAAGTCAGAGGAGAAGCCAGAAAGAAGGATCTCCATACTCCCTCTCCATATTCTCATTCTTTCCTATTGGCCAGGAATTTTCATGGGGTAGTGCCTTCTCTGTAATTTAGGTGGAAGATTTCAGGTGAGAAGAATGAATTTCCAAGGAGAAATCTCTTTTCCTTGACTAAAAGCTATAAACAGTGAGAACAAATCTCAAAATTTACTCAAGATCTATTCAAGAGGATTTTCTACCATCTGCTGTCCTTGTTATATAAGCATGGCCTCTATTATCCCAGAATATCTTTCCTAACAGAAGGCATAAGGATAGCTTTTGTGATTTATAGTGAAGTAGTAGTTTGGAGAGGTTAATTATTATTGACTAATAGCCATTCCCCAACAGATGAATGGTCAAAGAATGTGGACAAACAGCTCTCAGAACTGCCAGATACTTACAACCACATGAAAAAATACTTCAAATCACTTATGATAGGAGAAATACAAATCAAAACGCAATGCAAATTGGTAAAAATGAAAAAAAAATGGCAACAATCTTTGTTGGAGGCATTGTGGAAAGAAAGGTACAATAATATATTGTTGGTGGAGCTGTGAAGTGGTACAACCATTTTTCAAAGCAATTTAGAATTACGCAACTTAAGTGACTAAAATGTCTATACTCTTTGAACCAGAGACTCTGTTACTGTCCGTATACCCAAGGAAGCCATTGATAAGAAAGAAGTCCTCATATGCTCCAAAATATTTATAGGAGCATTTTTTATGTGATACCTGAGAATTGGAAACAAAGTAGCTGCCCATCAGTTGAAGAATGGCCAAATTGTGGCACATGAATGAAATGGAATGTGATGAATACAGAGAAGCATGGAAAGAATTATATGAACTGATGCAGTGAAGTAAGCAGAGCTAAGAAAACAATCTGCAGGGCAACTACAACAATGTAAACCAAAAAATCAAAAGTAAATGTGTCAAAATTATAAAGATGAAATAGCACTAGAATGAAGAGATATAAGATGACACCTCCATCCTACCCCTTCATGGAAGTCCACAGGTATTACACATTGCACATGTTGAACCTTTTCAACGTATTGATCAATTGTAGTGGCATTTTTTTTTCCTCTCCAAAAAAATACTATTTGTCATTTAGGATGATTTTGGGAGGGCAGGAGGATACATGGGGTACTGCGGTGATGTAAGAAATAGAAAGTATCATTAAAGACTTATTTTTAAAAAAGAATTTTGAGATACAAAGTACACTACTGAGAGAGACACTTTTCTTCAGCATCCATATTCTTTTTTAGTATATGAGTAAGAGGGTGACAGAGAATGGCATATTTTCTGTTACAAATTAGCATTGCTTTATATTTCTTCATTTAGGCTTTTCCCCATTTTATTTCTTTAAATAGATTTTTATTGAGTTCTTGTTTTTACATCACTTAGATTTTTCTCTGTATCTCTACCCTCTCCCTAGAAAACCATCCTCTAAAATAAAGTTTTGCTGGTTTTTTTTTTAAAAGAGAACAAAATTCAGCAAAACCAATCACTATGTTCAAAATATCTAACATTATATGCAGTGTTACTTAAATATAGACTTCCCACCTCTGCAAAGGTGTGGGAGGAAGTGCTTTCTCACATCTTTGGGGCCAAATTTGTTCTTTATAATTTTGCAACGTTGGTTTCTTTTTTTCTTTTAAATTTTTATTGAAATATTTTGTTTTTATATTCCTAAAATTTCTCCCAATATTCCTTCCCTTCCTAATCAAGAGCCATCCTGTATAACAATAATATTTTTAAAGAAAAAAAATGAAAAACAAGAAATCAACTAAACCAATCAATATATCAGAAAAGTCTGAAATTTTATTCAGTGTTCCACATCTGTAATGCAGTGACGTGGCATCTTCCATTTCTTTTCTTTTGGGCCATACTTGATCTTGGTAATTTTTTGGCATTCATTGTCTATTGCTATTGCTTTTTTTGCCTTTTACATTAGTGTTCCAGTCATTATGTGTATTGTTTTCTTAGCTCTGCTTGTTTCACTTTGTATCAATTCATGTAGGTCGTTTCCTACTTTTCTGTATTCATTATAGTTATCATTTCATATATCTCAGCAAGTCTATTATACTCATGTATCACAGATTGTTTAGTTGATGGCCATCTACTTTCTTTCCAGTTCTTTGCTACTCAAAAAGTACTCCAAGTACTGCTCAAAAAGTACTACTACCAATATTTTGGTTTGTATAAAGCCTTAACTTTTGTCAGTGACCTTCTTGGAGGATGTATGCTTAATAGCGGAATCTCTGGGACAAAATGTCCTTGGATATTTTAGGTACTTTATTTGCATAATTCTGAATTACCTTTCAGAATGGTTGTACTAATTCACAGCTTCATCTCCCATCTGATTTTGTTAAGAGTTCCTCATCTGAAGGCTTTATGTCCCAAGAGCTAAGTTATTTAGCTTGACTCACCATACTTCAAAAGAGGGATTCTAGTAATGCAAATGTCAAATAGCCAGCCCATTTTGACCTAAGACAGATTTTTAGAAACAGCAAACTCATAAGTAACCTATGGGACAATCTTCTTCTCTCTCCTTTCTGTCCTCCTCTACCATACACAGGTGGGGCCCAAGAACAGCTGTTTAGGAAATTGCATAGCTTGTGAACCCAATCTCATCACAAATCACTGCTCTGCCAGATTCTTAATAAGTTGGAATTCCCTTTATCCTTCCAAAGTCCAGGAAGACAAGTAAACCCTCCCTTCTTAGGGATTCCATTCTATAGGCCCACAGGAGATAAGACAGACCTGCTCAGGCCCAAGGCCAAGGTGCCCCCAGGTCAGAATGCTTAAGTTAATTGCCATAACAACTCACATTTCTAGAGCACTTGAAGGTTTTTGAAGTACTTTATATAAGTTATCTAATTAGACTTTCTCCACATCCTTGTGTGGTGAGGTCATATCATCACCTCTTACAGATGTGGAAACAGGCTTAGATCTAGAGGTCCTAACACAAGGAGACAAATTTGGTCTCCTAGGTATAACTGAAGCTTTGAGAAGAGCAAACCTATGAGTGGAATATGCCTCTGAAGGGTATACGTTTTTCATAATAAACAGAATAGGTAACATCAATGAAAGGAAAAATATAACTGATTTTTGTCATCAGAGTATACTGTAAACCATTTGGACAGAGAGAGGATATGAATGAGTTTGGGAAACAGATCCTGGCACGTAAGTATGTAGTGAGAGGGCGTTGCATTTATCTTGCTATCTCCAGAAGCTCTTATTGCCCAAAGTGGGGTAGCTAAGCCAGTAACTTCTTGACTTGCCCCAATGATAATTTCATCCTTCAGAATATGGAAGCACCAACAAGGGGGATTCTCTTATGGAGCAAAATCTCACTGCTAAGGAAGAACAGATTGTTGGAGTGAAAATTATTGGAACATTAACAGGAAGAGTCTGAAAACTAAACAGAAGCTGGGTATAGTCTGACATGTGATTTTTGGTAGAGCAGATTTCAGATATTTCGGAGGAAGGATAGGTAAGATATCACAGACTAAAATTCTTCAAGGGAAGTCAACACAGGAGAGATAAGAAATTCTCAACAATGACAAGAAATCGAGAGAAATAATTTAAAATGAGAAAACGAAAATTATGTGATAAAGTTGATGTGAATGCACAGGTAATTCACCAGTCAATTTAGATCTTTAAAAGATGTATACAGAAGATGGAAGCAAGGCCAGGCAGCAGAGACTGAGTACAGAAATCTTGTATAGTACAAAAGCGATGTAGACTGCTAAAGCTTGGAATGAGCCAACGCAGGCAAAGAAGACTAAGCAGGGCAAAAATGCTTTTTTTTAAGCTACATTGGGTAAAGGAGAAGGATCAAAGAAAGGAAAGGTTTGCTGTTTGGGCCAAATAACTGACAACAGGGATAAGACAGCACCATTCAGTTCTCGGGCTGCTTTCTTTTTTTTTTCTTCACTGCCAAGGGTATTGACCTTTGGACAGAACCAAAGGACAGAACCAAAATGTCTAAGAATACGGAGATAGTAACAAAGCTTCCCTTAATGAATTCTACTCACCTGGTCCCTATAAACTTCATCCCCCCCTTTTTTTCCAGTCATTTCAGTCATGTCCAGCTCTTTGTTAATCCATTTGGGGTTCTCTTGGCAAAAATACTGGAGTAGTTTGCCATTTTCTTCTCCAACTCATTTCAGATGAGGATCTGAGGCAAACAGAGTTAAGTGACTCACCCAGGGTCACACAGCTACTGAACTTGGGAAGAGGAGTCTTTCTAACTTTAGGTCTGGCACTCTACCTGCTGAGCCACCTAGCTACCCTCACCCTTAGGTACTGCAAAAACTGATAGATGTGCTTCCTAAGCCATTGTCAATGATACATGAAAGATCTTTGAAATTAGGAGAGGTACCAAAGCACTGTACAAGGATAGATGTTTTGTTCCCAACCCCTCACCCAAAAAAGGAAAAGGATAACACCTATAAACTGTAGGCCAGCACACTTGTCTTCTGGGCACAATCCTAGAATGCGTTATTTAAAAGATCTGGAAAAGGAAGTGATGCTTACAAAGAAGCAGTGTGGCTTTAACAAGAACAAGGCAGGCCAGATTAACCTCTTTTCTTTTTTCGATGAAGTACTAAATTCGATCAGGAGAATGCTAAAGATTTAGTTTACCCAGAATTTAGCAAAATAGTCAAAATGCTATTGTGCAGAAGACGGAGAGACATGGACTAGACTATAATAGTTATGCATTCCAAACTGGGTTTTTTCCCTATATTCTGCAATACAGCCACCTGTGTGCTGTGACTCTGCCGCCTGTATCCAAGCCTTTTCATTGGTTGTCCCCCCGTTTCTGTAATGTACTCCCTCCTTACCTTTGCCTAATAAGAGTCCCTCTCTGCCTTTAAGATCTCTCTCAGTCACCATCTCCTGCGTGAAGCCTTTCATTGTCCCTTAATTGCTAGTGCCCTCCCTCCTAAACTACCTCATATTTAACTGTGTGCATGCATTTATTTACTTATGTTTATGTTGTGTACATTTTTATATGTACTTGTCTCCCTTATTTGAATATAAGTTCATTGTGAGTAGGGATTGCTTTATTCTTTGTACTTGGATGTCCAGTATATAGCACAGTGCCTACCACATAATAGGTGCTTAATAAACACTTGTTTATTTTGTGTGTGTGTGTGTGTGTGTGTGTGTGTGTGTGAGTGTGTGTGTGTGTAAGTGAGAGGGACTGGAATAACGTATTACATTGTCTGTTTGATCTTCATATAAGATATTCTTTTTATTTTTGAGGTTATTTTGAAGGGTGGCAAGGAACGTAGCACTGGTGCTACCGGAGTCAATTCAGATTCCTCCCGTTCCCATGCTATAATCCAAATTCAGATTAAAGATTCAGCCAAGAGAACTTTTGGAAGGTAAGGTGGAAAGCAGAACAGTCATATTGAATGTGATGGGTTAAATGAAGTAGCCCATCCTACCATTCTTTGGTTCAAAGATGGATAGTAGGATCTGTGTGCCTGTATAAGTCCCAGGAAAAAATGCCATTGGCAGGTACAAAATAAAATAATGACTTTTTCCTGGCAAGCCCTATACTAATAAAGGGACAACAGTTACTACTTACTATAAAAATATTAGTACAAGAAAAGGAGAGATGGATTTAAGAGAATTGAAAGTTTTCCTCTCTACTCCCCAATGTGCCAAAAATATTTGAATGAAGAAACAAAACAGTGGGAGCACATTTTTAATTTTCCATAATTTTTTTTACTAGTCAGCTCCTTATAGTAATTGATGAGTTCAGCAAACATTTGAACACATGTCTGCTTATCTTTCTTAAAGATAATAGATAAAAGTTGTTCTATTTCAAATTTCCTGAACTGTTACTTCTGGAGTATCAGAAATTACTTTATCTTATCCTTAAATGGTTCTTCTCCAACTTGGAGAGGAACCATTTGTCTGTTCCCAGTTAGGTTATGCCTCCCTCAAATTAAGTATCTATTTTTGTGGAAACCATTGCAATTCAGTATGTGTGTGTATGCATGTGCACCCTGGGGTATCAGCAGTAAATAATTGCCCTCACAACCGATACCTCATCATGGCTAGAAGAACTCCATTTGCCTTGGTTCTGCACCTCATTTGGCAGGAGGTGTCTGGAAGGATGTCTGACATCTAATCTTTTCCTCAGAACTGCCCTCAGAACCAAGTGACTTGCGTTGCGATGATCTGGCGCGAAGCATCGGTGTGATCTATTGCTCTGGGAGTACAGCACTAGAATGCTGTTCCCTGTGCCACTAGTTCTTGGTATAACATGTTATTATGATACCTCAGGGAAGCTATGAAACATTTTTCCTTTCTTGAGAAGGGAAAGTATTAAGGTTGTTGTGCTTTTAATATTACAGCATGTTGTCTGCCATCAAATTTAAGAGGAAAACCCCAGGCTAAATAAATCCTTTTTCTTCCCCACCAGGATATCTTTCATTGACTTGGCTGGAAGTGAGAGAGCAGCTGATGCCAGAGATTCAGATAAACAAACAAAAATTGAAGGTGCAGAAATAAACCAGAGCCTTCTAGCTGTAAGTTGTTTTTAAGTGAAGAAAATTATTTTCTGCTTGTGTGAATGCATGCGTGCATTCATGCTGGTTCAGATGTAGCGCTGATAGATTTCAGATCATTGGTGAAGATGGACATGCTCACCTAACCGAGAGTGCCCCTGAGTGGCCAGGGAATGTCCTAACCAGCAGTAGTTTTTTCAGAAGTGTGGTTGGAGGTAGCAACATAGTTAAGATTTTATACAGCTTTCCTGGTTGCCTCTGTTTTCTAGTTCCTACCACGAGCCCTCAAGTCACAAGAAGACGAGTCAGGAAACTATTATTAATATACAGAGTAGGATTTAATTAAATATTAAATAGGGTGGTAAAACAATGAACAACAAACATCATAGAAATTCAGAGCTGGGAAGGCTGGAGAGTTCATGGAAAGATTCATGAAGAACGTGGACTTTCAGTTAAATGATATTATTACCGTTTTATAGATCAGGAAAATGAGGCCTTGATGGAGCAAGCACCCACCCATTCAGGTCTTCCCTCCCAGCCTAGTCTTTTCCCTGTAGCACATTGTTATATTTAAATCCATACCTACATACATTAAATAAGATAGTCTTATATGCACATGTCCCTTTTTTGGTGGGAAGTGGGGAAGCCAGAGCTCTTACTATTTCTTCCACTGGTCCCCCCTGAATTGTCACTTCCAACCTCCCCAAGACCCATGAGGGAGGATATAGGCTTAGTTTGTTCTGAACCCTTCCCCCTGGCAATATAAGGTAGGTGGTACAATCTGAACAAGACCCTCCAGTCCCCTGTTCTTCAGTGTAGAGAGGTGACAAATGCAGACAGAAAACTTCGTAGGCACATATTGTAAGTCAGACCTCTGCGTTTTGATACCTAATAGATGTATTGCTTTTCTCTCTCGGTTGTTAGCTAAAAGAATGCATCCGTGCACTGGACCAGGAACATGCTCATACTCCCTTCAGACAAAGCAAATTAACTCAGGTAAAATTCAAGTTTTCCTCTGTTTTTAACAAATATTCATTCAATAACTAGTACAGAGAGCACACTGTGCTAAGCACTATGGGAACTTACAAAGATGCATGAAACACATTCTCTGCCCTCCAGGAGCCTACAGTCTAATAGTATAGAAAGACATGGAGAAATAATTATGGTAGAAGGAATGCATCAGTACCCACTTTTGACAATTGAGGGTCAGCGTGGCATATCAAAAAGAGTGCTACAGGCTTCATCTCCTGGTTCTGACGTTGGCTGGGCCTGGGCAGTTCGTTACTTTTCTGTTACTTTCAGTTTATCAGTAATATGGATATATTTGTACTCCCTAGCCTACAGGGGCTGCTTTGGGAATGTGCTTCATAAATATTAAGGTGCTAGAGAATGGAGCGCCGCTGTTGTATCTCGTGTTCTTGCCGTGCTTATCATGTCATATTCCCTGACATAGGACATAACTTGCGATTTTGCAAGCCAGGTGTGATAAGCTTGTAATAGACCGGAGGCACATGTGCTACATGTAGCTGGAGTTGACCTTAGAGGTCATCCAGTCATCAGAACTGTGATGGAAAGGACTTTAGACTTCTCCTAGTGCTCTCATTTTACAGAGGAGGTGAGAGATCCAGAGAGAAGAAGCAACAAGGTCAGAACTAGCTATTTTGTGCTGAATAGGGACAAGAACCCAGGGCTTTTGACTCGAAGTCCAAGGCTCTTTCTACTCTGTTATCCTACTGTTTTGCTGGTACTATTGCTAGACACCAGTTTTATGAAGCTGTGTCTGTACGGTATCTGTGCATAGTAGGTACCCAATGAATATGTGTTAACCGGCTAAATTTAGTTGACCTAAAATATTTATGAGCATTTTTTTTTTCTTGATAGGTACTGAAGGATTCTTTCATTGGTAATTCCAAAACCTGCATGATTGCCAATGTGTCACCTAGCCACATGGCTACAGAGCATACCTTGAACACTTTACGTTATGCCGACAGGTGAGAAAAGAGACTCCTTACCTACAAATGGCTTCACATCAATGTACTCATATGATTTTGGACAGCTAGTTCTGTGATAGCAAATAATTGCTTTTGTAGGAGCTGTCTTGCTATCACGAGAAAATTTCGTTGGTCATCTCGGGCACTCTGCAAATTTGGCAGGAATGAATACAGGTGATGCAGGATAGGCCAAGATACTTGGGCTCTAGGCCCTGCCCCGCTGCTTAGTTATGTAACATCAATCCAGTCGTTTTGCCGATGGGCACCCTTGTTTACAAAGGTAGGTTGGACCAGATAACATGGAAGGTCCCTTCTGACTCTGACACTGCCTGGTGTTCCTATGTAGCAGCATGCATCAGTGATATGAGAGTCACCGAGATAACGAAAAGGGCAAGTATGTTCTTGGCATGTATAAACAACGGCCCAGGATGGAACGAACAGTGATTTGATGTGCTTGGTAGTTTCAGCACTGGGGAGGCTTTCACTCGGACATTGAGTCACAGAGACTCAGAGACACAGAGAAAGCACAGAGAAGATCAGCAAAATTAGAGAGTGCAAAGCTAAGTCTATGAGAAGCCTTGAGAAAAAAAGCTCACATTTTCCTCAAACACATGAACATTTTTTGCATAGTGCTGCTCAGATGTCGCAGCTGAGAGTACATTGAGAGAAAATAAACTCACATGACAACAGGAAGAATATGGTTTGGACGTGAACTTTCTGGCCATGAGAAATTGTAATATGTGCAGCCTTACAAGGATCTCTCCTGGCCCCAGAGTTAGGAATCATCATCTGTGTTACTGGGGAAACATGCTGCATTGACGGTTTGTTTTTTCCTTTTTTCTCCATTGGATGTTTCACAGTCATGTCTCGGTGGCTGGGTAGCTGCTTTCACAGCCAACAGGAAGCATTTTTGTGAAACATTTTATTTCTTAAAGTCTGTGGTGTTTTCAAACACACAGGCACAAGAAGCAAGTTCCTCTAAAGGCTTTCCATTTCCTGCATTTTGCTTTTTACTATATGTCAGGACACCAGCAATGCTGGGGTAAGAGCAACAGCCACACCAGCCTTAGGAAGAGAGCCTTAAATTAATGTAAAATATCGTTTCCAAAAAAGGTAATATCACACGGAAGCAACATATGACCCTAGGAGAAGATAGCTGATCTTTCTGCTTCAGTGATTAATTAAGAAACCAACAGCAGTAACTGAAAATAAATGGCTCTCTCTAAAGGCTTACATTTTATATGCTGAGATAGCTGTATGGTTGATGAAATAGTAATGGTCATAATAGCTGGCATTTGTACAGCGCTTTAAGGGTTACACAGGGCTGTCTGTACATTATACTCATCTGACCCTCACAACAACCCCATGGTAGGCGGTGGGATTATTCCTGTTTTACTGAGACTGAAACTGAAGGCCAAAGAATCACTGGAATACTTGCCCAGGGTCACATAGCTAATAAGCGTCTAAAAAAGGATTCGAACTCAGGTCTCCCTAGTTCAAAGTCTAACCCTCCATCTACTACAGCAAACTATTTCCATGATTATTATAGACTAATATGTACTTGGTGATATTTAGTATCAAAGTCCTTACTCCTTTTATGTGTTAAATTGGATCTGATGAAAATGTTTTTAAACTAATGAAAAGATTACAGGAGGTTTGGGAGTGCCTATTTTTTTCTTTTTAGTTTCCCCAGTGATTAAGTCTTTTATGATTCCCTAATATAACATTATTATTAAATGGACCTAAAGTAATGTACCTTACTGTGATAAATGTATCAAAAGAGAATTCGTTGTTCAGCTGGGAAAACTGGATTAGTGAGGCTAGTCATAATGTTTGCTTGTGACCAGCCTTAAGCTGACTTGCACCCTGTTATTGGTAGAATGTAGTGGAATTTAATTAAGTTGCATAACTATCCTTTAATGTAAATATAGGGTAGTTTCTTGATTTGGAAGTTCCTGTAGATGTCTTCTGGATTTAGGATTCTATAGTTACATTCTCTGACCTCTACAAGTAGCATTTTGTTGTTTTGTTTTGTTTTTTTATATAAACTGCAAAGCTCAGATTATTATAAGAAGAAATTTAAGACAGCCCGGATTCATAGTAGCACTTCCTACTTTACTCCTCTCAGTCTGAAGCCCACATTGTAGCATCAAAGCATAGCTTACGATAGTTTCCATTTCGTCTTTTATACCTATTATCCTACTACTCTGTTGTCTTGACAGACTTTAATCTCTTGTCTTTTAGGTAGAAAGGGAAGAATCTCAACTAAGCATAAAAATAGAACTCTTTCATTTTCAGTAATGACTAAAGTGGTTATTTGGTCATAAAGGAATCACTTCCAACAAGATAAAAGAATCGGTGGTTATTTTTAGGACCCATTCATTCAGCAAACATTTATTAAGCATATGCTTTAAGGCGCTGTGCTTGGCTTTGGGGATAGTCAAAAACAAAACCACCTCTGTTGTCCAGAAGCTTGCATTCTACTGGGACCCTGTTGCACAACACTGGTCTTTGCAGGTATTTGAAGTAAAAATATCTCTAAAATGAAGACCAGAATAGTATTTTCATTGGTGGCCTTTTTATGATTCCAATTTCCCTACCAAATTTTATAGTATATACTTATGTTCTCTGACTTTTAGAAAAAGGATTTTTTTTTTCTCATGAAATATAGTCCAGAATGCTTATTGCTCCCCCTACCTCACTCCTCCTCAGTCTACCCATTTTGTAACACCAAAAATTTGGTCCAGGACCAAATTTTGCATTTATCTTGCCACTCAGATGTCTTGTTAGCTTTATATCTCTTGTCTTCCTAGATGAAAGGGAAGAATCTCAACTAAGCATAAAAATAACATACTACTTCCATTTAGAATTCTAAATAAATATCTGAAATAACATTGAAATTAGGAAGCATTGCCCTTCGTAATGTTTTACAACAGGAAAGGCTTTTAGCCATTAAATCCTGGTTAAGGTATAAGTCCAGGTTAATCCTGCTATATAAAATTCCCTTGAGAGCAGAAAAATTATTCTTCCCTTTCTGGAATAAGTACAGCTAGGTCCTGATTAATCTGAACAGTGAATCCCCTGAAGTGGTCACATTATTCAAATATGCACTGCATATTTCCATTGTGCTGGAACTAATTACAGTATTTTATATAATGATAATTTTAAATAGTGCAAATTCCAGCACATACAGCTCTTTCAAGGGATTCTTTGTTCATGCTGATTCGGACCTATGTATTCCAGTAATAAAAGAATATGTATTATTTAGAGTTTTTTGTCTGTCTCCAATATAGTGAATAAATCCTAAGACTGGCTGCATCTGATCATCTGATCTAGGTATTGTTCCTAAACTCTCCCACCCAAGAGAATATTTGTCCTATTCTGAAATATTTTCCGAGGAATTTCAAGACTTTTTTTGCTCAAATAAAGGCATTTTTCCTATGCCTAATTTGATTCTATTTTTTTCTTATTCAGCCTTTATGGAAGTGAGGAATAGGAACTTCCAGTATTCTCAATAGTATTGACTTTTTTTTTAATTGCAGGCTGTTGAAAAATAAAGATCATAAAAATAATACATATTTAACATAAAATGCTTACTTGCAGGGTGAAAGAACTAAAAAAAGGAATTAAATGCTATACCCCAGTTACCAGTCGAAATCGGTCATCTGGACATGTGTCTCCAAAACGGATTCAGTGTTCACCTTCGGTGCTGCTAGCAGACAAATGCTCTCCCAAAAAAGTGAAGTTGGGATTTCAGCAACCTCTCACATCGACCTTCGGCACTACACGAGGAAAGTGCTATCCTTCAGCCTTTCATTCAGCCAATGTCCCTTTTTCTTCCACTCCCAAAGTCACTGGCAAAGGGAACGTATCCAAAGGTAATCTTAGCCATGTATGCATCACTCCCATGACTCCTCTTAAAGAACCTGCTAAGGCAGGGTCTCCTGCAAAGAAGAAGACGGAAGATTCTACATTGGGTTTTGAGAAACTCTGTCCTATCAAGGACCTTTCTGGCAATCCAACCACAGCCACAGTGCTAGGAAACAGAGGCATGGGCCTTGGGGAGACCTGTGTGCCAGGCCAGTACAAAAGAGTACCAGCAGTGCAGCCTGTGCAGAAGCAACTTGTGTCCCGAGGTGAATTCTCTTTTGGTGAGCCCCCTCATGGAGGGCAGTGTAGTCAGACCTGTGAGAAGGTGCTGGCCAAACGCCGCTCTGAAGCTTGGACTACTATACCTCCTCATCAGAAAGACAGGGAAGCACATTTGCGCTTTTACCACCAGCAGTTTCAGCAACCACCTCTTCTCCAGCAGAAGTTAAGCTACCAGCCGCTGGAACAGTTTTTATGCCAATACAACCCCCAAGATATTAGAGTCCAGCAAGATATACCTACCTTGCTTCCTTCCTACTCCCCAAACCAAGATGTCACCCAACTGGAAGACCTAGATGACAGTGATTTCAGTGAAGATTCTTTTTCACCTATTTCTAACCAAAGGACAGCCAAGAGAAGAAATACCCAGGAATGTAATGAACATTCATTCTTCCTTCATAAGAGAAAAGAACAAGGAACTGAGGCTCAGGAAGCTGGAAGTGAGCAGAGTTTGTTTTTTAACTACAGGATAAATACTCAAGAGAATGATGTGAATGAACATTGGGTTTATGCCAGGAATCCAGCCACGGCAGAGCTGAACAGTGAGCACCAAGACAACAAGGCCCTTTCTGATTGGAGCATAGAGGGGGACTCGACTTCCTCAGACTCCTCTCCAGGTGACAACATAGCAGAGCAACCTTACTGCTCTCGGGTGGATTTTGTTCATGACAGGAGAAGTAACCGAGCATCTGAGCACAAACATGTCCCTTTCAAAGATGAACCTCGTCTCCAGGCTGATGGCACCTCATCCCCACCAGAAAGGGACACATCCACATTCTCAATGTTAAACCTTGCAGATCATGAGTCTTCAGATCAAAGAGATTCAGTCACCTTACCACAGGAAAAAAGCTTTAATAGCAGCCAAACTCAGCTGATGAAACCAATGAAGAAAAGTAACCTTCATGTTGAAGGAGACTTTTGTGAAGGAGCAAAGATATCAGCAGAGTCTGCTTCCTGGCTAGAGGCCCCTCTCACAATGTCTCTTCTTGAGAGCACAGACAAGGAAGCTTCTAATGAACCCATTCTTAACCAGATGCCAAGATCTCCTCAGAGAAGGAAATGGGTACTGGATATGAGCACACCACATTCTGAAAAGTGTGACAAGGAGGTCAGAATACTCAATACAATCAAAAACCTCACAGCAGAAAATACTAGTATGCTCCCAGGTTTGGACAAACCAACATTGGCATCTGATAGCAAGTCAGCTCTGTTGTTGTCTCTACAATCAGAGGACCAGTGGTTTTTGTCAGCCTGCGCTTCTGCTGAACCTCTTGGTGGTCTCCCAAACCTATCTTCCTCAGCAGTCCATCAGGACTCAGTTAATGATCTCTCAGTAAATGAAGCCAATGTAGAAGAGTCCTTGGAGATCGAAGTGGGAACAATGGCCTTCAGAAACATAAAATGTCAAGACTATGTAAACAGCAAGCATTATGATGCAGATACAGAAGAGACCGTGCTGAGCTTGCATTTGAGCTCCCCAGAAAAGCCCTACCCTAACAAGGAAAGTGTAGGAGTCAGCCACGGGCCAGCTTCTCCCGTGGTTCCTACAGATGTGCCTGAAAAAGGGTTCTCAAGCAGCCCAGAGGCTCTTACAAAAACCAATAGTGTTTATTCCCCTGTCCAGCCCCTAGACCATGAGAACAAACCCCCGAAATCTGGAAGCCCCTTCAAGTTGTCTTTCAGTAGTGAGGAAATTGGGCAGCTAAAACATAGACTGATGCAGAGCATCTTTACACAGACTGCTGAGCCCATGAATTCTTTGGCAAATCAGACTTCAGAAAACCAATCTAACCCTGGCAGTCAAAGTGGCCTGTTCCAGCTTGTGAACGAGAGGCATCAGGAAAGCCTGAAACAAGTGCAGTAAGTTCTGATTTCCTTCTCCTTGCTTGCACTGTCTAGACCTCTCTAGTTCTACATCCTGACACTATGTCATTGGCCAGGTATTACAGCTGGGAAGTAAATTAGAGGAGAGTGTAGTCTAAAGTGACCCACCTTAGAGAAGCTCAGCTTCCCAGGGCTCAGTCCTCTCTGTGCAGGCGACTCTCTGATGTGTCTGTCCAGTCTTTGTCTCTTTCCTGAGCTCCAGCCCTGCATCATCAGCTGCCTCTTGGACATCTCCAATCCAGTATGGCTAAAACAGACTCCACCATTTGTCTTTTCCCCAAAGGTCTCTTCTCTTCCCAACTTTTACTTTTGAGAGTGCTATGTTACTCCCAGTCACCTAAACTCACAACCTCAGTGTTTTCTTCTACTCGCACCCACTCCTCATATCACACCTGTTGTCAAACCTTGTCATTTCTTCCTTCATAGCATCTCTCACATGGGTTCCCTTCCCTCCATGTGCACAGCCACCTCCTTTATGCAGACCCTCATCACCTCTCTACTGCAGTAGCCTTTTAACTGGTCTCCCTGCCTTGAGTTTCTCCCAGTCCAGTCTATTCTTCACTCAACTACCAAAGTGATTTTCCAAAAGCACAGATCTGACCATGTCACCTCCCTAATTCAGTCATCTGGAGTAGCTCCCTTTTTTCTCTAGGATTGAATAGAAAGTCCTTTGGCATTTAAAGCCCTTCACAGCCTGACCCCTTCCACCATTGCTCTTACTTTCCTCACTGCACTCTACGATCCAGCTCTACCCACATTTCACACAATTTCCTGTTTCCATGCTTTTGCATTGGCTGATTCTCACACCTAGAATGCTCTCTCCTCACCTTTCCCTCCTACTTTACTGGGCTTCCTTTAAGATTCAGCTAAAGTTTCACCCTCTGTAGCAGGCCTTTCCCAGTCCCTATTGCTGTTAGTATCTGTCCTCTAAGGTTATCTTCAATTTCCTTTCTATATGTTTTTTATGTACATAGTTATTTTCATATTGTCTTCTCCATTGGAACATGAGCTCCTCGAGGGCAGGAACCAGTTTTGACTTTCTTTATATCTCCAGCACTTTTCACAGTGCCTGGCATACAAGTAAAATGCTTAATAGAAACCTGTTGACAGAAGAATATACTGTATAAGAAGGGCCTACATTGTGGTGTGGAGCTGTAGCCTTAGAGAGACTGAGATGAACAGACAGGGAAAGCGGATATCTGTTCCCATAACCAAATCCATTCACTTAGGTGAATTCAGAAGTATTGGATGTGGTAAAAAAAAAAAAAGGCTGATTCATTCACACAAATCTATATTGCCTAATGCATATTGTGTTACTCAGGAGTACGCCGTCAGAGACACTTGACAAAAGTTTAACTAGAGACGTTTGCCCATCACCATGGGAGTTTTACAGTAGTACATATTGAATCCTTCACAGTAATAAGAGAAATAGGAGCCAAAGCAAAGCCAACCAGTACAGTAACCTCATCTGACAGCTCCCGTGTGTGCAATCCTCAGCTCTCTTGTAAGAAAGATGTGTTTCCTTGTCAGTTCTCTAAGACTGAGATTGTTCGTTTTTAAATAATTATATATTTTTTTAAATTAACAGGTATCCATTTTGTCTCTTTTTTTATCAACCCCTCTCAGTGGGAGAAAAAGGAAACCTAAACCCTTGTAACAAATATGCTCAGTCAAGCAAAACAAACTCCCACATTGGCCAAGTCTGGGAATGTAGGTTTCATTTAGCATCTTGGGTAAATCACCCTCTGTCAGAAGGTGGGCAGCCTGTTTCATCAAGAGGCTCACATTCTAATGGGAGGGAAAACATACAGCCAACTACATACGTGCAAACTATGTAGAAAGGACATGAAAATCGCTTGCAGCACGTCACAGCAAGAAAGGCCTCTGGCAGAGAGAGCGAGAGAGAACACATCCTCCCATGTTTCTCCGATTTCCTCATTAGATGTTCCTATGGTGTCTGGCAGTACCATAATATCCCGTTATATCCATGGGCCAGCTTGCCTAGCCATTCCTTAAGCAATGGGTTCACCCCAGGAATTTGCAGTATAAGGTATTTGCAAGCCTGAGGCTATAGCACAAAGGAAGTTGGTCATTCCAACTTAGGGAATGAGATAAGGAAGTTTGGGGGGTTAGCACTAGGGTTGTTTTTCTCTACAATATGCCCTTCCAGGGAAGGAAAGGAGGACATCAGTCAATAGAGGAAAATGAAACACAGATGTGGCTCGAAAATTGTAAAAAGAAAGGAAAAACATTTGCTGAGAGACCGTTTCTGTGTCCTGTCACAGCAGTGGCATCTATTGTCCATAGACCAAAAGGCTGAGTAGCCCTTGGAACCTGAAGCAGGAAGGTAGCTTTCTTCTGAAGCAGTCAAGTCTAAGCCTATTGGCTCCAGAGGAAGGTATGAGTCCTTAGTGGTTCTGTCAGGCCCCATCCCTGATGCAAGTGGGAAAATCCAAGAGCTACAGGAAATATATGATCTGATGGTTTAAGGTTTAAGAATGAGACAAATATAAAATAGTGTACGTGCCTTAAAGTTCTGTGTATAAATCTAAGCTGTTAATAAAACCAACTAAATGCTGTATGAAATGGTGAGTTTGGGGCAGTAGGCAGCCTAGAGAGACTTGACAACTGGCCTGTAGACTATTTTTTCTTGCCTGTTTCCTTTCTTTGTAAGAATAGTCTCCAGAGGAAGGCTGGCACTGCTAGGCAGCCAAGATTTTAATATATATGGCAGCATTTCCCATCAGCTTTGACAGTGGAAGAAAAGCACTAGGTTGCCCTACTTCCCTGAACTTGATCAGGTTTGGGGGCCAATTTATATTTATCTCCTCTGGTAAAAGTTAGAGCAAAATATTGGTTTCCAGGCCGATGGCAGCTCCTGAGGCTTGTAGCCCCAATCAGCAGGTTTGACCATAATTTGCACCAATATTCTTTGGGCTCATTGAGTGAAAAATTCTAGTCTATGTGGGAAAATTTATTGTGCCTAAGTTGAATGCAAGAACTACCATGGCCGATTGTAGGGGCCCTGCCCTCAGGGAGCTTATGGTCTAGCTGAGAAAACAAACATTTAAACTAGCATTGCAGTACAAGGCATTATGTGATTCAAGTACAAAATGAGTGGTCCAGATACTATCTTTCTGCCTCCCCACACCCAGTCCCTTCAAAACTAGTCCGGCACGAGATGCCGCCTAAGAAAACTGCCAGAGAAACCTGGAGTGGGGGATTTTGGAGTGTGAACAAAGCTTCTTTCTCCTAAAAGGATTAAGACAGGAGTCCTTGTGTTTCCCCAGGCAGGTTGTCATTCAAGCCCACCAGGAACAGCTGGACAAAATGGCAGCACTAGATTTCAAGGAGGAGAGTTTGATGGATCAAATGTCAGCAGCTGTAAGTATACCATGGAAGGGCCTCTGGAATGTGGGCCCATTAGCTTCAAGATGAAGTCGCACAAATTAGCCTCCCAGTTATTTCTTAATTCTCTGTAATAGAATAATCGTTGGCTATTAGCTGACTTGAGAAAGTCTCAGTACTGTGCTGGCCTTAAGACTTTTGAAGTTCGTGGGCTCAGCCTGAAGCTGAGGCTTCTGTCACTCTCTTAGCTGCTTCAGTCTCTTTAACCATTTATCAAGGACAGGTGCTTTGGTCATTAGACAGCCTTGGTATCCGGAAGGACTCAGTGTCTTGCCAGCCCCAGGCTCAGTCCCTGATAGGCTTGGATTAGTCTCTGCAAGCTCAGAGCAGCCTCAGGTCTCCTTCACCAGGCCAGAGGATGACTAATGGCCAGGGATAAAGTCAGGTAGACCCGAGTTCAAATCCAATCTCAGTATTTACTAGCTGTGTGACCCTGAGCAAGTCACTAGGGCAACCTCTGTCTTCCTCAGTCTCCCCAGCTGTGAAGTGGAGATAATGATAGCACCTCCCTCCCAGGGTGGTTGTAAGGATTAAATGAGATAGATTATAAAACACTTAGCACAGCCCCTGGCACATGGGCTCTATATAAATGCTACCTGTCATTATTATTTCTCATTGTTACTGTTAAGAGATCTGGTTAGTTCCAAGACTAAAACAAGTTTGTTTTAGGTGTCAAACCAGATCCCCCAGCTAGCTCTTGGGATGGTTTTACTCCATGAGAATTCTCCAATCTCTCTTTTCCCTTTGGGACCAAGCTGGGATTGGGGAGAAAGGAACAAAATGTCCTGAGGATTGTGGAGGGGCCAGAACTAGCTTCACCTGCTTAAGCCAGCCCAGTCAGCTCCTTCCTAGCACCCACTGAGAGTTCTTAATAATGTGCTGCGAGCTACACCCAACAAATGACAACTAGCCATCTGACTACTTTGTCCTGCTCCATCTCCTTTCCCTGTAAGAATCCTCTAATGGAAGAAGCGTTGAACTTAGAATCCAGGGATTTTCAGCTCTGTTCCTCACTTGCTACATAACTTGGGCAGGTCACCTCACCTGTGTCAACCTTTTTCCTCATCTGTAAGATGGGCTTAATACTTAAACAACCTACCCAGCTGCGCTACTGTGAAGAAAGTGCTTTATAAGCCTGAAAGCACTGTCACACATACATATACATATATGTTTGTGTGTCTGTATGTATGTGTGTGTGTATTATATATATATATGTCTGTGTGTGTTATTGTTATGAGCTCTTTGGCATAGAGATGTAAGGTAACATCCTCTGTATTTGTTAGTTTAAACATGTCCCTGAGACAAATTCTCATTCCATCCACTAAGAAAAGATCCCACCTCTCTAGCTGTTTGTTTACCTTGTGAGGTGATTGAGAAGAGGCAAGGTGGATTCGCCTGTTCCAGTGTAGCTGCACACTCAAGTTACAGTGCTGACACCAACTCCCCACTCACTAGCTGCTGCAGTCACAGTTCGTCTCCTTTCTCACAGTGGGCCCAGCGGTTCAGTGGATGCTAGCCCTCCTTACCAGCGACTGCAGGGGCTAAGCAAACATTGTGAGAGGCTGGCTGCTGGAGAAGGGGGAGGAATGAAAATGGCTAACAGTAGAAGAGAACCCATGTCTAATATCATGTTTTCCTTCTCGCTAAGATAAAGGATCCATATATTTCAGCTACTATGGAACTAAATCTCAGCTGAGGCCACCAAGCCACATTTAGATCAGTTCACTTTATTCCTATATTTATGAACTTCTATACTATGGCCAGGGCTAGACTGGGGAATAGTATGGGAGAAAATCGGTTTTCCCAGCCTGGGTAGGGAAACAAGACACATTTCATAGAAATAGCCAAATAACAGTATGAGGCGGCATTTGATTGAACATCACTAAATGTTACCACTATACATAACTGGGGACAGAGAATAACAGGGTGAGATGACTGAGGGCTGCAGCGATTGAGGAAAATATCATGATTGTTGTAGTTTCAGTAGGGGAACTAGATCCTGAAGGATGAATAGAATTTGAATATAGAGGAAGAGGGAAAGCTTGAGTAAAAGCCACATTGCAGATGAGCTTGCCATGTTTGCATCACAATGAAGAGACTAGCCTGAATCAGGCAGAAGGTTGGGGGTTAAATGTGGATGATAGCTGTAGACACTTCTATAGCACTTGTCAGTTTGCTGAGAACTCTGTGTGTGTGTGTGTGTGTGTTATATGTAAAAGGTTCTCTGATCTTCACAACAGCCCTTTGAGGTGGGTAATTCAAATGTTATCACCATTTTACAGATAAGGAAACTGAGGCTCACAGAAGGAATCCCAGGACTAGAAATGGAAGAGTTGTTCTCCACTTCAGGTCTTCCAAATCCAGGGCTCTTTTTATGACACCATAGTGTCTTTAAGAAATGAATTCAGGAACACCTGTTTCCCACATTTTTCATCGAACCGTCCTTGTTTCCTCCCCTAGGATTTTGAAGACTTTGTGACTAAGCTAGATGAAATCTTGGTCCTGAAATCCAAGTGTATCCAGAGTCTCCGAGACCAACTGCAGCTCTACCTTGCCTGCTGCAGGCCTGAAGCTTCCCTAGAGAGAACATCAGTCTCTTAGACGGGAGGGTCTTTTGGAGAGGTGGAGAGGGCTTTGGGGGTGGGGAAGGAATACCCCTGCATACCCTGACTGTGCCAACAACTTATTTTTATTCTGGTTCATTCATGCCTAGTGCACAATTGAGTTAAGGGAAGGCAGGGTAGAAGATACCTGTGCGGCAGAGGTGTCAGCTATGTGGAGTGGCACCGTGCACCTCTGGCGAATGAATCCCCATGCCTAGTGCTCCTAGCCTTCACGTAGACCATGCTGTGTGGCAGTGACCCTTAAGATAATGCAGCGGCTTGTTTGTAGGGCACAAAATGTCTGTTGCTGAATGAACAGCCCCACCAAAGATCAGGAAGATACTAGGTGGAGATGCTGGACAAATGCTGTGTATAAGTAAGCAGGAGGGCTAGAAGATTCGGACACCAAGCATTTAGGGAAAAGAACCTTGTTGGGATGGAACGCTGCTGTTGCTTGGCCAGCTGCACAGCCCTTTTAGGAGAACAGAATTTGATTCCAGTATCTCTGATAGTTAGCAAAAGTGTAAGTGATAGGCAGGAATTGCCTAGAATTTTTTCTAAGCTTGAACTTTGAAGGTCAGGGAGTGAGTGGAGGAGGGGTTACACCATTAGCTGACAGCCCCTTTCTTTACTCCGTGGTGGTTTTGACAAAATTGAAGAGTTATCAATTCAGGTCCAGACCTCTCCCACATACCAGGGATTGGAGACTAAGAGTGGTTTGAGTTTTTAAGTTGACTATTTAAAAAAAATTAGTGAGATTATGTTAAATTTGACATGTATTTAATAAAAGAGGTCTGATTTCCACACCCTGTAGGCCAATCTGTCCTTTGTTCTTAAATGGAAGGCTATTTGTGACTTTGTGCTTATGAGATGTTTTGTGCTATGACTTACCTTGATCCTTCTCGTCTGGAGGGTTATGTCTGATGAACAAAGTATTTGTTTGTGCTGCTCATTTCTGCATCTGGAGTTTTCTTTCTTTCCTACTCAAAGTGGTGATGGCTCTCCAAGCAGACTTGGGAATAATGTACCCACTGTTGCCTAACGTCATTATAGCGTATTCACCTGCCTCTTTTTGACCCTTCCAAAAATCCTGTGAGTCGGGCAGGGCAAAGATCATTGTCCCCATTTTATAGGCTGGGAACTGGTGTTTAGGTGAAACAGTGTGCCCAGTCGTACAGAGAGTTAGTGAGCTGAGACTGGAGACTCTATCTCTTGCCTTCCACACCCCACATTCCCAGGCCATATTAATCCTGCCTGGGAAAAAAATTAGCAGTGACAGTGAGACCCCTCAGGTCCATAATACTGTACTGTACTCATCCTAACCTGGAAACGCTTCCTTAACTCATGTAAATTAGGGCAAGCTCTAAGCAGTCCTGCACCAGTGTGAAGTGTAATGGAAATCCCTTTGCTAACTACATGACCAGGGGCTTATCTCTTTAAGCCTAAGGGGGATCTGCACATGGCACCCACACAGTTCAAAGACAGAAGTACTGATCCGCATAAGCACAGCTTTTTTGTCAGATTGTTAGAAGACAGCAGCCCTCAAGTGAACGAGCCATTAATTAACAAGCCAGAATATCGACACGGGTACAGCTTTCCATGTGGTTAAGGTGGACACTACATAACCGATGCCCATGATTGTGGTCTCTCCTTGTGGCCCAAGCAGCTCACAAACCCCCTGCAAGGTGCTCCTTGGGTTTGTGGCTAAAACTGCTGCCCCTGTAGCTATGTAATTTTGCTGGGGACTCAGTTCACCCCAGTATCTTTCTTGGTCAAAGTACGGTGAGCCAGATTTGGATTCCTCTGTTTGTCATTGACAGACCCTGTAATGACCTTCCACAGAGCACAGAGACAGCGTCTCACCTCCTTCCTGTTCCATTTCAGTGCCCCCTCCCCATCCCACACTAGTGTATTTTCTGGTCTATTTAGGGGGATGTATCTTAGACTGTCGAAGGTGAAAAGGGTATTAGATACCACCTTGTCCAAATCTCTCATTTTACAGATAAGGCTAGTTAGTGGCAGAGTCAGAGTTTGAACTCCAGTCTCCTAGCCTGGTACACTTACCTGTACTTACTGTCTCTGGGTAGCCAGAGTAAGTCACTCATCAAACTGGAAGGGCTTCAGCTATATTCAATTAAGTTAACCTTTATTAAGTGCCTGGTAAGTACAGAGCATTAGGGATACAAAGACAAAACCAGAAGCACCCCTGCCCTTGAGGAGCTTACAGGCTGCATAGGGATGAGGGGATAAATACATCCTGTACACAAATAAATATGAAGAATGTACAAAGTTATAGAAAATAATTTCAAGAAGTAACAAATGTTACCAACTTTGGGATATCAGGAAAGTCCTGATGCAGGAAGGGATACCTGAGCTGTGCTTTGAAGAAAGCCAGGGGGTTCTAGGAGACAGGGAGGGAGAGGGAGGCTTTCTGGAATATGAGACCATTTCCACAAGGGTGTGGAGGCTGTCTAGAGAAAAGCAAGAGAGGAAGCCAGTTTGGAACAGAGGGTATAAAAGGGCACAGTATAATTGTAGAGGGTTCTAAATGCCAGGCTGGACCAGAGGACCAGAGGCAGAATGGATTTTAAAGTTCTACTCCAACCCCCTCATTTTGCATGTAAGAAACCAGAGACTGGATATATTAATTTTCCCGACATTAGATGATAGACCCGGTAGTTAACCTCCAGTCCAGTGACTCCAGAGCCAGTGTGCTTGACCCATAGCCTCTCTGAGTTTGTGTAGTTTTTCCTTTTTTAAAAAAGTGGTACTCCCAATCTCACCCAAGCTAGAAGTGCAGGGACCACTTAGAGACCTTGATCTCACTGCTTCTTGGCCTAGGAGCTTTGACACATTCCTTTTCCTGCCTGGACTGATTCACCCCTACTTAGGCACCCTTTGTGGTGGTCTCCTTGCTCCCAAGGTCTCACCATATTGGTGTCAGACTTAATGTGAACAGCCAGTTGGCTTAGCCCACTGCAGCTCAGCTCAGAGCTCCCCCACCAGGAGGGGTTGCACCATTAGACCCTTTCCTTCCCCAGATGGCTTTGGAGAATCTGAAGAGTTGTCAGCTCAGGCCCTGACCCCTCGTGATCTCATGTGGGCCACCACATCCAGCTAGAGGCAGGAGGGATCTACTCTTCATTTTGGATCAGACAAGTTACACAGATGTTTTAAGAACGTTAGTTTGGTAGCCATATGCAAGACACACTGGAGATGGAGAGACTGAAGGCAAGAAAAGCAATTAGGAGACAATGGAATAATTCAGACAAGAGACAATGATGTCCAGTAAAGGCCGGAGATGGGTGTGAGAGATGCTGTGGTGCGAGAATTGACAAGTTTTGGCAACTAGATATGAGGATATCTAGCCTGTACCCAATTATCCATTCTCAGTTTGCTAAATATCTCCACCTGGATAGCCTACCAGTATCTACAGCATCATACCCCAAATGCAATTCATTTTCCCCCCAAAACTCATATGTCCTCCAGCTTCCACTGAGGACATCCTTCCATTAATCTCATCCTTGCCCCTGCCTTCTCAATGCACCCCGGTCCAATCAGTGGTCAAGTCTTGTTTGTCCTACATCCACAGCAGCCCTCTAGTTGTCTTTCTCAACACACTCTGTGGTAGGCCTTCACCCCTCGTCTGAGACAGAGTTTTCTAGAGAAAGAAGGGCACGGCCTTGGGGAGCGCTCACTCAGTAACTGGGGGGAAATGATGTAGGCTAGGAGCCTTGAAAGGTCAAAAAGTTAAGAAAAGCAGTGTCGAGGAAGCTTGAGGCAAGAGTGTGTCCCAGCAGATGAAGATGTGTCAAAAATGGCAAAGAATGAGAGCTGAGGGGGGCCAAAAAACATTGACTTTAGCAGAGATCGTGTAACCTTGGACATACAGCTTCATGGTGAGACCAAGAAATGACTTGAGAGGTGAATAAATTGAAACAACTGCTGTAAATGGCTTTTCCTAGGAGTTTGGCTTTGAAAGGGAGAACTGCAGCATGATAGCTTGAGGGGTTAACAGTGAATATTTTCTTGAGACCTGAGCATGTTTATACGAAGCAGAAAAGGAGTCTATGCATAAGCAAACTGAAGGTGAGGAAGAGACAATTCCGGAGTGGACAAGCTCCTGTAGGAAGTGAGCTGACGGGAACCAAAAGCTCAAGGAGACAGCTCAACCTTGGCCAGGCTACCTCTTTCTTCATCAGACTGGAGAAAAGGAAAATGAGGGCTGAGTACGGGTTTTGAGCTGTGCAGTGGGACAAGAGGGAGCTTGTGACGGCCTCTGTTCTCAGGAAAGCAGATGAGGTCCTCTGCTGACAGTGAAGGAAGGAGGCAGTGTAGAAGTCTAAGGACGGGTTTTGAATAGCCTTATAGAAAATGATAGTAAATGAAAAAGTATAAAAGTATGCCCAAAAGAATGCATAAAGTATAAATGCAGGTGAGTGTGCATTGGAAATCTGTTAAAATAAGTCAGTAATGAACCCCAGTCAGCATGGGCCACATTACTTGTAGGCCCATTCAGCAGGACAAATAGGGAAAAAAAAAAAGGCAAATAGTGGAAGTAGTTCAGCTGGGGTTTTTAGCAAGGGGTGGCTGGTGATGGGAAAGGGAGACAACAAATTCAAGGTAGATGTTAACTTACAGCTGAACTGATTGACCATAGAGGAGGGAAGCAGGTGAGATGGACTAGAACAACTCTACAGCTTTCTTCTAAACACAAGATGTGAGCTTCTCGAGAGTAAAGTCTGTCATTTCTATTTGGATCCCAGCACTTAGCAGTGTTTTGTACATGGCAGGCACTTTTGAAATGTTTCAATTCATTCATTCATTCATAGTAACTAAATTAAATATTCAAGTGCTTACTATTTGCAAGGTGCTGTTTTAGAGTCTGGGGAATCTGGTCCTTGCCTTCAAGGAGTTTCCTGGGGGCATATAATATACATACACAGTTAAATATAGTACAAAGAAAATTCAAAGAGCATGAATAACCAGGGGGAAGGGAAGCTTCCCCACCCCCAGGGTAATCAGGGACAGACAGCTTTACCTGTCACCTAAGCTGAAATTTGAAGGACAAGATTTCTGAGAGGTAGAGATAAGGGGGAAGAAACTGCAAAGAAAACTGTTGTTACTGCATTAAGTCTGAAATACGGAGTCTTCAGAGAACAACGAAGGATCCCATTTGGTTGGACCAGAGTTCACGGAGAATAGTAGGAACATAAGGTCCTAACTGAATGTGAATGGGATAAAGTGACCCATAAAACAGGAGCAGAAGGGATCAGACACCCGAATCCAACAATAAGTTGTTTACAGGAAATACATTTGAAACATAACGCAGAGGTAAAGTAAGAGGATGGGACAGAATCTATTGTTATGCTTCAATCATGACCCAGAAAAAACAACTGCAAAAATAAGACCTAATTAATAGATTAAAAATGAAAATTACATTTTGCTAAAGTGGCACAGATTAAAGCTGGGAAAGCAAGGAGCCAGATTACGGGGAACGTGAAGTGCAATACTAAGGAGTTTGCATTCTAGCTTGTCACCAGTAGGTTTTCTGTGTCTCAGGAGATCATTTTGTTGTGGGGAGGGCAGATTGGAAAGATGAGCCTAGAGGATGGAAGCCAATTAAAGGGTCCAGACCGATATTCTCTTAAAATGCCAAGTCTCAATGGTCTTTCTATCCTAATCCTTTCTCTGGTTCACCTCCTATCTGTAAGACTGCTCCTTCTCAGTCTAATAGTTCCTTATGTAGGCCAATCCCCCTAGCGGTGGGTATTCCCAAAGTTCTGTCCTAGGACCTCAGTCTTCTCCCTCCCTGCTCTCTCTGGATAACTCCCAACAACTATGCAGATGACTCCCAATTCTACATATCCAGCCCATCTCCCAAGTTTCGGTCCTAAATCAACAAATGCCTGTTGGATATTTCAGACTCAATGTTCTAAAAAAAACCCCAAATTTAAACTCATTTGTTGAAAGCATCATCATCCTTCCAATATCTCAGGCTTGTAATTTGCATTTATTCTGTCACCTCATATAACCAATCAATTGCTAGCTGTCTCTTCCCCCATCCCCACCCCCACCTCCCAGCTGCCACCTTAGTTCAGGCCCTCATCACCTACCTCTTATTGAAATTGCAACAACCTCCTAATTGATCTCCCTGATTTCTCCCAGCTCTGGCCCATCCTACACACTGCTTCCAAAGCAACTTTTCTTAAATAGGTCCAAATCTCACCACGTGACTGACTCCCCTATTAAACCAACTCCAGTGACTTCTATTGCTCTTCTAGGATAAAATAGAAATCGGTTTAGCCCTTTGGTCTTTGTTGTAGTTCAGTCATTTCAGTTATGTCTGACTCTGTGGCCCCATTTGGGATTTTCTCCACCTCATCTTACAGATGAAGAAAACTGAAGCAAACAAGGGTAAGTGACTTGCTTAGGGTCCACAGCCAGGAAGTGTCTTAAGGCTAGGTTTGAACTCGGGTCTTCCTGCTAGCCCAGCACTCGATCCACTGAACTACCTAGCTGACCTTTACAGCCAGGCCCCAATTATCTTTCTATTCTCACTGGACATTACTCCTCCCTCACTCTGTGATGCAGCTGACCTGGCTTTCCTTCTCTTTCTTACAACACGTCTTTGCACTATCTCTCATCCCTGGGATGCACTCTATCCTTAACCTCTGCCTAAGAATCTTCTTCCTTTTAGGTGAAACTCAGGCACAATCTTCTCTTCTGCGTGAAACCTTTCCCGGATTCCCCAACTGCTAGTGATCTGCCCTTCAAATTATTCTGTATTCTTCTACTTTGTAGACATATTAGCTTTAAAATTATGTATTTTATGTGTACTTGTCTCCTTCATTATGATTTCAGTTCACAGTGAGCAGGACTGTTTCATTCTTTGCCTGGTGCAGTGCCTGAGACATAGTAGGCACTTAATGCTTATTAAGGTATGTACTACAGTGGTGGGCTGTGGGAGTGGAGGTGGATTTGTGAAGTTAAAGGTAGAAGCAACAAGATTTTGTAACTGACTGGCTGTGGATGGGATGGGCCTGGAGAAGAAGAGGAGAGGTTTTGCATTTGAGACGCCCAAAGGAAATTCAGGAAAGGATATACAGTAGACACATAAGGAGTGAGGTTAGAGCTAACTATGTTTCGTGCAGTCATCTGCATAGATTATGCTGAATCTCTGGAACTTCTAATGAAAGGGAACCCAAAATCCAAGTCAGATTCATAGAATGTTATAGCTGGAAAGACTTTAAAAGTCTTTGGACACACAGCCAATTGCTAATCTGAGACTTGTCATTGTCACTGCCCTAATCCCCACCTTCCCCGCCCTCAAAAACAGTTCAAATGGCCTTCTAAAGATCTGAGAGCTTATGTAGACAGATGGAAGGATGATCCAGCAGAGGAAATGGAGTGGACAGAAAGGAACCAGGATGCCTGTGTCGGAGAAACCCAGGGAGAAGTATCAAGGGTCACAGGTTCAGTCAACATCATCAAAGCTGTAGGGAGGTTAAGGACTAAGAAAAAAAAATTCTATTTTGTTGTTAAAAGTCATTGTTAATATTGGAGAGATCATACTTGGTAAAAGAAGGCAGGCGGTTGAGCAGTTGGGCTATGTGGCCATCTAGGTTACTGGTGGGCGGGGTGTGTATGTGGGAGTGTGAGAGAGAGGGAGAGCCTTTGGGATCTTCCCATCCACCACTCCTGCCCACAGTAGCTGAGGTTTTCCCAATTAGAAAGCTCCTGAAGGTCCTAGAAAGGTAGGATAGATGGGCTCCTTCTCTTAAAAGTTAAATTCAGAGCCTTCTGTTTCCCTTCTCTCTAAAGCAAGGCTTCTTAACCTAGGGTCCATGAACTGTTTTTATAAATAACTGTACTCAGTATAATTAGTTTCCTTTTTAAGTTATGCAATTTGTTTTATGCTTTTAAAAAGTCATTCTGAGAAGGGAACCAGAGACCTCACCAGAGTGCTAAAGGCCTCGTGACACAAAGAAGGTTAACTCCTTTCCTAAAGACTAGGTAAAGGACAGAATCCTTTCATTATTACTTCACTTTCAGGACATCGGCTGAAATTCTGCCTAGATCCATAGCCATGGAAATTTAGTCAATATTGCCTACCTCCATTCATCTGCAAAGAGAGAGGAACAAAAAGCCACCCTCTCCTATACCAGATTGAGGTGAAGCTTGTTGCTTTTTTTTTTTTTTTTGATGGGGGGTGGTGGGTGGTGGTGGTGATGGTTAGAGGATGTTTCCTTTATGCAGAGTTCTCAGATCACTTACTGCAAAATAGCTACTACTCCCAATGTGATGCAAACTCCAGAGGGCAGCACCAGCTAAGCAAGTCAGTCACACCTCTACAATCAAGGATGAACAACTGGAGGGATGCTAAACTCTAACTAGCTGAAGTAGAAGAGCCACACATAAATACTGGGAGGGGGGAGTAAGCCGCACAACAGGGTAAACAGAATCAAATAACTCTCACTTTTTCCCACCAGACCTACAGGTAGGAAAGCCCTCCCACCAACCTAAGGAAATTCAATTCAACAGAAAAAAACCTTTTAAACTTTTATTAGTAGTTGTTTCTGAAGAATCAAAATAGTTAGCAAATTACTTTAGATTCATCAAGACTGTAGGGTTTTTTTTTTGTATTTAGAGCCTTAACAATGTACAACATAATACAAAACAAACCAAAGAGATGGGTTTCTATTACTAGATGTTACCAAATGCATCAGTCTAAAGGAGTGAATCTATTCCCCAAGAATGATGTGGAAAGTAAAACTGAAACAAAATTGTGAGTTAGGGCTGGGCTAACAGATTGTGGACTCATCCCCCCAACCCCATTTGAAAGTGCTTGCAAAGAAATTCCTTTTTCACACTAAATATCAAAGTGTCAACCAAACAGTTTCCTAGAACTGGGGACTTAAAAGCCTGGGGAAGGTTGTCAAGGGCTGGAGTTAGACGCCCTGCTCCAACACGATCCAGGGCTTAGCCAAGGCTTACTTGAGTGTGGGTAAGCACAACGGCTGCCTGGCAGAAGGGGCAGAACAGAACCCAAACTCGATGGCATTCTTCATGCCTTTAAAAGTTCAGGAACCAGTGTTACACTAAGTTAGAATCTAACATGGAGTTCGTTTTAAAAGGAAAAAAAAAGTAAAATCAAATAAACCCCCTAAAAACCCTCTCCATTGCACTAGATGCAGATTTCAGTTCAGCCAGTCTAACAGTGAGGGATGTTTTGGTCGAACATATGACATTCAAAGCAGCACTGACTATCTAAGAGTCTCTCTCAGAGGGAACTCCACAACACCCCCGTACCTCCTGCTCATGGCAAGGGTGGGATCACACCAACAAAGTTTGGTCTTGAATATATGTACAGTCCCCCAGAAAAACCAGGGCCAAGCTGGGAAGGGCACTTCTCAAAATACAAATAAAATTAATTGGATGGGTGGCACGGGGGCAGGGCTTAGAGGTCCCAACATTACTCTGTTTTACCTTCCTCCTCCCCATTCCCACAGGGATCAGACTCTCACATAGATCAATGTGTGGTAATAAGTCTCCAGAAGGAACAGAAGTACCCTTCCTGTCTCTTCCCCTCCCATCCCAACAACAACAAAACCAAAACAACATTCTCTCTTCTTCCTAAGGAGAGTGTGAAGCCACCAGAGGGGGAGGGGGCCTCCAGGGACTGATGGGAACACTTGGGGCCTCCCAAAGGGAGAGATGCTCCGTGGCAGGGTGGAGGTGGGCTGGGGGCCTGTTCTCAGCTGGCTCCTGCCCGAGCCATGAGGTCTTCCAATGCATTGTCCTGGTCGTTGTTGTGTAATAATAAAACTTCCTTAATGTCTTTCAGTTCAAAGCCCATTTCCTTAAATTTGCTCATTAACTGAAGAAACTCTGTTGTCTGAAAGAGAAACAGGACAGCAGGGGAGAGAAAGGTTAAAAGAGCCCAACAACACAGATCCCAAAGGGAGCATCAAAATAAATTTAGAAGCACATATTTGCTTATGGGACCAGGTCAAAAAGGTCACCTAATAGTTCCAGCATATTCCCTGGCTCCAGTTAAGTCCAGGCAGGAGAGGTGAGGGCAGGAGTTTCAAGTCTGAGTACTTAGACAAAGTCACCCGGGAGAGTAGCCAATGCTAGAGGTCATCTCCCTCACCCACCAGTCCTTCAACATCCTTCTGAGGCATTCCTACAACTTCTAGGCCCAAGTCATAAAAACTCATATAGACGAGACCCATGCCTAGAAATACTCTTAAAGCTGCTGCTGCTAGCACATATCTCAAAATACCCGGCATGGAGCAGTCTAGGATAAAGGCAGTTTTCCAAACTCAAAGGCTCTAAAGCACCAACCCCCCAAAATCAACTGCAATTCTCCCTTTCCATTTCAACTCTGACTAAAAGTCCATTGGCCAAGATTATTCCTCATTTTTAAACCTTGGGAATATTAACCCCCCTTGGAAAGCCCTATAATCCTCATTGGTCATAACAGAAACATACTTCTTGCTAGCAGGAAGCTGCAGGCAGGGATTGAGGTCTCTTTTACTTAGACCCCCGGCCCTAACCACACCATCATTCCTTTGGCAAACCATAGACTTGGTCTCCAACTGCCACCAATTAGTTTAGAAAGGGAAGAAGTGGAGTAGGAAGGTCAAGACTTTGAGGAATTGTAGTACAGTGGTTGAGACTATATGAATTCCAGGAATTCCTAGTCCCTGGGCAGACATATCTAACATCTCTCTACCGGACTCTTGTCCCTGCCCCAAATCCCATACACAAACCACCAGTCTCACCTTTTCCTCTGAACACTGGTACATTTCCAAAGCTTCTTCTACCAGAATGGGATCAAAGCCCTTTTCACAGAGCTGTCCATGTGCAAACAAATAGTCAAGAACCTAAGAAAAGCAACAAAGAGTCAATTCTCTACCTTGAGCAGGTCCTGAGGTTCTGCAGTCATTTCAGCATGGTCCTCAGAGAAACAACTAAATCCAGTCTTATGAGTTCCCCCACTCTCTTATTTCCCAAAAGAAGTATAGGGAAGATGTAGAGAATATGAGAACTCAATGAATACATATATCTAACCCAACATGAATCTAAAAGCCTTACTGGGAGAAGCAGTTGTAATCAGACAGAGAACTAACAATCTAGCCCTATTCAACCACAACTGGAAACTTGAACCAGCCTATCTCATCATTCGTCACCTTGACAGCTCCCTATAGGAATAATGTCTCCCCCAGTCCAATGCATCTTGCTGGTGAGGTTGGAAGTAGATAGGAGCTACTGGTACCTATCTTCTGTCTTAAACGGTTTCCTCTCTACTAGCCCTATCCCACCTAGATTTTTCCCAAGCACTGGATTCTGGAATCAGGTCTCCTATGCACTTCTGGGAATAAAGACCTGGTTCCCACAACCAAGCAAAGCCTTCTACCAGGAACTAGCCTGCAGAAGACATTGCTACTACACTAATGTCTTTTCCCAGTACTGCTATTCCCAGTTAAAGGTGTGGAAGTGGAACAATGACTGGAACAATAGCTCTAACTCACAGGGAAAGTTGCTTGGCCTCAGGTGCTCTTCCCCATGTCCTGCCACAAGTATCTCCCCAACCTTACTTGGAAATGATAGTGAGTGTTTTAAAAGAGAGAAGCCACTTTCAAATAACTAGTGAGTCTGTGGAACTGAGGGTGGGGTGAAGAATGTGCCTAATTCATTTGTGGTTCCTGAATTCAAACAGAGCACTGACTGAAGGGAGGATGTCAGCTCAGGTAACGAGGACCCTGCACTCCAAATGCAGTCTGCAAGTCTGGTCCCACCTACTTTGCTTCTCTAGCCTCTCACCTGCTCTATATTTTCTCCTTTCTTCTTCATGGCTTTCAAGACACAGTCATACGAGTAGCCCATGTTGACCACTGTCTCCACACATCGCCGCTCACTGGGGGACAGTGCTTGCAGGTCTGAATAGGTCGGTGTACTTGAACCCTGGGGACAGCTGGGGGTGTTGGGCACTTGCGATGTCCTGACATTGTGAGGCGTGACCTGGTGGTGGAGAAACATGCAGGGTTATACTAGAGTGGGATCCTAAGCCACATAAACAACATTCTAGACAAAGAGAAAGACATGAGAGGAGACCGTGCCTGGGCAAACTGCTTCCCTCCTTACCCTTATCCGACAGTCCATAACCAAGCACATAGTTATCGAAGTGCCTGCTCAGGGCAACGGGCCAATCTGCACAGTGGAATCCAAAGAAGAGAAGGAAATTGAGATAAAGACTTGAGGCCAAAGTGGAAAAATTCAGTGTCAGACTAAGCTATCTTGTCCTGTCCTCCTAGACTCTAAATGACACAAATAGGGAAGAAATCACAGGATTGTGCTATTTATACCTAAAAAGGACCCCAGAGTAGACTTCCCCAAAATGTAAATTTTTTAAAATTCTGTTAGTCAACTGGTCTCTGTGTTCAAGCAAGCTAACACTATTTTCAGTTGGCACTGATTTTATGACCAGCACCACCATCAAAATGACTAAGTGTTTGCTTCCTGGCATCCAAATGTTTTACAAACTTTAGTCTTCTAAGGATCTACATGGGGTTTCAGGGAAAAAGTGTGAGGGCCTAAAGTGACTCAGAACACACAGAGTAAGTTAATTGAAACAGGGACTATAATGACTGAGAATTGAAAAGGACCTCAGTAGCCACCTAGTCTAATTCATACAAGAAAGGAATCCCTACTATGACATACCCAACAAGTGGTTATTGAGTCTCTGCTTGAAGACCTCCAAGGAGAGAGAACCCAGCACTTCTCTACAGAACACACTCCACTTTGGTACTACTTCTGCTAACACAGTTTTATCATGTTTTTCCTGATACTGAGCCTAAATTTGCCTCTTTGAAGCTTCCACCTATTGCTCTCCGAGGTCCAAGAAAACAAATCTAGTCCCTTTGCTACACTACAGCCTTTCAAAACTTGAAGGCAGCTATCCTGTCCTTCCCCTCCAAGTCTTCTCTTCTGCAGGCTAAAACTCTCCAGTTCCTTCTCGAGAGTAAAAGAGACACCAACATCTTGGCTAAATTCCTACTTGCTCTGAAAACAACCTCTGTCCTAATTTATACAAGCTCAATTCCACCTGAGGCCAAGAAAAATCTCAGAACCAAGATTCCCAGTCTTCAAAGGTGACCCTCCCATTAACTTGGTCACATACTCACAAAGACACAAAAGACTGTTAGCTCAGAACTAGGCTCAACCCCAGAAAGACTGGTCTGGCCCACAACAAGCTTAGCAGTGGGACTAGGCACAGGGGTGGGGAACCCTGGGCCTTGAGGCCATATGTGGCCTAGAGGCTGCAGATTCCCCGCCCCTGGACTAGGGGAATGAGTACAGTTCGATCTGACGGAGCTGGAATACGAACTCTTAAGGGTCTAGTTCTGTCTACTGCTTCCTGGCAGGACCTAAAAAAGGTCCTCCAAAACAGCCAATATTCTCTACCTTACCACCATCTGGTCTGTTCATCATGACTTTCACATATACAATCACTCCCCACCTGCTCCTCCCGCTGCAACTGGGATGGGAAGTAACAATTCCCATTCACTTTTATACAGCACTTTTAAGGTTTGCAGAATGCTTTACCTCTGATCACCTCAAGTGATTCAACAGGAGACCTGGTCACTGAAACAACTTAAGTTTCTAGGACTTCATTTGGCCTTATGCCAAGACTGATACTTCAATAACCACTATCTGATACTGATTTAATGCAATTCATTACTTCATATAACGTTTATTATAAGTGCTTGTGTGTGAAGAATTAGACTACGCAGAAGGGAGAGTGAAGTGCAGCTTATGCTACAGTAAGGGCATTTTTCACTACTTTACTCCAGCAACATCCTGGTTGTTAGTTGGTCTCTGGTCCTATTAAAGCTGATGATCCTCTCCTCCACCCAATCAGGGTTATTTTCACCCTCACTTGTACCTTCATGAAGGCCTCATTCCTGGGAAAACCTAATGTCTAATTAAACATACAGGCCCCTAGTCTAGAAGGGTTTAAGAGGATCATCCTACACTAATGTACTTCCTACCTAAATGGCACTTTTTCGGGGGGGGGGGGCACCCTACCAAAAAGAAATGTAGAGACACACATATGGTTTTGAACATTCATTCACTTCTCCAGCCTAACTCAGTAAATGTCTTCAAGGAATCAAAACATCTTCCTTTCACCAATGTATCTAGAGAAGTACCTCAAAATAGTATCATGTTGGTTTAACCTTATTACCTAGTCGGAAAAAAATCCCAGTATCACCATCATAGGAATTCCTGTGCAGGGGATAACAGAATGCAGAGAGCAAACACCACCTGAGCCACTATCAGGAAAAAGCAATTTCTCAAAAAATGTTGGAAAAAGAGAAGAGAAGGCTCTTCATAAACTGTTCCTTTTTTTCCTGAGTCACAAAGACTCAGTGCTAATTAAGACCATAAAACTACTTTTGAGGTCAATCTAAGTTTGTTCTTTGGCAGCTGAACCTATGACTACTCCTCACTGCACATCTCATAGGCATCCTAAACTCATGGCCAAAAAGGAACTCGTTATCTTTCTCCTCATATCCACCCTTCTTCCAACTTTCTCTGCTTCTGGAGAGAAGAGCATTACAATGTTCCCAAGCACTCAGGTTCACAATGCTGGTGTTGGCGCAACCTTCAAATTCCTCTTACTCCTTTCATATCTCATCAGCTACCAAATCTTGCCATTTTTACCTCCCCAATGTTTCCCATCTATTCCCTTCTCAAACTCAACGAGCTACTATCTCTAGTACTTCAGTTTCCCTGCTTCAGTCTCTCACTGTTCTAATGCATCTTTGGAACAAGTGTCAAAAAGATTTTCCTAAAGTACAATCAATCCACAAGCACTTTGGTAAGCACCTACTTCTTTTTTCTTTTTTTTATTTAATACATTTAGTTTTCAGCATTGATTTTCATAGGAGTTTGAATTACAAATTTTCTCCCCATTTCTACTCCCCCCACTCCAAGATGGTATATGTTCTGGTTACCCTGTTCCCCAGTCAGCCCTCCCTTCTGTCACCCCACTCCCCTCCCATC